>BLKM01005549.1:0-265411 GCA_013340265.1 Coptotermes formosanus | reverse complement strand
ACACTCTTTCCCTACACGACGCTCTTCCGATCTCGCAAGCAGTGAAGAGCCTCCCCGTATATTCCCTGGGAGCAATTTATGTTCTCCAATGTGAATCCTGCACTACTGTAACCAACAGCTGGGAGTTGAAGTTGGACAGTCACACTATGTTAAATGCAGCAATGTGATGCCTCAATGAAAACTGCATTTCGTAAGCTTTCAAGTGAGACTTTAAAATTTCGCATTTTGACTCACTTCTAAAGACGCAACAAACTTACCAAATTTCACCGAAATCCAAAGGGAACATGTTGTGCTCTGTGTTGATTTGATCGACAGACACGGCAACTCCAGACATCAATGGCTGCGTAAAACACAGCTGTCGCTGTTCATACTTTGAAAACATGACGTTAACGCACAGAAGTCATTGGGCATCATGACATATGTTTTGTGTCTGCAAGCTTGTACACCATACCTTGCAGCTGAGAGGTTCTTGAATAACCACATGATACAGGGACAATGCACCTGAACCTCTCTAGTGCACCCACTGATGTCATCTGTCAAACTGGGCTCAAAATTTTTCTTACTACAGTCAATTTAACTGAACAAACCAACATAAACTGCTACCAAATTCAGATTTGTTGGATAGCTATAAAAATATAACCATAGAAATGCACTTATCTGTTTCAGGTTTGCCACTGTAACCACAGACATGCATATGGATGGATGTATGCCCAAAGGTTTTCTTCAGTTACACCAGGCAAAATGCTCTGAGTTATTTCCAAGGTATCAGACACTATTCACTGTAACTTTGCAAACTGATGTGTCATTCACCTTGCATCAACATACAGCAAAATTGCGGGAGTTGTTACACATATTCAGCATGCATGGATGGCATGATGCTGATGCAAGGCAGATGGTGGTGGTGGTGCTTGTGGTGGTGGTGGTTGTGGTGGTGATGATGATGATCATCATCATCATCATCATGGCAATGGTGGTTATGGTGATACCGGACAGATAGGCAGAAAGATAAATTGCACAGTGAGAGAGATAAAGGTGTCTAATCAGTAACTTGACCAAACTCATCACCAGCCTAAATGTGTAGATAAGTCTCTAGGATCAAAAAATATCATACAACAACATATTCAGTTTAACTTCACAAACTTTCTGTTTCTTAGTTATCCTATAATTTATTTATAAACAGGTTACTGTATTCAAAATCATCTTGTGTGCATAGCCACAAATGACTTCCACACAACGGGCATCACAGCACACACCCGTATTGACTTAAAATACTGAGTCAATCCTTAAAATAGTCACAGGTGCTCAACCTCATCAAATTGACAACATGGTAATTACCTTAGCAACTTACCTGCAGACATTCCTGAATTCAGTCCAATTAAGTTTCTGGATCTTCTTCTCAGACATCCAATAGGCAATCACTCTGGATGGCTTGCTTTCTGTCATGTTGATCCCCTTTGATGTCACTTCTTACTAAACATGTATAGAACTGGCCACTGAACTTTCCTCAAGATCGCTAGCTAGGCGTATCCTACAAAGCGACAAAAAATTTTCAACAATGTTGGCTGCCACCTTGCTCTCCTGAACGCTACCCAACTTCTACTACATAGTTATATTAATGCGAGGGGCGGGGGGGGGGGATTAAACACTAATGAAATGTGACTACATTTTCCAATTTCAAGAAACCTGATAAAGGACGAGGTATCTTGATGCTCCAGATCTTCTAGGATGTGACGCTTCGTTGTTCGATTAGTGCTTTCCGACAATTCGAACGCACGTAAAGCTTTCATCTTCAAGGTCAATAGGTGCAACAAGGTCCTGTGCCTCTTGACCCTGAATCCTCAACAACGCCCAGGACGTCTCAAATCTCGCAGAGACGCATTTTCAACACACGCACCTGGATGGATTAGGATATTTAGTCTGCACTAAAGAACGAGTCAGACGCGAAATAACTACCTTAAATAACTTACTCGTAATCATTAATTTTTGACTACGTTCTTCGAAATCCCTGTCTACCTCGAGCAAAATACATTTGAATTTACGCCTACATATGGCTAAACTCATCTTTGCTTGCATACCTCCCGTACATTACACAATGAATCATGTTCCGTGCCTATACAAGAGAAGCACTACATGACGCTAAGTAATGTGTAATCTATGCTAACAGGGCTGTCATGCGAAACGCGACGCTCTTCTCTAACCTCACCTCCCTTACGATTTGTGCTTTTCACTCTCGTTGTCATATGATTACATTCTGTACACCAATAAGTAAACAACAGCTGAATATCGTACCTTTACCGCTTAATAATCTGATACACAGACCACATAATTAAACAGGCCTGACGCTCCACAACGTAGAACCATTCGTTACAGCATATGAAATGTCGCGTAACTCCTTAATTTATGAAACACCAATCCAAGGAAGGCTGTAAAATCATGAGCTTGGACGCATACACCACACGTGTTGTCGCCTGGCGCTACGAAATATAACCCAACAACAAAAAGACGGGGAGGTGCAGAACTCACACTCTTCCGGACTTTCGTACGTAGCAATACACGAATACATTCTGTCATACACAATATTTCTCCGCACTTCAAACAACGCGTAAAACACACAAGAGGTTAAGAATATTGGCATCTACATGCTAACACCACCAAATTATGACGAACATCTGGCGTTTCGTCCTTTACTGTTTACTTCGAAAACGTTTCTTTCCATTGCTTCCAGTTTCCAGCCCTGCTGTTCGCAACGGAAGCGTATCGATGCAAATATTGTGCATGCAGATGATAAGCTTAATTCGAAAGTTCACACTTACTCATGTACGTACACATCACACGTTTGTAATTTTCTAGCTGCAACATTTCTTCCGGCCTTGTCTACGTCACGTGCACCACGCCCCCAGAGCTGATACAGATAATGAAGTAGTAAGGTACTTCGCATAGTGCATGTATACCAATGGTTGTGACGTATCGTATAAAGATTTATCCTGCTGTTCATTCCGTTGGTTACTGAAGTTCATTTTCGTATATACGACTGGACGCTTTCACATTAAGGGCGTGACATGTGACACTATTTGGTGAGAACTAGGACGAGTTAAAAAATTACAGTGATCTCAGTTGACTAAAATGGAATCTGGTGACTGTGGAAATAGTAACAACATGCAGGTTACAAGCATTTCTGATCCAAACTCCGAAGCGTTACCCAATACGCAAGTAAGGTTACATAACTGGTATGACAGTTATAGGTTATGTGTCACTTTTGACAGACCTCTGATATTATTGCACGTTTATTTGCAGCCACATAAGGAAACAGAAGATAAATCATGTAAGATCAGTTTACAGCACGAAAAAGTGCCTAGAAGGATTATTCACTTCAGTGATGGAACAATAGAAGAATATAGTTCTGATGAGGATGAACCAGATGAATCAACCCAAGTAACAAGTATTAATCCGGTAATCTTTGAGGTCTTATGCTTCGTTTAACTGGTAGTTTTGAACTGAGTGGCAAAGTGCTGACTGAATTCTCAAATGGCCACGTGTAAGTCCACAATTTTGAGTCACTGATGGGAATCCCATTACTGTCATATCACTGGCCACTGCTACAGTTGAGCAAATGATGGGATTGCATTTGCCCAACTGCCATGGTTACTGTCACTCAAAATTGGTAACTAAAAGAACTAAACTTAAAACCAGTATTTTCTTGAGATTAACCTCATTTGTCACAATGGGTATACTGGGTGAAGGTGAGGTTAGCACCAAAATAAACATGCATCATCCTGCTGCCAGCACAGCTTTATAGTACAGTGTAATCGATGAGCACAGGCCAATATGCATTCTGTAACAAGGAAGATTCTACACAGAATGTTGACATTCCATCTTCACAGACATAAGCAGCTGTTACATTATACATCATTCAGGCAGTAGTAACAATATTAAAAAAAGTGTTCAAGTTTTCAGGGTGGGCGTTGCTCAAATGGTGGTCTTTTGGGTTCTTACACCACTTCTTGTACACAATAAAGATCCCAAGACTATCATTTGTGAATATTAAAACAAGTTATCGTTACACAACACACTTCCTGCTACTGAATGTGGCCAGTGAAGTCTTTCCCACTTTCGTCTTTACATGTGCACAACTCTAGAAACTTTTCATGTGGTTGGGATGGAAAGTTTATAGGAATGTACCATAAGGAGTGGAGATGGATGCAAAAGTACCTACCGAAAGTTAACTTGGTTTTGGTTTTTACTGATTGTTGGTGTGTGTTAAATTTTCATTTCAGAGTACACTTCGATGGGGACCCTGGATCTGGTATCACACAGTAAATGCTGGTATCAAGTCACTGAAAGTGTGTGACTACTTGGGTGAACACCTTGCTAGTTTTCTTGGAATCACTACTCCTAAGTACCAGTACGAGATAGATGAATATGACAGAATGATGGCAGAAGTAAGGGCATGGATTGGCACTTATGTTTGTAGTTTACATGCTTTATGTTACAAGAATATATAATATTGAGGACAAATTGAAGGTCTAAATGATGCTACGAAAGAAGTTAGGAACAAAACATTGACAAAATGTTACGAGCATTTCAGCCCCTCATTTCAATGGCTGTTATGATTTGCAATGCTAAAGAAAGATATGAGCCAGAGTAGCATAGTCGGTACAGCTACTAGGCAACGGACTGAACAGTCCAGGGTTCAGAATGTTTTGGGGGTGAAGAACTTCGGTTGGATGGATGTCTGGGGGTCTGAATACAGGGTGACTTCATCACGTAGCTTGAAGGCCTTAGCAACCTGGGGTGGGGGGGAGTCACCTTGGCTGAAGGCTATCACTGAGGGAGATACAGGCCATGTGCCATCATTTGTACCCTGGCATTTGCCTTAAACCTGAGGAAAATCACAGATGATACAGTGGAAGAAAATGTGTTGCTTATATAGGACTGCCGTGATCCAGTGGCAGTTGGTAATTCTGAAAGCAGCCATTTCCAGAGCATCAGGTAGTGGGATATGTGAAAATAATGTGACTGAAGATGGTCAGTGATATACAGCTGAACTCGCTTGTAACGTCATGAGAGGGACTGACTATTTTGTGTTGTTATAACCAAAGAGTAATGTTACGGTTAACAATGAGGAAATAATTGGTACCACAGAATGTCTGACATTATAGACGAGGTGTTGTAGAAACTGATGTTGTTATAACCGGGTTCGACTGTACTTTCCATATTAGTATGAGTGTGAGTACTGAAGTACGGGACTGTTGTCTCGGGAGAGTGAGACTGATTTGTTCTTGGAGAATGCTCGCTGCCGTCTGTATCCTGTTATTGTTTATCTCTAGGAGGAAGAAAGGAAAAAGAAACAGGACATGGAACTGGGAGGCTGGACAGAAACACAGGCAGAAACTAACGGAGCGGTTGAGTCACCACCGATCCAACAGACCGACATGACATACCCAACTGTACAGGCAGATGCAGAGGTGGCTGTAAACAAATTCTAAATTTCTTTGTTGTTTTGAAAACACAACTTTATGACCTCTTTCAAATTGAAACAAATAACTCTAACAGTTTGTGTTCAAAGAAAATGACCATTATATATATTGAAATTGCATTAGCTTAAGCACATGGATGTAACTTGTCATTTTAAACAAGTTCTAAATATTTTTGTTGTTTCTGAAATGCAGCTTTAACCTCATTGTTCAAAGTGTGTGAATAAATTTACTATAGTTTGTGTTAATGGAATGGAACAGTTACACAGAAACTGCACGTGCCTATAATTTATTTATTGAACACATGCTATGAACTTTTGTGTTCTTTTAACATTTCCTGTGGTGTTGCACTGACAGCCTAAACACAGGAATGATTGAAGATAAATGGTCATGTGGTTGCAGCTAATCACTGTAATATGTGGTAGGGGCTAAAGCACACTATTTCGCAGGTAGAACATCATGACAATACTGAGTCTGTATTGTATTACTCAGTACCACTGACCTCTCATGGCTGTGTATGTAAGCTTAATCTTGTTGTCTGTACAGCAGTAATTTATGTCATTTGTACGATAACTAGCCCTAATAAAAATGTGAAATCCAATCTTCTCGTACCTCTTAATCCTTGAAGATGAAGGCATGACAGTCCTTGGGACACACTAATACAGTACTAAGTGTCACATCTCGAAGACTGAATCCTTAACAAAGTGACTGTGGAAACCACCACAATGCATCTTGATTTATTTAATGAAACTTTGTCACATGGAAATTTTACCTATAAATCATGGAATCATGACATAATTCTTAATTATGAATTTGGGTTTTAAATGTACAGTCATGGCGTTTCAAAATACAGTCCCGGCATTTGCCTGGAGAGAATTTGGACAACCACACAAACCTGAGTCAGAATAGCTGGTCTCTTAGGTGAAGACCTGGATCCTCTGAATATGCAATAGGAATTCTAGCCACTACACCACAGTACCTGATGGCTGTTCTTACAGAAGTTTAACACAATTACATATCTGTAAATAGTTACCTGTTCACATCCAGCATTGTGTATCAGATGTGATGAGAATTTAACAGGATTGAAGTTCTTAATACAGACCCTGTACAGACATCTGTACAAAAGAATCATACAGCATTCAGGCTGCGGTCAACTGGGTTTAGATACTGTATAATGTAGTGAGTAGTTAGGTTAGATTAGGAGCCACTACCACAGCTGTTACAGGGACTGGGCTATGGGCTGAACTGTCTGGGGTTCAATTCCCAGCAGGAACAACACAGCTTTGTCTTCTCCATGGTGTCCAGACAGGATCTGGAGTAAAGTAGCCTGATCACAACACACACCCCATCTAGTGTTCAGGTTACAAATTAATGGCGCTATACCTCTGCTCCCACTAAATGTGTTCATGGTGCATACAGTGACAAGTTTATATATACAGTAGGTACAGTATAACTGCAATTATCTGGACGCTGATTGTCTGGATCGCCAATTATCCAGATGGGCTAGGCCCTTCAGGTAACTTTGTCAAGAATTTTACAGAACTAATGTGCCTTTCAATTACTGGTTATTGGATTGAGCACAGTACTGTAAAGTGTTATGGCTGTCTAGAACTTTATACGTAAATAAATATGTAGCCTAAAAGTAGCCGTTTATAGACATTATTTCCCACTTTAAACTGCCAGTGTAGCCTATTTTCAAAGAAAAATCCAATTATCTGGATTTCCTGCATATCCAGACAACCTGGGGTCCCAATTAATCCAGATAATTGGAGTTATACTGTAGTTGCAACATGATGGAAGGAGCAGGTTTCTCTGTAGTGTTGTTCACTGCCTGCAAGACATACACATTTATTTGTGGTTTATTTAATGGTGCTGTCAGCAGCTCAGGCTACAGTAAACAGCATCAGACAGTAGGATTAGCAGTGAACAGTGAATTGTAAAGAATGTGGAAGTGGTCGTGACCTAATTTGAGGTACCCTGGAATTCACCATGACACACATGGAAAACCAAGCCAACAGTTGAACATGGAACCTCCCAAATCTGAGGCAGGACAGCAGCCCCCCTGACCACAACATTCAGGCGCATGGTGTTATTAACAGTGTACCACAATCTTAATATTCATGGTTGTGAAACCCTCAAGTCTAATCATGCAGAATATATTTCAAGAAAAGTTATTACAATAAATTTTAAATCACATGCTGTGCTGACCAGTGTTCCACGCTTTCCTGGTAACAGTTTAAACAGAAAGGTTTCCTTCCATTTCTGGCATTCAAAAAAATACAACCAAGTCAGAACTATAAACTGCAAATTTTTAAATTTTTCAAACATAAATATATTTAAAACTAAAACGTCATGTGCCATGTCAGTATGGCTCCTGGGACAGCTGGGGCCCTAGTGAAGAATTAATGAAATTCAATATCCAGACTATTTACTGCATGCAAATACCAGTGCCGCTTCCATCATATGCACCCACCAATCAGGGTGCAAGTTTACTGATCACAAAAAACAATTATTCATTGCATATCCTTCATTATTCATGGTACTGACTTTTTCATCATCACATTAGTTAAGTGATATGGTCATCTTCCCAGAGCTCAGTTACTTGATTTATCACTTCATAGTCACTATGTGAGGAATATTAAACATATACAGTCATTATCATAGTTGCTGAAAGCGAATGTGAACCCATTTCCTGCAGGAATTCTGCTGTTCCTTTACACAAGTCAAATCACACTTCATGCCACGATGCGTAAATTGATGAAACAGATGACCGCTACAAGTACAGTCAAACTCGGACTACACATTTCTTGAATTTACATTTTCCTTGAGCACACACATGTTGTTACTGGTCCTGCCAAAAACTTCCACATGAACAATGTTAACTCCTCCTGGAAAATATGTTTGTGCTTCCTACCCAAGTCGTAAATTATACTTTCAAACTGAGCAAAGACTGGCATGCTGCTGTTATTTTAAGTAATTTCAACTGGAAATCAAGATAAAAGATTATTTCCAGTTATTATTTCTTACCTCCTCTATTGTCTCCATGTCACAAGTTGTGCACAGTGCAGTAACCTGGCTAACCCATTCACATTAGTCCACTCTTACAACATGGCAGTGAGAATCAGACCAGTGTTGATAGCCCAGCGGAGTTACTCTGCTACACACAATGTATAACACAGAACATGTCCATTACATGCAAAGAATGAATACAATGATGGCTGCCCTCAGAAGCATTGAGATCGCGGTGTACAGGGTTCAGTAAAAAGTGAAAAAGCAGCAACTTACTTTAAAGAGCATATGGAAGAAGAGAACCAGATTACATGTTTAATGTAATGCTGTATTATTGTAGTGTATTTAATTTTAATAGCTACATAAATTTTCATGTCCTTGATTTTACATTCATTTTAACCTTTAAACAATCTATGTTCGCACATGCAAATACACATAAAGAAAAAACACCCCATGTTTGGGCAAAAACGAAGTTTAATGCATTTTTAAGACACATTGCATAAGCCCTGTTATATTTTCCACAAAATGAGACTTATTTCGTAACTTCATCGTTTTCTGTTCAAATAATACCATTTTCAGAAACCATGAGCTAAAATTTAAATAGCAACCCAGTTGTTTAACAGTAAACAGTCCAAGTGTCACTGTAACAATCTCCATAAAATACTGTGGCCAAAATATGAATTAACAAACATCAAAATGTTTCCACATGATTATGGAATTTTGCTGATAAGTTGCTAAAGTATTAATGAAGTACAGTCTGCACAGCAGGACCTCAAAATGTGCATCATATATACATGACTGCAGCACAACAAACTAGAGTATAGTCAGTTCTTGTTTAATGTTGGGGTTACATTCCTGAGTCATAGTGGTTACAGTAGTTCTCCCTGTCCACGCCACGCAGGCATACCGGAGGAGCAGAGGTACCGCTCTATTCATTCTTGACATTGGCAATAGATGGAGGCAAGTGGTTATCTTCATGCCCAACTGCTTTACCCCTGGGGCAAAAACACAGTATGCTGGGCTGGGTGAGCCGCAGAGTCGGTCTGGATATTTTGGAGAAGAGAAAAATCTCTTGACTGTCCCGGGATTCGAACCCCAGTTCGTCCAGCCCGCAGCTGGTCACTCTACTGACAAGGCTATCCTGACTCCTTTCCTGAATCATAACGTACAGCAAAGTACCACAGATTGGAGCATTTTCCCCCGTAACAGTTAATTAAACAAGTAGCATTTTTCCGCCACAAATAATTAAACAAGAACTAATTAATATAACCAATTTTTTTTTCTAGATGGCCCATCCCGTTGTGCAGGCATAATACTGTTTCCAATTGATACAGACAAGCACACCAAAATACCTTACTCTTTAGTTATTATTACTATCTGAATTTCTCACTTCTCAGCTTTAGCTGGGAGATATTCACCTATCCTGGGATGTATCATCAACAGGATTAGGCTCAGTGGTCTTATGTGTAATTTAGGAAATTTCTTACAATTGAACATATGCCAAGAATGACCACTTTTTGCATTTGTATATATGTGTTTGGGTGCAGGTTAAGTCTCTTTAAACTTTGTGACAGTGACTTTGGAATTACTCCCGTAGCTGAAATTACTATCGGGACCACTTGTACTGCATCCTGCTTCCACATAACACGTATTTCGTTCGCCAGTTCTTGGTATTTCTTTTGTTTCTCTGTTATTGTTTTGGCGAGATTGCGTGTATTTGGAATAGCTATGTCTATTATGAAGGTATTTTTTGTTTTCTTGTTTGTGAGAGTTATGTCAGGTCGGTTGAAAGGTACTGTTTTGTCCATAATAATGCTGTGATTCCAGTACAGTTTGAAGTTGTCATTCTCCAGCACGTTTGCTGGTTTGTACCTATAGTATGGGCATTTGTCTTCAGTTAGTTCAGCTGCTTCTGCCAGTTTCTGGTGTATAACTTTCACTACTTCATCATGTCTTTTTATGTACTCGGTAGGTGCCAGTTGTTCACATGCTGCAGTAATGTGCTGGATTGTCTCCGGTTCTTTTCCACATCTTCTACACGTCTTGTCGATGTTTGGCTGCTTCAAAATATATTTCTTGTAGTTTCTTGTTAGTATAACTTGGTCCTGTATTGCTGTTAAAAAGCCCTCTGTTTCGGCAAACAGGTCTGCATTTGTCAGCCATTTGTTTGACGCTTCTATGTCTACATGTTCTTGGCTAAGGTCATGCAGGTGTTGGCCGTGTAAGGCTTTTTGAGACCACTGTCTTCTTCTTCTTCTTCTTCTTCTTATAGTAATAAAAACTAAGGAATAAGGTATTTTGTTGTGATTGTCTGTATAAGTTGGAAACAGTACCTAACAAAACATTAATCAAAAGTCCACGCAAATTTCCCTGAATATTCTGTCACTAAAGCTCATCAATGATAAAACAAAACATTGTTCAATGCAACGTTAAACAACTGCCTGTGCATCTGATCACTGTAGTGAAAAGGATAACACATCATGCAGAAAAAAAAAACTGCACCTGTCAGTGTGATCCACTTACATTTCATGTCACGCATTGCTTCACATGTCCAAAACATTTCACCCACCATATGGTGACAGTTCATCATATTACTTTATACTGTTTCACTTCCAGCATCGCCTTGGCGCTCAAGGTAATGCCAGCTGCATCTGGATTGAAAGGAGGCAGTTCCTGCACCCATTCTGATAGAACAATTCCAGTCTGCAACACATTCGTCTAATAGTTAATGCAAGAAAAAATGCCAACAGCAAAACAAATTCAGTCACATACCCCCATCTCAGAGTAACATATAATAGTGTGTATTTCAAATACAGTAACACCTCCATGTCATGTTCCTTAATTTAAAATTTTCCCTCCTTTCTGCTTCAGTTACAGCTGTCTAAAGTCAGTGCCAATGTTACGTTTCCACTGCTTAGTGTCAAAACCCACTGTTCCTGAGGATCAACAACTACAGATTTTATTTACAAGAGACTAAAACATTTTGGGACAAAAACAGAATTACACATCACAGAATTTCAAAAGAAATGCAGCTGGAATGAATAAGACACACAGGGAAACCCCGAAGTATGTGGTTGTTTCAAACGAGATGATGTCTATAGCTAACAGCAGGGAAGAGGCATAACTTACCCAAATAACACAGAAAGAATACCAGGAATGAACAAGTGTTTTATAAAATAACACAGTCACTTGCTAGGATTATGTAGCATTGGTGATGCATGAAATAATGAGTATGTAGCATTGGTGGAATGACAATGAGAGGGGAAAACCATAGTACTCAGAGAAAAATGTGTCCCACTGTCACTTTGTTCACCACAAATCCCACGTGACTAGCCAGTATTTGAAACAACCTCTGCAGTGAGGGGCTGGTGAGTAAACACCTGACCCACTGCATGGCCCTTCAACAGGGACAAGCAGAACTGGACAACTACTGCTTTACAAATCCTTTCCAATTCACAATTAGAAATTACTCTATAATTACAATATGATTTAAAACCAAATGTAACATTCAGGCATAGAGAGACCAATATTAAACGGACCTTAAGGAAACAGCCATGCAGCCTCACATTCAGTTGCTACTGAGGGCAGAGTGGCCAGGTCATAGTGCTGACCATTACCTCAATGTGGTACTGAGCATAAGCATGCATGGAGCTATATCTCCACACACCATAATGGTGTGGTACTTAACTAAGCACAGGACCAACTTAACATCTCACTACTGCTACATGTTCTGGCATGTCTGTGCCATCCTCAGGCAGTCTATACACCAAGTTTGAAACTTGCTAAAATATAATTGACTGCATCAGTAATAATCACTATATGTAACATTCAGCAGCTAAATTCGAAGTGCAGGGCGGCGGATGTACGTAAAGACATACATACATACATACATACATACATACATACATACATACATACACACACACACACATACATACAATATTGAATTTTGCAGTTGATGTAAATTGTATAAAATCATAGAGGATTAAAATTTTGTATTTATGATATTGCAGCAACATTCATCTGTTTGGTTTTATAAATGGATATTTTAAGCAAAATGCAGAGAATAAATAATTTCAAAATAGTGAACTGAAATGCTTGCAGATATGGTCCAGGTTCTCTTGTGTGTGTGTGGGCGGGGCATGATATGTCTTGTTGTTCAGCTACATAACTACAAATTTTTATAAAAAAAAATGAGAGAGAGAAAAAAAGAACCTGTTCAAATGTAATGCTACAAATCTTCTTCTAACATTTACTTAATTTGTGAGATTTTTAAGGTTCTCACAGCAGTATTGCTAAAGATCCAGTTTTCTGGGATGTGATGCTGTGTTGCTTGGTGAGCAGTCTCACAAGAATTCTTGGACTGCTTGATCCTGGAAATGATGGCACTATGATCCTTAGAAGTGTCAGGAACTGCTCCCCCAGTGACACTGTCACACATCCCAGAACACTTGAACCTTCATTACTTTACCTGCAACACGGCACAACTGCCTCTGACAGCCACTGCTGCATACTGCAGTTACACATCAATACTTACCTGGAGTTGTGAAAATGTTTCTTCTAGAGGTGGTACAGTGACTAGCAAAGTTCCAGGTTTAACAGTTTGCCTCAGAAATCTCCATACTGTGACTTGTTCTTCAGGTTCCATGAAGAATTCAAACACATTGTTCATGATAATGACATCAGCAGAGAGGATTACATCTGGCCTGTCAGCTACATTTGCTTCAATGATTTCGATCCGATCCTGTGGGAGTAGCACAGTGTATAACTGAACAGTCCCCAAGGGTAGGGGAATAAACACATAGCCCACTCAGCTGGCAACCCACATGCACTGCAGAGTAGCACTGGGAAGTGACAAATGGTGCTTGTCAGGTAAAATAAGGACCCTGTATTATATATTTCTGCACCACATTGTAATTAAAATGTACTGACATCAGAATTTTCGGCCAAAATAACAATGCACTTACAAGTGCATTGCAGTGTTGATAGCTTGTGTCATGCCATGCCTGAAGATGGCACGGTGGTGCTGAAACATGTAGCAAGCAGTTCGTATATTCTATGGTAAATACCCACAAACATAAGTGAATTGTGACTGAAAATTCCGTTATTAATACTTGCAAATATGCACATTTTTGTAACCTTGTGCTTCAATTATGCCAAAAATGTAGTTACTTACTTAGATCCATTAATTTATTTATCCTAATTATACTGCATTAATATGACAACTCTGATGCTCAATTCACCTTTCATTTGTGGATATCCACACTATCATACACACCCTACAATAACTGTATTTTAATATCCCATATATTTTATTATTTTATTTTTATCATTTTTCATGAAATGACAAATGATCTGTCACAAGGTGTGACCCTTCAACATGACAATGCAGCCCCACACAGCACATGTCAGACACCAGAGCTCTTGCAGTCACTTCACTTGGAACTTCTGTTTGGGCCACTGAATAAACACTTGAAAGGTCACCAATTCCACAGTAATGAAGAAGTGGACATGGCTGTTTGTGAATGGTTGTGAATGTAGCAGCCAATTTGATGAAACTTTTAACCTTTGAACTACCTATGTTTGCATGTGCAAACACACATAAAACGACACCCCTACAAATTCATTTCATATAATTAAGCCATAATGAAATTTACTGCACTTTTAAGGCATGCTCCATAATCACTGTTTTACTTTCCACAAAATGCTGTTTAATTCATAATTTTATCCTTTTCTGTTCAAATAATATGTTCTTCATAAAACAGGTATTAAAGTTTAAATTTAAGTCATGTACATTAAAGTCATTTAAATGTTAAACCTGTGATAACACAGTGCAAGGGCATGAATGTGCCTCAGGAGTAAGCCAAAATATGACACATGAGTGGAATAAGTCAGCTACATTTACTGCTGTAATGACTTCTGACTGAAGTACTACGACATAGGGAACATTCCTTACTGAACAGCCTGTATATTAGCATTGAAAAAATGCCATGCTCGATCAAACACAATAACACAACGCATGCCCAGTAAAGATTAACACTACTTGCATCACAAAAAGACATATAACTCTCATGGGGTAGAACTTTTCAAATATCATGCATAATGTTATGTTGTATGGGACATAAGAATAAATATATGGAACTGTATTTCTATATTTGACAAACCACTCACATGCACCATACAGTGGTCCAGTTTATAAAAAGTTTATACTATAGAGGCTCCTTATTTCATCTAACAAGTGTCATATCACTTCCTGTCAGCTTGCCCATCATATTAACACAGGCCACTCGGCCAACTGCCCACACAAACTCACACACAGTGGAATAGCACTGGGTAGTGACAAACAACACTTGTCACATAAAATAGATCCTGTAGAGTGTGAAGTTATCCAGTCTACCGTTTTCGCATATGAAAAGAAAACAGAAGACGGTGCTGGTTTAAAAGATAAAATGTCACTAAATATGTCACCAACAGGCACGGTGAATCTTATACATACCTGAAAATTATACTTCTTGATAAGTTTGTTCTGAATATTGCAGAGCTCAGCATTCATTTCAACTCCAACTATCTTAGATGCTTTTGTGTAGACATATGCCTGCAAAAAGGAAGAGAAAAGAACAAAAACAAAATCAAATCATAATTTTAAAATAATTTTCAATTAGAGTACACACTTTGTTCCCTCAAAACAGAATGCAACCTTTCACAAAATGAAACTATGCAAAGAAGAAAGGCGCACATGCTGCCAACTGGACTGGTGGCTGGTTACTGCACTACAACTGGAAGGTTTTGGACTGCCTTTCCTACGTGCCCAATCTTGTGCCCACTGATTTCCATCTCTTTGGACGCTTTAAGAAGCCCTTTTCTGGCAAGTAATTTGCAACAGACACCAACATGAAGCACGCTGTCATTGCCTGACTCCAAACACTTGGCACAAATTCCCTCTACACCTGGATACAAGCCTCAGTGCCACAGTGAGATAAATGCTTAAATGTCAATGGTGAGTACGTGGAGGTCTGGTGTGTACCATCTGCTACAATGTGCCTTGTAGACTGAACATATAATACAGTTCTCAGAATCTGAGTGTTTTACTGATGTACAGCTACACATGAAGCAACCAAAAGTGATTTTTCATACAGTTGGTCAGAAATTGCTTATTTTTGTTGGTGATACATCATACAAAATACCAACACAGTTTTCTATTTGCCAGGCCAAAAAAAATTATACACAGAACATTTTGAGCTTAGCTTTTTCATTTCATTAAATTAGAAATTCTTACCCCATACAGTACAGCACCTAGACGCGATCCGATGTCAAGGACTATTTTGTTGCGTAGTGGTGGTAGCATTGACTTGAAAATGAATAACAGCCTCTCTCTGGACAAAGAATGTGAAATGAAGGCTGTCAAAACAGAAACACAGGTCATTAACACTACAGCTATGAACGATAGGAAGTCCTCATATAACATTGGGGCTATTTTTCAGCAAATCACAGCCAAGAATGAACCACTTTTTCCCATGAGACAAAATTAACATACCCAAACATGTTCCTCAACATTCTTAGTCTATCCCTTATTACACTATTATATTGCTACATAACAGCTGTTTACTATGGATGTAACCTTTTCTTATTAATCCTTTAAAGACGAATGGTAATCTGTTTTATATAAGGACTCAGTGCGTACCGCGCTGTAAACACTCTCCACATCAGTTATAAAAACCAGTCACTTAATTATGTATAAGGCAAAAGTTGCTGTTTGTTCCGAGATCCGTATGAAACACATAAACGCAATGTGGGCACCATGCAGAATTATTGGATGTTGACCCTGGTGGTATGTAAAGTTACTGCTAGGCTTTAAAAGGTTAATGTGCACACTACAGAAACACAATAAAATGAATAAACATAGTATAAACAAACAACAAATATGTGTACTACTGCACACTAATTCATCAAACCCAACACATCTACCTACGCTCATACACCTCTTCATACATGTCATCCCATGCCTTGGCAACTTCGCAGATGGATACAAAGTTCACTTGGAAGCCAAGCACAAATCCCACCATAAAAAAAAATTAATTCAAGCCCACGCAATATTTATCAAACCATTTTGCCACTAAAATTTGTCAACGTTCAACCAACACAACATTGTAT
The DNA here is from genome assembly GCA_013340265.1 of Coptotermes formosanus. Lineage (NCBI taxonomy): Eukaryota > Metazoa > Arthropoda > Insecta > Blattodea > Rhinotermitidae > Coptotermes > Coptotermes formosanus. The sequence goes on along the minus strand of BLKM01005549.1, from coordinate 248,777 downwards.
GAGGCAATATTAAATTGCAACTGCCTGTAACCAACTTGATGTGGCAAGGTCTCTTTTAGTAAAGTTTACAGTTACTCAGACGGTCGTGAAATTCCTTGCTTTTATGGAAATTGGAAGTTCATTGTCATGTTCATAGAAGCTGAACACTGGACCCTGTCCTGAATGAGCTCAATTCATCTCACACCCTGTTTACCTAAGATACATTTTAACACTATCTTCCCATCCACCCCCTGCGTTAGCTCATACTGTAAGCTTTCCTCATCTCCCCCCATTGTGCTTGCATGCCCACTCTTCATTCTTGATCTGACTATTTTAGTAACATTAGGCATGCCTTATTTACTAGTTTGCTCCATCCTTCTGTTGCTTCCTTTTCTTACATGCTTGATATGGTGTGGGTACATTCAGCAAACATATGTGGACAGGCCAAGCTGAGTCTGAAAGATTTTAGTTTGCCACAGCAATGCTGTAGAGGATTCAACTAAGCAAGCAACAAACAAACCAACAACCCAAACTCAGATATGTTCTGTACTTCCTAACAAGGATTCAGTGATGCCAGCCATATCACGACATGCAAGCGTTGATACTCACTTAAAGGCCGGGTATTAATGGAGCCACACTGCAAACAGTAACTATGAGCAAGTTTCCCTTCCTCACATAAGGTATCCACCATTTCGTCATCATACAAGAATGCATCAACATGCACAGTACGTTGCTGTCCACAGTCTGAATTCTGGAAACTCAAACAAGCTCAAGTCAAACTGCATATTTACGAAACCGTCTCAGTCACGAAGTGTATAGAACTCACAAATGCAAACAGAACATATTTTCATGCACACAAATGCCAACAAGTAATACTCCACCTTTCCAGAGACTGGTGATCGGATTATCTCTGACGGGAGAACTCCTTCAATTGGCAGAGAGATGCGCAGATCACGGGCAATGGCATCCAGTACCTCCTCTGCTGTCTCACTTGGCTTTGGATTGCAATCTTGCAAACAGATGTTTGTCATTATCATGTTACAGCTGTTGTTAACCAAACAGCACAACTATTTTGACAGGTGTAAGATATCTGTCCAATTATGTTGTGTCAGCTAAGGATGCAAGCCTTGTTAGATGTAACATTGTGCCACTGGGTGATAAATGTGAAGGCACTAAGTTCTTTCAAAATGTCAGAAACTGCTGACCCATAGGCATAGCGTCACATTCAAGAAGACTTGCATCCTCAACAATGATGGTGTGAAAACCTCAAATCTGGCACCACTGTTAATTTCATTCCGACTCTTTCAGTTTTGACACATTTGATCAGGATTAATTAGCAGTCTGTATGTTATGATTCCATCCTGTATGAACACAAATTTGTTCTGTGTTTATTTCCAGACCAACCTCCTCACAGGAGTGTAAGGTAGCATGCACACTGAAGAAAATGTTTCAAGCAACATGAAAATCCAGTTGCAAGAAACTAGTATTTCAATTCCTACAGACAATTTGTTATCAAATTAGGAAGATGTCCTCTTAAAATCAGTAATTTCAGTGTCCTGACACAAAAGCAGTTACTCACCATTTAACCAGTTCCAATGTATCCAATCAAGAAGCTGCTTGAAGTTGTCTGAATCATTCAACTTCCTGACAATGTTAAGAAATTCCTCTTGCGCCTCTGGAAGCGTTAGCTTCTTCCTGGAATTACTAGACATTTCTGTTTCTGATCATCAACCTGTAGGCAAAGATTGACAGTGTGGGGAAGAAATGTTGACACTATTATTTGGAGCAGCAGAAAGTGCAAATGCTACATAGGGGCCAGGTTTCTCTCATGCCGGACACCTGCATGACACTTCTCTCACATTCTTGTGTTTCCAAAAAAGATCTTGTATAGAAGAGGATAAGCAATAGTGATGTTAACTGGTGATGGAGAACAGTGGATGCTGTATAGTAGGGTTACCATATAACCATCAGAGGAAAAGAGGACATTTCCTACTTATCAACCATAAAAAAGAGGACATATTAGTGGCATAAGGGGTTTCCAAATTTTGGCCAAAAAAGAAGATGTATGCTTCTCTCATTCCACGTGCGCTCAATGATCGAGACCACCCTTGTTCACCACAGACATGCAAGTTCCTGGTTTACATACCAAGCATTTGTCTTTCCACTCATCATGACAATTTCAGAAACATGAATACTTGCTTTTTAGTGCACTCGTGAATGTATGTTTTCTTTTTTCCCATTGTAAGATCACAATAAAAGTGCCACACAAACTAAACAGCACACGCCACATCCTCCACTGCACTTCACACAATTCAAAATGAACACCTGGAACCAGGCTGTGTGAGCATGCGTTCGGATCCACCAGAATGGACAGTGAAAATAAGTTTTGAGGTGGAAACATTGGCTACAAGAACTATGAACAATAACATACATAACCATCACCAAAAAATTTAGTGTGCCTATCAACAAAGGCCAAAAACTGGACTTTTTGTAAAATCAAAAAATCCGCCCGGACACAATTCTGAAGCCTGAAAAAGAGGAGATATCTGGGAAAACTCAAACGTATGGTAACCCTACCATCTAGCTAAGACAGAGTTGCTTGCACCAAGGCTAATCAATACCTATGCTTATAAAAGCCTAAGGCAACACATTCTTGGAAACAACAAACTGCACACATAAATTACACAAATTTGTAACTGTTTTTGATTTCAGAAAAAGTCAGCTTCCCACTGAGGTCCAACACTGAAGATGATCCTACTTGTATTTCTGGGTGTGGTACTATGTAGATGCGGCCAGTATTGCCACGATTTCAGAGAACCTTACCATTTCCATCTGCAAGGTGAAGTCACTACCCAGTGATCCTGTCAATACTTATAGTACAGGTCCACAACTTACAAAATGAGTAATTTATGTACCTTGGCTGAACGATATTCAGTATTTGTCACATTCAGTAACAAAACACTACAATATATATATAATTCCTTAAAGCACAGAGCAAACTTCACAGTGCAGCTGGGGCAAAACTCGCTCTACAAGATACTGTGGGCCAATAAACCTGGCTTATGAACCCACATTAATCCACCAAAAAAATTTAAAAACTGGAATAGCCTAAAAACTCTAACCTCTTACCTTACAATCCTTGATCTTGTAGCGTATTCTGACTAATCAAGTTTATAATGTATATGGTCACAGTACTCTCATCCACAAAAGTGACTAGTAATGACACAAAAATAATAAACATCAGACTATGCTGATAACTATAGGTGATAAAGTATGTAATGCCTTGACACATAATCACTGTAAACATGCTACATTTGTGGAGCATATCTTAACCATGTCAAGAAAGGCATGGATATAAGAATACTATTAGGTCCATAAGTTTTAAAGCAAATTTCAAGCCAACTATAAACATGATCAAATCTTGTGGCAATTCTTTATTGTACACTCATTTACCTTGTATCAAGGCTAAAATTTTGGCCACTACGGTATCAGTATGTAAATACATTTAGCAAGCAAGCAAGCAAGTACAGTGTGACAAAAGGATGGGATGGAGATCCATTTTTACAGGTGACTCAAATAACACATGTATACCTATGTATGGACATGACACAGTGTGTCGTATCAAGTCAACTTCCACAAAAATCAGACATCCATTCCCACCGCTTTCTATCCTACAAAACTATCAAAAGGGCGACGGCATCAAATTCACTGCTTTGAGGTTATGTTTCCTTAATCGTGATACTTGTTTACATAACATCATCACGGGCAGCTTTCACTACAGTTTTCATGCCTTACAAATACATATTGGTCTTCCATGTTTGAAATTTGCAATGCAAACGTTAGTCACTTACAAGACCAAGCAACTTGTGGCGCAGTCACGTGCATAACTCCTACGTCTTATCAATCCGGTCCTTCATTGTCTCAGTTGGCAACGTGGATCATTGGCATATGTTGGTAACATGTGTTTCGTACCACGGATAAGAGTTTCTTACATATAATCCGTGAGCTATAGCACATAATTGTTCTGTCTCATAACATTTCTGTGGGCCGGCGCATTATTTGCTGCCTGCATATAATTAGCACAAACCAGGTGGTACAGAGTTTCCCAACCACTGTTTCGCTGCGGAGCCCTGGGGGTTGTGGGAAAGAAAAGGAAAAAGAAAAATGCTTCCAGGTCTCCGGACAAACTGAATGCATACTTCAGGTATCGTTCAGCCTGTCGGGGTGCGCCCTCTGTTTGCAGGTACGCAGTGCCTTGTGGGAAGGTGGTTGGGCATTTGATAAACAGATTGGCAAAGCGACGTTTTTGAAAGCCCGTGTGTGGATGGAAGGTCATTGGTGGTTTGATAAGCAACGCGGCGCATACGAGGAAGGTGTTTAGGGACGTCGCGCGAAGCGTGGGAATGTGATTGGATGTTGGTCCATGGCTAAGACGATCGGAGGATAGGAGGGTGGTTGAGGCATGGTGAGGCCCATTGTTGGGAGGGAAGTCGGGTTGGGTAAGCCGATATATGGGTGCAATGTTGGCTTCGGATTCCAGAAACCGGTCGGTGGGTGGGAGGTCAGATAAGCCAATGTTCAGGTGGGATGTCTGTTGGAGGTTTTGGGTAGCCGATCGGTTCGTGGGAGGTGGGTTAGGGGTTTGGGACAGTCGATGGGAAAGGGGTTGATGGTCTGAATTTCGAAATACCGACAGGCGTGTTGGTAGTTCAGGTTGGCAAGCAGGTGGTCGGCGAGAGCGAATATTAAGATTGGACTTTCCGATTAGGGGCGGGAAGGTGGGGTCGATGTTTCTGAATATTTAAAGGTGGTGGGAGAGTGGCTATGAAAACCAGTCACAGTGTGTTTATGTGGTTGAAATTTCGGCAAGCAGTTCAGCATGCGGGAGGGTGGGTGTTGTAACATCTCAGGAATTTGGAATTGTCTATGATTTAATTCACGTTGTGCATACAGTGTGATTTTAGCAATTAAAATTTATCATCATCAAACAACCGCGACCTCTGTCACAGTGCATCACAAGCACTGCTGTGACAAACGTAGGGTCATAAATGCAGTCAATGCACGGCATTAAAATCGCCACCTGTGGGGAGACAACTAAACCAAGCTCCGTACCTTCATGCTTTGACTTTGCTGCCACCGACTCTGGCACAACTAATAGTGAAGACATCGGCAGCTCAGTCGCTAATAAACTTATCTTTACGGGGTCCCAACATTTTCTCGCATGAACAGCTAAGTAATCTCAATACGGCGTAAGGTAAAGGGCCTTTCGGTTCCAGGAGGTTGAGGCTCCCAGATTTCTCGACAGTAGGCATATGGAGGTGGTACGTTTGTCAGCCCTACGCAACCCCCCCCCCCCGGGAGATACCCCTGGTACTCGTTTCTGCTAGAGGCTGCGTTGTGCCCAGGGCCACAGTGCGGCTGGAAGGATGTCAGTAAAAAATTCCAATGGCTTAATCGGGAATCGAAACCGTGACCTGCAGGCTTGCAGCTCAGTGCCTTAACCTTTTAAAGCCTAGCGGTAACTTTACGTACCACGAGGTTTAACGTTAAAAAATTCTACGTGGTGCCCACATTGCGTTTATGTGTTTTGTACGGATCTCAGAACAAACAGCAACTTTTGCCTTATAAAACATCAAGAGACTGGTTTTTATAACCGAAGTGGAGAGTGTTTACAGCGCGGTACGCACTGAGTCCTTATATAAAACAGATACGCTTCGTCTTTAAAGGGTTAATCAACTGTGCCACGGCGTGCCCCCAGTGCTAGCACTGGTAACGCTAACCGCAGGACATTTGCACCTTAGTAGTAATAGCAGCAGCAGCAGCAGCAGCAGTAGTAGTAGTAGTAGTAGTAATCGACTTTAATTGATCTCAATGATAATAAATTACAGATGGAAATGCCATGAGACCGCAATGGCGATAATAATAAAAATTACTTGATGTTAATCGACAGATGCAGTAAAGACTCGGTTTGCTCTGTGAATAAATAAGGGAGGCACCAGCAGACAAAACGAACTTGATATTTCATTGGAAGCTTGAAAATGAAAACGACATGTGCCGCACCAAATAAAATCACAAAATGGTATACAGAAAAACGGTTAACCTAACATGTAATACCCAAGGAGTGAGTGACTGAGTGAGTCACGCTTCGTTGGCATGGTTACCTTTATGGCTGTGTGCGCTTTTTATAGGTGGTGAAACATAAAGCAACTGATGCCATGCAATGGAAACAAGTGAAGTCGCACATCTGTTGCCATCGTCAACATTGTTGCTGTGTTGTATGCGAGGTAGGGGCCGAGGCCGATGAAACAGCTGAGCATCGCGCATACAATAGAACTGACGGGGCAATTTCTCTGCTATTTATAAGCTACACAGATGCCTTATTTTGTCTGACAAGTATATTTTACCGCTTCCCGCCGCTATTCCACAGAGCACGTGGGCAGTCGGCTGAGTGAGCGACGTCAATACGATAAACTAGCCTGCAGGAAGAGGCAACCCCTAGTTGTCACATAACATAATGGCCCTAAATCTTACGGTACTCTCTGTCAGATCGGTGGTAGGAACCAGGAAACTGACCCAAAAGTTACATTTTCGAATTCTTATACGAAAAGCTAAAACGCTTGCTGCCCCCTTCTACCACTACGTGTGTTAGTATGTAGTTACGAATATGACCAGAAAATGACAGCAAACACTTGCTTTTCTGACGTTATAGCATATACGTCAGGTACGTACTTCAGTGCACAGGTAGGAGTGGGACCCCGAACTCTCAGCACACGCTGGTTTTTGTGCCCTTATGACTCTACTGACGGAGTAGTTACGAATAACAGAAGATGACAGCAGTACACGTCACTGAAAGGAATGCTCAAACTGTACGTACTGCTGTAAGTTTTATATCGTAATATACACATGAAATATAAGTTTTTATATTTCCCACGAATGTGGGTTACGAATTGTTTTATTGAGAACAGGTGGGTTGAAGGAGCTTCAAACTAGCAGGTATATTAGTACATGAACTCGAAGACCAACGAAGTGACTAACTAACAAGCTCAATGGAGCAGAGACCTTTCTGACAATCTTACATTTGCCAGCTAGTCAGAAAACCCCCGCGTTTTATTAAACCAAAAGGCTGTTTACCCTGTTCACAACCGTCCACAACTTGACCCTACCAGGAGCCAGACAAATCCAATCCACAGAGTCCCACCCTATTTCTTTAAAACCCTCTTTAATATTATCCTCCTATCTACGTCTGGTTCTTCCAAAAGGCTTCCATCCTACAGCTTTCCCTAAAAAATCCTACACGCACTTCCCTTCGTCCCTAGTGCCACCGTTTATTTCATTACACAGAACGAAAATTAGGGCAGCAATATAGCGTTACTTGAGGACGAGTGCCTATACAGTACAATACACACAACGGAGCAACAAAGCATGGCATCTGCCACGCTAACTCGGGGCCTATTGAAAAACGAAACCGGTTTGGGAACGACCAAGTCATTTGTCTAAGGCCAGATTTCAATTACAATCCAGTAAATAAGTAGCGGACCCAAGCAAACGGATGGTGCTCACACATGTGAAGTCTAGGATTTGGCGAGGAAAGTGCGTGACAAGAACAGCGCGATGGAATACACAAACGTTGCAAACACGTTATTTGCTTAGTACACTTTTCCATCATGTCGTAAGGTACATAAATATGCTACCTTATCTTAATTTGTGTCATCCCGGTGTGTTATTCTAAATACAGTAACAATGAACACGAGGCCGTGCCATGGCTCAGGCGGTTAGCCGCCGGCCTCCCATCGCGGAGGCCCGGGTTCGATCCCGGATCAGTCCATGTGGGATTTGTGGTGGACAAAGTGGCACTGGGACAGGTTTTCCCCGAGTTCTTCGGTTTTCCCCTGTCAATTTCATTCCACCGGTTCTCCATTACTAGGAAAAGGACAAAAAATAATCATCATCTTCATCATAGGGTTGCACAATAAGCCTCATGGCTGCAGTGCGTCCGTAGCGTGCGGGGCCCTTCAACACTAAAGAAAAAAAAATGAACACAGTCAGACACACCGACGTGTATATTTACTTTGCACACCGTGTCATTTTGCTCTAAGGTTGTGTCAAGCTGGTTGCGACACACAGTCACAACATCTTGCGTTCAATTCTCAAAAATCCTTTAAGGAAACATACCCCGCTGATCCAAAAGCATCTCTACAAAGTTGCCCAGTTTACGCAAAATCATAAACACCTGCACTATCAGCAGAAATGCCGAAGCATGTTACTGGTTACTTCACAGTTTTGGGCTGCCCTAAGGAAACCGCATCCTACCTAACCTGTCTCAAGAAAAATGTGACTCGCCGTGAAGACTAAATGGGAACTATCTTCTGAAAAGGATTCTACTATTCTACGAAATAAACCCCGACATATGGACGGATGTAGGATCAGTCACTGTATAAGTTCAGGGTTGAGTTACTCCAGTTCTCCTCTGAATGGTTTTATAGTCTATGGAAAAAAACAATGACCTAGTGAAGTTTCACTAATGCTTTTACACTATTTTTACACTATTTTATATTATGTAATTAAGGATCTGAGTTTTAACATTTATACGTGTACCTGATGATGGCTCGGCCGAGCCGAAACATGTAGCATATTGGCACAACCTTAGAGTAAAATGACATAGTGTGCAAAATAATTATATACTATGGTGTGTCTGACTGTGTTTATTGTTACTGTATGCTATCTTATGTTCGCGTAAAATACATAGCCTCTCTGGTGCTATATCATTGGTTTTTCGCAGCCGGTTTCGACAGGAAACTGCCACCATCAGGAGAAAATATCGTTAAACCGAAAACAATTGTCCCATCAACATACTTGTGTTTGTCATTGCAATGGAATTTAAAACACTGTGCGGTAATACAGGCGTTAAATAAGCAAAACGGGCGAGGACTGTCATTTTGTTCAAGTCAGCGTCTTGTGTCACTGTCTGTTGATTACAGGCAAGCTGGCGCACTGCTTGTGTGTCGTGGCGACACCTGCTGACGGTTTGCTTGTAAGAAGAGGAAATGTTTGACGGTGGTTTCTTTTTGAGCGCACGGAGTGTTGCTGCGCGGAGCGGCTGAATGCTTGATGCTGCTCTTGGCACAAGCCACTGGACAAGGTGTCAATTTATTATAAACAAAATGCCCCGCACTACGCACCCTCCCACGGAGAGTTCGATGCTACTGTTGGTGGGTAATGACGTTTCGGAGACCCTTGCTGTCTCTGTCTTCAAGGTGAAGGTCTTCAAGTTGTAGATCTTAAGGTGTCACGACTTGACTTATACACGATGAACTTTTTTAAAGGTAAAAACGTAAGGCTGTGTCTGTCCACATCATAAAGACATATAGGGGGAGTACAGGTACAGCTCCACTCATTCTCAGAGTGGGAACTAGAGGGGGTAAGTGGTTAACTGCACCCCCTGCCGCTTTAACCCTGGAAAATAAATTGCAGTACCCCTTGAATAGGAGACTGGGTGGGTGTTAAAGCCGGTCTGGACGTTCAGGAGAAGAGACCCTGTCGGCAATCTCATCACTGATCGTCCAGCCCGTATCCTAGTCACTACACCAACTGAGCTACCACTGCTCCAAGAAATCCTTAACGTTTGACGTGAGCTTTTTGTAAAGCGTCGGGCTCAAACGGCCCTAAGCAGCTGAGGCTGACAGTGTTTGGAGTAGCCCTTCCTGCAGCAGCTGAATAAACCCCGTTCAGTGACTGCGGAGTTGCAAGCACACACAGGCGGAGAGGCACAAAACCAAATTTTAAGAATTTCTGTACAAATCAAATATAAAAGTGGAAGATACGGAGAAAAGTGTTCGGGAATCTAATGGAGTGTTTTCGTGTTTAACATTGTTGGGGGGCCGGGGGGGGGGGGGCTGCAGGTGGAGGTGGTGGGGCAGCCAGAAGAGAAGCTGCTGGAGAAAGAGCTTAACCCACATTCCTGTGAAGTGGGTCGCAAGCAGTGGAAACATCAGTTCTCAGCAAGTGTTCCATCAGTGACAGTGAATTCGGTGTTGCGATGCTCCGTGGCCGGCATCTGAGCCAGCGAGTGCCTTTACAGCAGGTGAGTACCTTGCACAGTTCGGACAACACCTGCTTGCTCTCCCAACCACGCAGCCTACACGCCCCGTATTGCTTACACTGGATGCTGAGAATATGTGTAACTGAACGTGGTGCAAACCGCAACCTTTTATACGCAGACTTGCTAACAAACAGCCCTTAAAAACGACTCTCCCCGCTTCTTCCTTCTATGAGATAAAATGAACAACGTTCTATACATGTTCCTTTTTACAGTTCCTAAGGGCAACTGCTAATAATTTTATATGTTTTAAGTTTATCTGTGACTCCAGATGCTTTAACATTCGTGATGCTTGATAAACCATTGTAATTTTTCGTAAAAACGTGAATTATAATACTAATCAAAACAGAACATATAAGTATACCAAATACGTCACAAAATTGAGGTTCCAGTTTCGACAATTTATTAACGCGAGCAGCTTATGCAATTTGTATCTTATACATAATACAGACGCGTTGATGTGAGCCGAAACATGTAGATGTGGATGTATTTGAACGATGAAGAGTTTTGCCTGAATGTTGTCTGTTAGTAAATTTGACAATCTCGTTCTTTGAGGGCACAAAGACTGCAGAAGTACAGAGTGCATCATTAAACATGCATACAGTTACTTGGATAAAAATGAATTGTTCTGTACCGCTCGTTACATGCATCATGACTTCCGTCCGCCTCGCCTGGGAAGATGTGGCAGACACTGCACGAGCCGCAGAACGTGGTTCTCCGCAAATCTGCAATATTTAAAGAACCACACAGACAAGTGGTTTGCATGTGGCGTTCAAAATTCCCCACGTTTATGATTTTGTCACAAATAATGCAGGCAGCAACAAAAAGTCGTACAGAATCATGAGAATGAAAATGTTCGCAAATCTGGGCAAGGCGACGCCCAGCACGCAGAATACAATAGGTTTGAACTTCGCGGCGGTCAGGTATGTGACCGTTCCGGTGACTCAGCTGTCGTTACAGCAATAGCTAAGTGAGACATCGCACGGTCAGATTGACAGCTGTCATGTGTCGGCACTGTACACTGCACTACACGGCTGTAAGTACTCAAACGTATGTATACAGTCCGACACTAAACACGTGTCTGCGCAAAAATGCACAGCCGACGAAGACGGCGACTCGTGACAACGGACAGACCAGCACTGTCGTCAGAGGGGGCGCCCCAACACTGACACACAGTAGTATTCAGTGCACAGACTAAGCTGTGGTCGTGTGGCCCCAGGAGGGGCTCGACACCAAGACCGTGACAACGGACAGACCCGCACTGTCGTCAGAGGGGGCGCCCCAACACTGACACACAGTAGTATTCAGTGCACAGACTAAGCTGTGGTCGTGTGGCCCCAGGAGGGGCTCGACACCAAGACCTATTGACTGACTCCAGGAGGGGCTCGACACAAAGACTGACTGACTGACCCCCAGGAGGGGCTCAACACCAAGACTGACTGACCCCCAGGAGGGGCTCGACGCCAAGACCTATTGACTGACCCCAGGAGGGGCTCGACACCAAGACCTATTGACTGACTCCAGGAGGGGCTCGACACCAAGACTGACTGACCCCCAGGAGGGGCTCGACACCAAGACCTATTGACTGACCCCAGGAGGGGCTCGACACCAAGACCTATTGACTGACCCCAGGAGGGGATCAACAACAAGACTGATTGACTGACGCCCAGGAGGGGCTCGACACCAAGACTGACTGACCCCAGGAGGGGCTCAATACCAAGACTAATTGACTGACCCCCAGTAGGGGCTCGACACTAAGACTGACTGGCCCCAGGAGGGGCTCAACACCAAGACTGATTGACTGACCCCCAGGAGGGGCTCGACACAAAGACTGACTCACCCCAGGAGGGGCTCGACACCAAGACTGACTGACCCCAGGAGGGGCTCAACACCAAGACTGACTGCCTGACCCTAGGAGAGGCTCGGCACCACGAATGACCGACCAAGAGTCAGCCGTAACGTGACACTGACACTGACGCGGTCTCCACCTTGACAAGCACAATCCTCACAGCGCCCACAAAAAGCAGCTCTGCTCTCCGTCGGTTTAGGGTAAACCGCTACTGACGTACGTGTACCGATTGTGTGTCAAGGCCCTCGAGGGGCCCCGCGGCGCATCCGGTCGCCTCAGTTAACAGCCTCGCTGCCGGCAACAGCACAATTACATAAACGATGGAAAGTTGCAGCGGGCTACACAGGTGGAGCCGGGGTAGCTGTAACTGCAGTGACCGGGCCGCGGGGTGGAACGCGGAGGGAGCGCGGGTTTATCCCCGGCAGCTGCAAGGAGCGTCCAGACTGGCTCCGGGGCCCACCCCAACGCTTTTCAGTGGGTAAAGGTAAATCTACTCCTACACAGGCCTGGACAGGCCCTGAGGGTTCCAGATTTCCAGACAGCCGGCACATGAAGGTGGCAAGGTTGTCAGCCCTACGCACCGGCCGCCTTTACCCCACAGGAAATATTCCTGGTACTGATTTCTGTTAGAGGCTGAGTCGACCCCAGGGCCATAGTGCGGCCGGAAGGATTATGTCAATGGAAAATTCCACTGACACCATAGGAATTGTCAGTGGGCAGGCTACTGGCTTTCATTACCGCGAGAGATAAGTAACCAGACCCTGAAACTGAAACGACCACTACGTTAGTGTTGAGGTTAGGAATAAGTGAAGCCCTGCCTCCAGTCATCCTTATGCCAACTCCACTGGACCTTCACCCTACAAAAGCGACAAGCTTTTCCAGAGACAGACTGAGATTCTATTCATAAGTCCGCAACTAAATTCTTTAAAGGATAGAGCGACATTTTGTGTGCTGGACATCTCAGCACGGACAGTTGTCTAACCTGACAGGAACTTCAGTGGTGTTATTAATTCTCTTCAGGCAAATGATTGGGTGTTATACCTACGCCACAACTATGAGCAACATTTTCCAAAATCCCTATCAAAATACGCAGACACTGCGGCCTGTTTGTTGTTGAAATTGTTTGAACTGCATTTCTGAAGCTTCAGTGGGTGATGAATACCTTGCTGGCAGTCCGTTACGGTAGCTATAGCTTGCTGCGCGTTAAACAGTGCGCATGTGGGGTGCGGAACTGATCGACTCTACAACTGCATGCACTTCTTCATTCTCAGTGCAATCGGTTTTTTACTATAATGGTTAACCCTTTAAAGCCCAGTGGTTACTGTATATACCGCCAGGTTTAACATTCACAAATTCTACGTTCTGCCCACACAGTGTGTTTATGTGTTTTGTGTGGATCTCAGAACTAACAGCGATTATTTCCCTATACAGCATTAACTGGCTGGTTTTTATAACCGAGACGGAGTGTGTTTACTGCGCGGTACGAATCGAGTCTTTACATACAACTGATGCAGTTTCTGTGACACACGGAAATAATGTGCCGTATACCTCAGACCATTTTACTTCCTGTTGACAGAAAGACAGGCAGAATTAGCCGCTACATTTATGCATGTGGCAGATTCCATACCTGAACAACACATTCTGTGAGCACGAATGCCCTCACTAGTAACTTTCTACTTGTTTCTTGATTTATTTAAAGACGCTTTCTCAACTGCGTACCTTCCAGGCCCATAGTGCAGGACGAGAACATTAGGGCGAACAATGGAGTATAAGAAAAGTTTCGTGACCCGTTTTTTTAAGGTATTTGTTTGTGTCTCAGGTTTGTTTAACGCCGCTGCCAATGGTTTAGAGTATACAGCATCGAATAGTAATTTGAGTAATGGCAAATGAATTGTAAAGGCTGTGGAAAGAAGTGGCAGTGGTCAGTATAGCGTCTGTATTACGCACTTAGATTGACGGTAAGCGCCCTGAGACAGCACACCGCTCTCTGTGAGCAGAACTTGACACTACAGGCAACATGTTAACCATTTAAAGCCTAGCGGTAACTTTACATACGACCAGGTTTAACATTAAAAAATTCTACGTGGTGCCCACATTGCGTTTATGTGTTTTGTACGGATCTCAGAACAAACAGCAACTTTTGCCTTATAAAACATTAAGAGATTGGTTTTTATAACCGAAGTGGAGAGTGTTTACAGCGCGGTACGCACTGAGCCCTTATATAAAACAGATACGCTTCGTCTTTAAAGGGTTAATTGAACCTTACTGGCAGAAAGCTTATATTTATTTACTATCTCAAGTGTTCAAAGTTTCTAACTTCTACACTGACGCATACTGTCTCACCGGGCTGCCTGTTACCGCATGGATGGCCTTCCGTTGGTAAAAATCGAGTGCCAAGTGACTCTTTGGCCACTCTGTATAGCACGAACAGGCCGTGATGCTGAAAGAGACGTTCTGACAGGTGGAAAGTGTGAAATCAGACGTAATTAGTTACGAAGCCCTGTGTTAGAAGTTGCAGAAGTTCATCCAGGCGAACAGTTAACGTTACCAGCCGCCACTGGGGTCGTAACGACTGGCAGAAGGCAAAGATGCCCACCGTCAGACGTGCTCAGCTGACTGACATAATATGGATTCCTGGAGGCACTCAGTCAGTCGTGACTCCACCGTCCGCACTTGTGGTTCGAGGGAAATAAAGGACGGCACAGTTAGTCACAGGCGTTCTTTGCACCTTGCTACACGCAGTGAGTGAAACGTAATGATTTTCATAAAATTAAAATTGGATTTATTCTATACGTGAGGGCGAGTCAAATCTGCCACATTTTGTGGAACCCGTAGATTCATTTCGGTGTTCACAGCAGCCTGCTCCTTTTTCCTGCTCTGAGTGGCATCAGTCTAGTCCACGTCACCCCATCCTATTTGTTACGTCCCATTTTAATATTATCTTCCCACGTATGTTTATGCCAGACAAAAGGTCTCTTTCTTTCACATTGTCCCTCAAAAACATTATATGCCTTTCTCCACACACCCGTACGTGCCACATGTCCCACCCATCCCATCTTCCTTGATCTTATCACGTAACAATATTTGGTGAACAGTACAAATTACGAACCTCCTCATGATGTAATTTTCTCCAGTCTTTTCTTACTTTCTCCCTGTTAGGTCCCAATGTCTTCCTGTGCGCCATATTTTGTAACATCCGCAGCATATGTTCTCCCGTTAACGCGACAGACCAAGTGTTTAACACCAGTACAAGAGGTACACTGGTTCAGTGACAGGTATTTCTGCACACAGCAAACGAGCGTTCTGTTGTATAAAAGGAAGGGACTACTTAATCAGCCGCTGAACATCCACACAGCAGGAAGACGAAGGACAACCTTGTACTGGCCACTTTAGACCCCGTGGCAACGCCACGTTTCCTCTCAGGCGACGCTGCTAAGTAGAACTGCGGAACAGGAAGCAGTTCTGAGGGTCTCGGCGGACGGTTCTTCCAGCAACCTTTGATTATCACCGTCATTTTTAGCGCTGGCTCTCTTTAAGTAGGGTTCGCTAGTCCCTCGATCCAAATGAAGCTCACGGCACAAAATTTCAGAATGTCTTTGCGTGTTCGAACCTCCCTCAAACTGTGTCGCCAGTGCCAGCATTACCCACAGTTTAAAGCGATGACCCAAAACAAGATAACTGCTACAGAGAGAAAATTTGGACTTCAGGGGAAACCAGTCTGGCCGTCGTCAACGCCTTGTCTCTAAAAGCAGAAAGACTATTCTGTTGAAATCTGAAATTGGACATATGCACTCAACTTTATCACGGGGCTTGGGAGTAGAAAAACCTTTCTTCCGAAACGTCGGTACAAGACTACGTGACGCCAAATCACAGATGACTGTAATCTTGGTAACGCCCAATGATGGTATCTTTGCGATGTTAAGACCAGATGTCAGCAGAATCACAAACGACACATTTGGAACATGCGTAGACGTAATGGAATGAAAGGCAGCTGGCATAGCTCAGTCAATATAGGGACTACTGGGCTGGATGATCCAGTGTTCGCCTAACAACTCCTGATTTTGCTCACACAGTGCTTTTATGTATCATGTGTTTTCAAAAAACAAGTATCAATTATTGCCCTAAACAACATTAAATTTGCAGTGAAGAAGTAGAAAGTTTACTGTAACGTAGAAGCAGAGAACTTACATAGCTTGCGTTTCAGCTGTTTAAAGGGGGGTTACAAACACCGCCCATAAAAATCCACCACCTGTATGTTACACATGCGATGCCCCTCTTATAAACTGCGGTTCTTACAGTGAGATCTGGCAGACAAATGTGCGTCTCCATTTGTCAACGGTTAAAGCTAATAGCTCGTGGATTCTAGACTTTTTTTTACCAAGTGTATAAAGAACGCCTTAAGTAGGGATCACCCCCTCCCTCTCGTCCTTCCGTCGACCCATCTGCATGTGACGTAATATCAGCCGCCAAACCGTTCGTCGGATTTTCATGAAATTCCGTATAAGAGTTTTTCACGTAGTGTACCTGAGCAGGCGTGAGTTTCGTGAGAAAACAAAAAGGGTACAGTCAGTGCCAGTTTCAAAGTTCCCAATGCATTTATAACCGCCTGTTCCGCATTTCTTGACCGGTCTGCGTAAAATTCAGTACATAACAACCTCCACGTAATTTTGTTGACCATTCGTGAGTTTCGTGAAAAAAAAAAGCCATATTCGACTGAGGGCGCAAATAAAATGTTGCCCCCATTTTAAATATTTTTGCCCAATTTGGACAAAATGCGGTAGAGGAAATGTAGATAAAAATTTATTGCACAAATTTTCCTGAAAATCAACTGACTGAAAGCCACACGCTACCTAGCAGTGTAAATACATTTATCTCCGTTACTTTCCACACTTGTTGTCCAGTTTAGGTGAAATTATGTACGAGGAATACACGAATAATGTGTGAGTGTCGTGAAAATAACATAGGGAAGGCCGTTCTTTTCTTATAGGCTTAAACGAAATTGCACTTAAGCGTGTAGAGTGAAAGTACGACATTTTGAAAGCAAAGAACGCCTTAGTAAAGCCTGTGTAGTCTGTCGCGGCGTGCACCGTTTTCAGTCTTGTTAGCAGTTCAGCCACAAGTCACGAAGGAAGCATACCGACAGAAGGCGGTGTGCTTGAGTAAACGCTAGCATGAAGAAGGTTAAAGCAATCTGTTTCCTTTCATACAAAATTCAGACTCGAATATCAGGTGGTGGCAGCATTGGCACCACTCCACATTGCCGACACTGGACAGTACGACAAGTGTGGCACCAGGAGGAAGTCCACGAAAAGTGCCATCATGGGAACTTCCAACCGCTGCGACCAATTAGAAGTGACATTCACTGTCACTCTATTCTCAAAAGCCTTCGAATGAGAGATAACCGGAAAGGGAATTGAACCCGGAGCTGCTGACTCGCGTGGGCAGATGACCGTAACAGCCGCCACTTTCTACTCCTTGCATTGTCACCAATCACAATTATTTGTCACATCGGAGAAGGAATGCATAGAAAGCAAGTTCACTTTCTCTGACAAACCGTCTTCTGGGAATGTCACAATACGTACTTTGTTCGGCTGGGAAATTAACTGTAATGTCGGACGGAAGTAGAAGTGTGTGGGAATTTCTTTGTTACAGACGGAAAATTATGTGAGGTCGCTAGAAGTTATGCAGGGTAGCGTCTTATGAGATATGACGTACATGTGACGTGTACGTGCATGTGAACGCGCGGCTTAACTGTTTATATCCACGTAATACATACAAAACTGTCGAGATGAAAGAGCGAATACATAACAGGGCTTGAATCTTACTCAGCAGTGCAATGCGGACAGAATACGTCAGGAGAGACAACAAGGCTGTGCAGTTTGAAATTTGATTACTGTAACATGTTTTGACTTGCTTATTGAGAGTACTAAATGCTCTTAGATGCGTCTAATTTTCATGAAACCATTTACCAACGCTGTTGCAAAAATATGACAGGCTGCCCGACTTAAGGTTTTCTGTTTGGCCCGATTGCTGTTCCAGTTTGACAGCCTTGCGTCTAATCATTCTGCTTTTGGGTGTTACAGTCTACAGACCCAGTGTGAACTACTGATGTGCATTCATTCTTTCTTTCGTCCTTTCGTTCGTCCGTTCAGTCATGCAGTCAGTCTGTTTTACGACAGGTCCGTAGCCTCTTCCGAAGCGAGTTCACCACAGAGTGCCATCTAGTGCTTCCTCTTTCAGTTTCCAGTACCCTCTCATTTCCTTAAGGTCATCCAGTAGCTGCTGACGTCTTCTGCCTCGTCTTCCCGTCACATCTATCCTTCCCTCTATCTTTCCTTCAATAACGTGTTTCAGAAGGCAGTTCCCACGCAACATGTGACCAATCCAGTCAGCCTTCCTTCTCTTTATTGTGTGTAGGATATTCCACTCCTCCTTGACCCTGTGTAATACTTCTTCATCTCGCACATGATTGGTCTAACTGACCTTCTCCATCCTTGTCCAGCACCACATGTCAAAAACTGATATGCATCCTTAAATAAATAACTAAAATGAAGTAATTATCTGGCGCCTGTATCGCTCAAGCATGCAGACACACGCGTAGGAAGAAAGAAAGAATTCAATGATAGGGAAAGAAAAAGCCTGTACGGGGGGGGGGGGGTACGGTTCCGATGGGGCCAACAAGGGTGTGAGCCGCATGCTCCACCAATGACTGGTAGCGGTCAAGCTACGCAGGAACGCCACTGAAGAGAGCAGAGCAACGTCTTGTAAATCACCACGTGGGAAATATTTCGATCTCACAGGAATGTGGTGAAGTGAACAAGTTCTGCACTGATTCACCGACGCTCGGGCTAGAGAAGGCAACCGTGTTTTATTGGGCATTGGCATTGGCGTTGGCATCCCCAGCGCTGTTAATTGCTTGACTGCCCGCTGACTGCTGAGTCTGCACTGGTTCACTTCAACTGTTGATTAATTTAAGGTTCTTAAGACTACGCGAATGCACCGTTTAGTGACGGCCGCAACTTGCTGAATGATTTAACTGAAGTTTAACCCTTTAAAGACGAAGCGTATCTGTTTCGTATAAGGACTCAGTGCGTACCGCGCTGTAAACACTCTCCACTTCGGTTATAAAAACCAGTCTCTTAATGTTTTATAAGGCAAAAGTTGCTGTTTGTACTGAGATCCGTACAAAACACATAAACGCAATGTGGGCACCACGTAGAATTTTTTAATGTTAAACTTGGTCGTATGTAAAGTTACTGCTAGGCTTTAAAAGGTTAAAATTTAAACCTGAGTTAATTTAACACGAAAGCCAACATCGCGCTTCCCACCTTCCAAAAATTCAGTGAGTTCTTTTTAAGGTTCGGGGTGTTTGAATCGTACAGGCATTCTCTGAGTGCATTTCTCACATTTTTTTCTGCTCCTAATTTCTCCGTGAAAAAGAAATTGATTTCCTGCTGTCAAACCCTAACATTTGAACTTTGCAAAGTTTTCAAAAGTCATTCAAGTTGCTCTACCTTTGTCCTACCTTCTCCTGATGAGACGCAACACGTACAGCACTCAGTTAGTTGTCTCGACGTTTCTTCTAAACCAACCTCCTTACAAACAACTAATGCAGCTTCTGTGATTCTATTTATCGCATTTTGCACTCAACAAATCAACATCAGTCAGAATCAGCACAGACCAGGAACTCGTGTCCCACTCAATTTCAACCCCTCACACTCTCCTTGAACCTCCGTGACGGCATATTCTAAAGCAAATTAACCCCTTAAAGACGAAGCGTATCTGTTTTATATAAGGACTCAGTGTGTACCGCGCTGTAAACACTCTACACTGCGGTTATAAAAACCAGTCTCTTAATGTTTTGTAAGGCAAAAGTTGCTGTTTGTTCTGAGATCCGTACAAAACACATAAAAGCAAAGTGGGCAACACGTAGAATTTTTTAATGTTAAACCTGGTCGTATGTAAAGTTACCGCTAGGCTTTAAAGGTTAAAGAAGCAATGGCGATAAAGCACCTCCATATTTCAGAATATTCTGATAAAAATTACAACGACAGATTTGCCTTTTGTATCAGTTTAATTTAAAATAATTTTAATTAGCCTATTTCCTGCGCATGCTAGCCTAAGACAGTATTAACACAGGACTTACATCGTAAATGAATTTTAGGTTTTATAGCCGAATTTTGGGACAGTATGCCGACACTAATATTGGTCACGACCGCCTCCTTACATTTCCTTACCTGTTCATTTTTCGTAACTATTTCCAAATCTTATTAGATGCCATAACCTTGTCAGAACGTAAAGTCTACCGTCGTAATTAAGCACTCATTATTTGCAAAATTAACTTGAAGCTACGTAAACCACAACATGAGGGTCGCATCGACCTGCCTCTTTTATATCCAAAATTGTAGATCATATTTCAGACAAATTTGGTACTGTAGGTGCGGATAACAAGCAGGTGGTGAATAAATCTCTCCGCTGGCCTCTATCTATTTCTGATCTGAAGAATGTGTGGAGCTATGCCTCTACTCCTTCGTGCTCGTCATGACGTGCTGCTTAAACAAGCGCAGGGAAAAATTACCCACAAACTTGTAAAATAAAATGCATCACGAGGATTTGATGTTCGCTTATTCCGATCCAATGTAATTCTTATTTTACTCTTACCTCAAATCCAGTTTGGTTGATTTTCTAAAAGTGACATCAATTTTAAAGTGACGCAACTCATTACGTCCCACACATTCTATGTGAGGTGTTTTTAGATACGATCAGTACATGTTATTTGATCCTCTAAAGCCCAGTGGTACCGCCAGGTTTAACATTCAACAATTCTACGTTCTGCCCACACAGTGTGTTTATGTGTTTTGTGTGGATCTCAGAACAAACAGCGATTATTTCCGTATACAGCATTAACTGGCTGGTTTTTATAACCGACAGGGACTGTTTACTGCGCGGTCCGCACTGAAGCCTTCTCTAAAAAAGATGCGTTTCTTCTTTAAGGGGTTAAATAAATTAAGTAGAAGAAAATACAATTTATGGTTGTGCACCGCAGTATCTGTACGGTGCATAAGCATTACATTGAAATATCTGTGCTGCTATAAAAAGAACGTAAGGGCCAATTTTGCGTGCAAGCCAAAACAACGCCGCAATTCAAGACAGACGTATTCTGTGCACCACATATTTCTGGAATGTAGCCCTCTTGTTCCTACAGTCTAGACACCACACCGTGTCTCTGCACGCGTAGCAGTTAACACGGAGTTGACACGGCGCCAGGCGCACGATTTCACTTTCGTCCGAGCTCATATCAATGCACGTCCAGTACACAGTAAGAGTTTACGTGCGCCGAATTGAGAGGGGGTGGTGTTATGTAACAGGCACGTTCTTCAAATTACGTGCGAGTGTACCCTGGCCACCTACACAGCAAGTTTTCTTTTGAATCTGGAGTTACTTTCCTCAAAATTGTCTCAAAATTGAAACAACTTAGAAATGAGCATTTATTCCCACATTAATTGCTCAAAATACCTGGAATTCTGTCCGTTTAAGACCCCGCCAACTGCCAATGAAAATAAATTTCACCCGAGTCCGTGCAAATTTCGTCAGTGTTTGGTGACTAAAATGTGACTAAAATGTGACTAAAATGTGACGGTCACTAAAGACGAAGTTCTCCAGGCAACGCTGAAAAGGGGGACCCTGCATTTAGACGAATTATATGTCAGTGGCATCTTAAAATTGACCCGGAGAACAGCCGCCCCCCCCCCCCACCCAAACATCATTAAGCTTTCATTCCCAATCACTCTACCGCATCTCATTCGACGGCGCAAGACCTCGCCTTAATATCCTAATATTAACACGTGTACTTCACTTGCTGAGTTTCAAGTATACAGGGTGATGCACGTGCTACTTGGCACTAGAGACAACATGCTAACAGCGAGTTTCAAGTGATTATATCCGTACACTGACTGTCAATGCCAACTGAAAGTTCTCTGTACTACACGTGCCTTACACCAGGTCCTCATACATTCACAAATAAGCAAGCGATCCTTCTGATATTATCAAAATACTTATCCGTTCTCTTCCTTGGCTATTCGTTTCCCTGTCCCACTTACATTCATTTTTATATACTATTTCCCTAGGCTTCTACGAACTTAATGCAATTAGTCGTTTCCCATAAAGTACCCCATTTTTAGATTTCATTTCGTTTCTTTTCGTAGTCCTTCCCTCTTCTACCTACTTGTTCACAGCAGGTGTCGAGGTTGTTTATTTTCACTTGATCACACTCAGACACACACACCACAGTCGGTAGGAATCCTCTGGACGAGGTATCGGCCCGTCGCAGAGACCTCTACCTGACAACACAAACACTGTACAAGAGACAAACATCCATGCCCCCGGTGGGATTCCAACCCACGATCCCAGCAAGCGAGCGCTCGGCCGCAGACCTACGCCTTAGACCGCGCGGCCACTGGGATCGGCCTTTACACATTTCGCCACTCACTACTTATAGGTTCGTGTGTCCATCCTTTCGTTGCGTCCGTACATTTAAATAACACAAGAAATGTCATTCTGTTCCCCTCTGCGTAAGGACACTCAGCGTTCTGGGTAAAACAGAGTAAGAGAAATTGTGCAAAAAAATGTAAGGAAGGAAGGAAGGAAGAAAGAGACAAACAAGCAAGCATACAAGAAAACAAACGAGCAGACTTTGAAAATGTACTTTATGCAACTT
The DNA here is from genome assembly GCA_013340265.1 of Coptotermes formosanus. Classification (NCBI taxonomy): domain Eukaryota; kingdom Metazoa; phylum Arthropoda; class Insecta; order Blattodea; family Rhinotermitidae; genus Coptotermes; species Coptotermes formosanus. The sequence continues at coordinate 226,136 of BLKM01005549.1, read as the reverse complement.
GAAATTGTTGTGGGCTGCCAAGAGAGAGTGGCGACAGGGGACAGCTTGAAGCGGGCACTTGTCACTGGAACTTTCCATTTCTGTAGTGATTCAGTCGAGCACTTCCCTCACAGCCTTGTGCAGCCGCAAAACGGCACACGTTTCACTACTCCACCCACACAAGCACAGCAACACAGTCTGCTAATGTGACTGTGTGACAACTGCACACACCGTCAAACAGTCCGAGACATGAGATGTCTGTCGCCTGTGGATGCACGCACATCGAATTGTTGTATCTTTATCGAATCTTCTTAACGACTCTTCCTCAGCTGCTTACGTTAGGGCTTGTCCATGCCTACGTACTTTGTACGCGGACACGTGTCCGCGTACAAAGTCTGGGAATGCCGCGGACTGTCCGCGTACTGTACGCAGACAAATTATTTGTACGTGGACAGTGTCTGTTGTCTGCCGGCTAGGACGGAAAACAAGAGACAAAATCTGTAGGTATGGACGTGTCCGCGTGCAGCCCGCGCACACCTGCTGCCTTCAGCGTGTCAGTTTACTTGCAGCACCTGAGCTGTTAACACGTGGCTGAACGACATTGCTTCGCGATACTTTGTACCTTTCCTTTGGATTATGAGGCCAATTTTCTGGAGAAAAATCTCAAGTCACTTCTGGTCATCCTGACGAAATTCCTGAATCCTGAACCATCTTCTATATTTAACTCGCGAAGAAGGTTCTGTCCGTGCTGAACTCCATCGTTGAAGTAGCGCCGCGTCCAAAAAGTTTTGCATATTTTGGCCTTTTCTTTCTTCTCATTAAAAATATATATCCCGCACACATTCCAGCTGCAACTTTACTCCACGACGTGGCTTGACGGACTGGCCATGCCACGTTTAGGTGTGGATACAAAACACTGTACGCGAACTGTACGCGGACATTTACGTAGGTGTGGACGAGCCCTTAGGAAGTAATGAATATATAGACGTGACTAATCTGAAAAATGTGCAAGTAAAGAGACGTAAGGTAGGGGTGTTAATCGGCAGCGAGCTGTGGGATTGTGTAAAACGCCGAACGTTGCCACCGTGAGGGTCAGCGCGATATCGTGCGTCACACGGGAGACATCCCCAGATGGTTGCAGAAATGTTGATCACGGGAACGCAGTGCTGGACAGGACATGGACAGCAGGACGACATTTCATGCGTTCTAGATGTCGGGTCGAAACCAAGCAACTCCATGCAGCAGTCCTTCTTCAGAAGCTGACAGTTCCGTGGCTAGTACAGAAATTCCGCGCGTTTTGTGAGAATTGAAGGTTCATTACCGAATTCACAACAGCCTGCCACTGAATCCTGTCGCGACACAGATAACCTCAGTTGGTAAACGCACTGCCGGTCTCATGATGACGCTTGAAATCCCCAGCTATTATTACTAGCAGTAGCACTACTACTACTACTACTGCTACTAATACTATTACTTCCCAGGCGCAACAGCCCCCAGTGGGCCAGGGTCTCCTCATTATCGAGGCTTCACGATCACACTCAGACACACCACACTCGCTAGGACTCCTCTGGACGGGTGATCAGCCCGATGCAGGGACCTCTACCTGACAACACACAACACCCATAAAAGACAGACATTCATGCCCCCCGTGGGATTCGAACCCACGATGCCAGCAAGCGAGCGGCCGCAGACCCATGCCGTAGACGGCGCGGCCACTGGGATCGGCAAAATTGTGTTATATGCAGGGCTGTGCAGTCGGTACACAAAGGCTCCAACTCCTCGATTTTTAAAAGCCCGACTCCGACTCCTTCACAAAAGCTCAATATGCATTAATAACGATAAACCTATAAGACGTTTCATCGCCACCGCGTGAATCATCAGGCTACTGTTTAGACTTATAACCTATATTTAAGTATAAGTCTAATGGTTACTGTAGCTATCAGGGCTCTGGGGCTGGAGTATCTAGTTAAGATTTTAGACTGAAGTCGGAGTCGGAATCGGTACTTTTTACCGACTCCGACTACACCTAAAAATTCCTTCCGACTCTGACTGCACCTAAAATTCCTTCCGACTCCGACTCCACCTAAAATTCCTTCCGACTCCGACTCCACCTAAAATTCCTTCCGACTCCGGCTCCACCTAAAATTCCTTCCGACTCCGACTCCACTTAAAATTCCTTCCGACTCCGACTCCACTTAAAATTCCTTCCGACTCCGACTCCACAGCCCCGGTTGTATGGTTAGTGTTTTTAGGTCTTACTGCCATGCAACCCTGAATACAGAATGAAGCCAATTAACTGTGACACAATGTTTAACTAAACTGCAAATGCCTCCACCCTCCCCCGTTGTCTTCAGTCTGCTGTGTCTACTGTACAGAGTGCTCTACAGCCATCTCTGTTTCATCGCCATTAAGCGACACAGGTGTACAGCCTAACGCATACAGCGACCCTAGCACCCGGCACGGGGTAACATCAGGCAACACGGGCTTGCTGTCATGGAACTGGCTACCGGAGTTCTGCATATACAGTTGTGCAACAAGCGTGAATTTCGCGAAAACCGGCGCCGGGAAGGCCGCACTTTGGTTATGGGTGTAAATGGAATCACAGGTCCCTGCGTGCTGTCACACCGTGTGACATTTTGACACTAAAGAACGCCTTGGTGATGTCTGTGTACTGCGTCACGGAGTAAGCCTACGCAATTTGCAGTCTTATTAAAGCATGCGTGGTGTTTCTTGAACTGCAATAACCTTCATGTTTCATGTTAGTGCGTGTTCTGTTGTTGTCCACATCTTCTGTAAAGTGCGTTGTGTTACGAGCGGACACCTAACCTAACCTAACCTAACCTAACCTAACCTAACCTAACCTAACACCCATTTATCTACCCACAAAGTGCGATATAAAAAGGCAAAGGTACCGCTCCCCCTTTCCACGTCATGGAGGCATATAGGGGCACTAGAAGGAGGTGAGTAGTTAGCTTCACGCCCCGACCGCTTTAACCTCGGGGACAGAACCGCTGGTATCCATTAAATAGGAAGCAGGGTGGGCTCCAGAACCGGCCAAAAGTCTTTGGAGAAAAGAAAATTTTTCGGTTCTGTCTGGAATGGGGTCACGGCACCCTGCTGCCCATTCCGAAGCCTAGACACTATACCGACTGAGCTACTACGGGCCCTTCCCTCTACAGTCGAGCTATTTACCTGTTCTGTGGATGCCACTCGTTTCCGCAGTAATAAAGGTACGGTTCACGGAAACCTTTATTTTCCTATGCGTCCCCCCCCCCCACATCCATTTATGTCCCAGTGGCACGAATGAGCGGTGCTCGTGAAAACAGGTAGATTCGGTCAAGAACGTCTGCAAATAAGTGAGCCGCAAGTGAACCGCGGTAGCTGCCAGTGTCAGCTGAAGCCCCAATTTCATGGTCCGGTAAAAAACACACTGCTGATTATCAACACTTCATCGAACAGGCAGAAAGGAACAAATGCGAGCCAAATAGAACTGGGTCGATCAACACTGTGCAGTGGCACACCTAAAAAATAATTAGACGTGTTTTATACAAAATGTTGATGTAATTACGAAGGTGTCGGGGGGTAGGGGGCCGCGGTGGCGCAGGTGGTTGAGGCACTGCGCTACAAACCGGTAGGTCGCGGGTTCGATTCCCGATGGTGTCAGTGGTTTTTTTCATTGACATAATGCTGTCGGTCGCACTATGGCCTTGGGGTCGACTCAGCCTCTAACGGAAATGAGTACCAGGAATATTTCCTGGGGGGTAAAGGCGGCCGGTGCGTATGGCTGACAACCTACACCTTCATGTGCCGATTGTCTAGAAATCTGGGAACCTCAACCTCCTGGAACCCTCAGGGCCTGTCCAGGCCTGTAATGGGATTGCTTTACTCTTTTACGAAGGTGTAAATGACAAATTGTGTGCATTGGTTGATTGCTGTACATTACTGATTATAGTGCACGTTATAAATAACACAAAATTCAAATCTACCGAATGCGCGTCTAACGCGCTCTCCCTGTGCCGAGATTAAGTTGGGAGCGACGTGGAAGAAAATGTAAATGGCGTTTTTAATCTAAAAGCCTGGCACAACCATTAAATCACGTATGCTTACAGAACAAAACTGCAAACAGTGCACTCCGTTACGTAACACACAGATCTTAACTGCAAACAGTGCACTCCGTTACGTAACACACCGATCTTAACTGCAAACAGTGCACTCCGTTACGTAACACACCGATCTTAACTGCAAACAGTGCACTCCGTGACGTAACACACACATCTTAACTGCAAACAGTGCACTCCGTGACGTAACACACATATCTTAACTGCAAACAGTGCACTCCGTGACGTAACACACATATCTTAACTGCAAACAGTGCACTCCGTGACGTAACACACATATCTTAACTGCAAACAGTGCACTCCGTGATGTAACACACAGATCTTAACTGCAAACAGTGCACTCCGTGACGTAACACACAGATCTTAACGAGGCGTTCTTTACTTTCAAAACGTCACGCGGTTTCGCGGCACACGCGTAAATATGACTTAATTTACGTCTATGAGGGGCCTCTCTTGGGAAGATGTTCGTGAAATTCTCGATGTTCAACGGTGTTATGTGCAGATATGATGTACTGAATGTCGCCCTCACCTCCCCCCCACCCCACGTCGGACAGTAAAAGCGATGAGTATGGCCAGAAATAGATTTAAGCCCCCCAAGTCAAGTACCGCATGCCTTCCACTGACCCCCGTTTCACGACACTTACAATCTCTCTGTACATTTTTGTACACACAGCCTATACAGAACTTAATCCAGATAGGAACAAAGATATATAAAAAGCAGAATGGCTCTTGTGTCCTTAGGTAAAGTACGCGACTTACTGCGTGATTTTCACTAAACTCACAGCTGCTAAACGACATCACATGGAAATTTCCTGTACTGCATTTCACTCAAAACGGTCGGTAAATATTGAAATTAGGCGTAAGAAATCATTGAAGCCCTTCAGTAAAATACGACGCTTACTGCGCCGGTTTTCACACACCTGACTCTCGCCCTATCTATAACTTTTCGTAAATAACTAACTAACTCCATGGAGCAGAGGCCTTCTTGAGAAGCTAACAGTTTCTCAGTTAGTCTAGAAACTCCCCACATTTTATGGAATCCGGAGGTTCATTACCGCATTCACAAGAGCCCGCCACCTGTCCCTATCCTGAGCCAGCTCAATCCAGTCCATGCCCCAGCCCACTTATTCAAGCTTCGTTTTAATATTATCCTCCCATCTACGCCTGGGTCTCCCAAGTGGTCACCTTCTCTCAGGTCTCCCCACCAAAATCCTGCATGCACCTCTCTTTTCCCCATATGTGCTACATTGCCCGCCCATTTCATTCTTCTCGATCTGATTACCCGAAATACCTATCGCACCGAATTTCATAAAACTCGTACGAACGATTCAGTCGCTGGTATTAGATAACAGATAATTTATTTTATTTCTTAAAGAACGCCTAACAACTGATGTGGCAGCCGACCTCCAAATAATTTCTAGATGCAGAGCAGACCCCCCTGGTCCGACGGCGCGTCTGTGGCACCGGGATAACGTAGGTACACGTCACTACCCTAGCGGCTGGAGCTCATGGCTTTGTTAACATTCGGTTCATAGCATACGTCTGTCCTCTGTCACAAATGATGTTATCAGTCGATGTAGCATCATTCAAACAGACAATTGGTTGTAACAGAGCAGAACGCCTCCGTGCCGCATGTCTGGTTGTTTTAGCTGGAAGCTCACGGTCTATTTAGCCAAGGAGCAACTCCAATAAGAAGCAATGTATTTGCGAAGTATGTAAGTGTTACTGCCAGGTAACAAACAAATTAAACAGGAAAACAAGTAATTAAATGAAAAACCAACTGACTAACAAAAGAATTCCGCTGCTTAAGAACTTTCTTGAAAATCTGACAGTCACAACCTCTGCATTCCCAACTGAAGCCCGCTTCACTAATCTCCTTCCATGCTTTAAATATAATTACACTGTGGCCACGTGAATAACGTACGAGGGGCGTAAGGTCAGGTCACACTGCTGTGAATATGAGGAGCTGCTGTCGCTCGCACTGTCGCCACCACAGTAACTGCTGTCGCTCGCACTGTCGCCACCACAGTAACTGCTGTTGCTGGCTGTGCGATGTGTAATCTGTACTGGTCTGGGCATTTGATGAGACCCATGCTGAAGGTTGTGATGCAAGATGATAGTGACTTTATGGAAGTAATCCGCAAATATTCTGTGCGTCTCTGCCACCGTCGGGACAAGGATTCAGGAACTCCTGGTCAAGAGACACGACAATACGTTCGTATGTGCAGCGAATACGGTTAATGGAGGTCAAACAAGAGGGCAGAACAGTAGCTAATGCAGTTAGACACTCTGTACAGCCCACAGCATGCGTACCTGAGTGAGTGCAGTCTTGTTTAAGTACGGTAGTCATGTGTAATGATTTGGAAATGACGTGGAAGGAAGCGGTTTTGGTCGTTCTTATTCTTCAGAACCCAGTGGTTACTGTACGTACCGCTCGGTTTAACATTCACAAATTCTACTTTCTGCCCACACATTGTGTTTATGTGTTTTGTGTGGATCTCAGAACAAACAGCGATTATTTCCCCATACAGCATTAACTGGCTGGTTTTTATAGCCGAGACAGAGTGTGTTTACTGCGCGGTACGGACTGTAACCCTTTAAATCCCAGTGTTTACTGTACACACCGCCAGGTTTAACATTCACAAATTCTGCGTTCTGCCCACACAGTGTGTTTATGTGTTTTGTGTGGATCTCAGAACAAACAGCGATTATTTCCCTATACAGCATTAACTGACTGGTTTTTATAGCCGAGACGGAGTGTGTTTACTGCGCGGTACGGACTGAGTCTTTAACTATCCCCTTAAGACCCAGTGGTTACTCTACGTACCGCCAGGTTTAACATTCAACAATTCTACGTTCTGCCCACACAGTGTGTTTATGTCTTTTGTGTGGATCTCAGAACAAACAGCGATTATTTCCCTATACAGCATTAACTGGCTGGTTTTTATAACAGAGACGGAGTGTGTTTACTGCGCGGTACGGACTGGGTCTTTATATATAATTCAGATTAATCTCAACCCTCACAGAGTCAATCACTGGCACAGACAAGTCTATAAAACGAAGCTGTCGGTGCCCTCCCGCCCATGTTCGTATCCGGACCCTACCGTACGCCAGGCAGTACTGCTAGTCACATCGCCGCGACAAGGCAACGACGACAGTTTGCATTGTTAGAATGTCTGCTGATCAGCGGAACACAAAGGCCCCATTCATCAGCTTGTGAAACATAACAAACATGACGGCCTCTTTTCTGCAAGACAAACCAGATGTCGCGTGCAGTCGTGACCCGAATTAAGTGTCGCCTAGTCATCGCAGGTGGCAGAAATACCAGGCGAAAAGCAGTTTGACATTGCACCAGGGTTTAGAGGTGCGCACACACAGAAACGGGGCAGACCAGACCAGAACAGGCCAGAACAGACTAGAACAGACCAGAACAGGCCAGACCAGACCAAAACAGACCAGAACAGGCCAGAACAGACCAGAGCAGGCCAGAACAGACCAGAACAGGCCAGAACAGACTAGAACAGGCCAGACCAGACCAAAACAGGCCAGAACAGGCCAGAACAGACCAGAACAGGCCAGAACAGACCAAAACAGGCCTGAATAGGCCAGAACAGACCAGACCAGAACAGGCCAGAACAGACCAAAACAGGCCAGAACAGACCAGAACAGAGCAGAACAGGCCAGAACAGAACAGACCAGACCAGAACAGGCCAGAACAGACCAGAACAGGCCAGAACACGCAGGTGGCGCAGTTGGTTGAGGCACTGCACTACAAATTGGAAGGTCGAGGGTTCGATTCCCGATGGTGACACTGTGGCCCTGGGGTCGACTCAGCCTCTAACAGAAATGAGCACCAGGGATATCTACTGGGGGGTAAAGGCGGCCGACGAGTGGGGCTGACAACCTTATCACCTTCATGTGCCGATTGTCTGGCAATCTGGGAGCCTCGACCTCCTGGAACCCTCAAGGCCTGTCCAGACCTGTAATGGGACTGCTTTACGTTTACCGGCATCACAGTCCAAACGCAAGAATGAAACCAGCACGAGTACACAAACACACAGGTACAGCACAATCACACAAGCAGTGTGACGGTAAGGCAATTGTCAGTGCTGACCCAGCACCTTAGCAAGGTACTGTCAAGTGCCAGCACACATGCCTTCCTTGGTGTGGGGCAGGTTACCAGGCTGCCATGACCGCTGTGACGTAGGCACTGAGACTGAGAAAGAGCACGTAATAAAAGAGCACAACCACATGGCAGAACTGCGGTGGCGAAACGAACGCTTAGCTTGTTCGAAGAAAAACAAGACAGGCAGGGTGCTTATAATGTAACAGTGAGGCGCGTTCGCGTAACGATTGTTGCTGTGGAAAAACAATAATTATTAAATACTTTGAGTGTGTGTCTCATAAAAGACACATAAAATGTGTTTTGATTTTCTCTGCAAATTTTGTCTGAAAAATTTCTCATTCTAAGAAGAATTCAGCGCGATACTGCCATAAGTGTGCAGAGGTCTTCATGTAAAGTACCGTTATTTTGTCAGATTTTAATAAAACTTGAATTTTCTGGGGAGGTTTTTCGAAAAAATATTCAAATATTAAATTTGATGAAAATCCGTCCAGAGGGAGCCGAATTGTTCCGTGCGGACGGACGGACGGACATACAGACAGACAGACATGATTATTGTCCGTCACACCATACAGGAGTGACTTGTCGGCCACAGTCAGTGTCAAATCCAGACTACTGTGTATGCCACTGGCAATGGAGATGGTAAGGCTGCAGTGTCTCACCTTGACACAGCAGGGTTGGTTTTAACGTGACGTATGCAGTGATGTTCAGGAAATATATTAGTCCCACCCAGGGGGCACCCAAGGGGGTCTGCCGGGCTGCAGCTCCGAAAACCCCCAAAACTGAAATTTAAAAAACAGAGATTTTGTAGATATTATATCAAAGTTGTACGTGATTTCTCCTTCAGCCGAAATCAGCCACTGAAATCGGCTGATGACCAGTACATTAGAATTTTGAAAAATAAACTACTAAAATTAAAAAAAAACAGGAAGATAGGACACTGTGATTGAGCCACGGAACATGTAGTTATATTCGTATGTATATAAATGCAGTTGCAGACAGCGTTATGTTGTTATGTTGTGCTTACAGCGTAATTTTTATGACATAACTTTTAAAAATCAAACATAAATTATATATAGCCTCTGGGTCAGGCCCGGCCCCCCCCCCCCAGGGAAGAACTCTGGGTGCGCACCGGGTTCCATTGCGTTGATGCATCAACTGATGACTAAGAGAACTGCATAAATAGATTGGCTTGTTACGACTGACAGCACGCCCTTAATTGTTCAAGCACGCATATGTTTAAACGCATTTCAATATTCTGCAGGGGACCAGGAAACTTGTGCATATTTTTACTGCAACTGTTACACAGTGTGAGTGTATTGCACTTTCCTTGCTTGGTGAGTTGTTGCAGGAGCAACGAGCCTCGGAGAAAGCCACGCACTGATGCGTGTTCTTGCTTATTCGGTTCGAGGGGTGTGGGTCGTTCAACGTCTCGTAAGCTGTGGACGGGCGTGGCTAAAAATGTGCCTCGTCAACCCCCACTCCACATGTGGACTGGCGGGTGACAAGGGGAGCACAAATTTATACAAACAAAAGTAATATTAGAGACGCACTGGAAAGTCCGTTTCAAGTTAAACTTACGTCGGAGAACAGAGTAAAAATTAGAAGAAAGATGACGACGGGTACGAAAACATTTACCTTTCGACATGTGTGTGATAACCAGTAAATTACTGCAGCTGGACAAGCGTCACTCAATGCTTGAATATTACGTTAAAGTGTACAAAGGCTGCTTCAGTCAAGGTTATTTGGAAGGCATCACTTCCTGTCGCCCCACTAATCACAACGGCACTAGCAGTGCGGAGGCAACAATCCTGTAAGTGCTGCACTGCTTGACGTAACACACACAGTCCACCAAGGCATTTTTTTCGTAGTCCTTCCCTCTTCTACTTACTCACAGCAGGCGTCGAGGGTTTTTGTGATTTCATTTGATCACACTCAGACACACACCACAGTCGGTAGGACTCCTCTGGAAGAGGGATCGGCCCGTCGCAGATACTTCTACCTGACAACACAAACAATGTACAAGAGACAAACACCCATGCCCCCGGTGGGATTCGAACCCACGATCCCAGCAAGACCTCGGCCGCAGACCTACGCCTTAGACTGCGTGGCCACTGGGGCCGGCCCAAGGCATTCTTTACTTCCAGAATGTCACACGGGTTCGCGGTACACGCGTTAGTGGCTTTCATTTACTCCCACAACAGAAATATGACCTCCCCTTGCCGATTTTCATGAAATTAAATTACTTGCAGATCCCTGACACAGAACTGCTGCCACATCGGACACTAAATGTGGGGATTTGCAGTATAAACCCACTGACACCCGTCAGTAAGCCATCACTTTCCCTGTGCTGATTGGGACATAACTCATACAACATTAATTTTTCTCTACAGGTGACGTACCAAATTTTAACCAAACTGGACGAAAAATGTAGAAAATATGGGCAAAATTTATTTCACGCCCTCAACCGTGCTTAGCTTTCACTGCACCAAGTTTTGTGAAATTCACAATTTCTCAGCGGAAGTACGGGGAAGATGTTCCACACCACCGCCTAACCACATCACCAAGAACTGTGAACAGTGCAGGCCGCAACTCACTTGCGCCCTTAAGGGAAGTGTGGTTGTCACTGGGCCGATTTTCACGAAAATCGCATTTCTTCGACAACCACTTGCAAAGATATCTTACCGCTTTACATGAGTCGCTGATCATGTCACAGACTGACAGAGGGACGGGCGGCGTCTCAACAGAAGGCCTTATTTTTGTAGTTCGTAAAGAACGCCTAACAGCACTGTTAAACACAGTACAAAATGGCACACAGACAAACTATACTGGCACGTCAGTTTTTATCAGATTTGAGGCACTTATTTTCAAATATTTTAATCAATTTTATACTTTTTTCCAACGGCGCAACAGCCCCCAGTGGGCCAAGGTCTCCTCATTATCGAGGCTTCACGATCACACTCAGATACACCACACTCGCTAGGACTCCTCTGGACGGGTGATCAGCCCGATGCAGGGACCTCTACCTGACAACAAACAGAGACAGACATCCGTGCCTCCGGTGGGATTCGAACCCGCAATCCCAGCAAGCGAAAAGCCGCAGACCCACGCCTTAGACCGCACGGCCGCTGGGCTCGCGATTAACTTCGAATAGAAGTTCTAATCATAGACAGGGTAAACCGCTGTCGCAGCATAGTTCAAGTTTTGTGTCTGCATCGTTCAGCTCGCTGGCAGCAGAAAGTGTGAGCAAATGAACCATCGCGACCAATGATTATTATAGCTGAATGAAGTAACACAATGATAGAATAGTGTCAAAACTGCAGACGGCCTGCTACAGAGCTTTGAAACAGGAAATAGATGAATAACAGCAAGTGCAAGAAGAGAGGAGGGCTTGAAGATTCAGGTCTTATGCAGTGTGACGCTGTGTTTTTGGGTGAGAAGTTACCGACGCTGCAAGGACTGTAGTGACTGACTGCTCGTTGCGGAAGATGAAAACATCACCAACCTTCGAAACGTCGGAAACTACTTACCATAGGGCACAGTTTGACGTCCTAGAAAACTTTAGCATTCAGAAATACCGCTGTGAGAACCTCAAATTGTTCTGTACGAAAGAGTAGAGGGGAGCAAGCAAAAACATTCAACACAAGCACTGACCTGGTTAATAAACTGCACAGCCGTGACTTTGAATTTCACAGCACACATGAGTTTTTCAAAGGTTCTCTTTTGCGTCATACTGTCGGAAAAGGAATAATACTTCGACGAACCATAACTTCCCCGCAGTTACTGTCTGAGTGTAACGTGGCATCAGAAAAGAAAGTTTAAAAACATATGAAGGCGTGAAGGTAGATAATCACACATTCTTGATTTCGGTATTTTGCATTGCGATGAGCGGTCCACTTCAAAGTCTAGCCTCTTTAATCGACGTACCAATAGCAGTGGCCAGATAACTTGCTAGCTGAGCTCCCTAACACTGTACGTAGCTGCAGTCGGCACGACGTGGTCGCTGCTTGGCTCGCCTCGGAACGGCCAGGCAGTGTTATACCTGTTTCAAAAACATTTACTGTGTTCGGAGTACATTCATAGCTTCAGTCACTGTGGATGTTTTTGAAACTGACTGAAACGGCTTGGTTGTTTGTGCGTAGTGTTTCCCCTCTTACAAGAAAATCTCTTCACCCCCCCCCCCTTCCTGCGAACAATTAGCACGTAATCTGGTAGTAGTATATTGTAGAGGTTCTTTGGGGAAAATTCAGTGTGGACGTGGGACGAAGAGAGTGTAGTGCTTAATATTAGTAGTGACAGATACTTTGGGACACACTGTGGTGTGATGTCACCGCAAATGAAAGAGGGATCGAACGGATGCCATATGGACTTCCTTATGACAGCCGTTACAAAGGAATTCAGTGCATCTGCATGACAACAAACAAAAGACAGACGCTGAGATGTGCTTCGTCCGCTGATCTCAGACCAAACGCAAATCTAGACCAGGTGGGCAAGGGCTTCCAAGCGAGATATCTCGTGCGTAGCCTGGAAAGGGTTGGAATCCTTCGGAACTCTTATTTTCTGCTCTGATGCAGTGAGCAAGAGTAGTTCCGGCTGGCCTCTTAATTAAACTAAACACGTTCATTCTTCCGTGATGTTCTTTCTGTCTGTCCGATTATCGGCCAGCTCGCTAATTAATGCGGGCAGACACAGTTCACGGCATGGCGCCTATTTGGATCAAGCGCGAAGGCTGTAAAACAAACTCCAGGACGATTCCGATCTGGCCGTGGCCTGCTTAAGTACAGAAGTAACACGTGCCTGTAAGTAACAATAACAAGTGTGGAAATGTGTGTGATGATAGTGGGAAACATTCCACATGTGCTATCCATGTCATTATGGAGAGAGAAGGTATAGGGAGAGATCGAAAAACATCATGACACAAATAGTCGAAGCAAAAAAGCAACAGTCGTGCTAATGACTTTCTAAACACGCTGGGCAACCAGAGGATTGATAATGTATGTAACATATAAGAAGAAAAGTTAGTGAGTCGTATTTAACGGCTATTAGGCGTTCCTCACGACGCACAGAACGTCGTATTCATGAAACTCGGTGTACGCTCTCTTTACAAGAAGTTGTCGACCGAACGTCAGTTTCGGCAAAAATCGGCTCGAAGACAGTCACAATTCATTTAAGGGCGTAGATGAATTTATACCCGCACTTCCCAAATTTCTTGACCAATTTGGCTAAACTTCGATTTGGCAGACCTCTACGTAACATCGCTGACCACTTGTGAGTTCCATAAAAATCGTTGCAGCGAAAGACGTACCTTACTGAAGGGCGTAAGCAAATTGCTACCCCGTTACCACTTCTATTTTCCGAAAATGTAATATTACATGTAAAACGCAAAGGTAAAGCAGTCCCATTACAGGCCTGGACAGGCCCTTAGTGTTCCAGGAGGTTGAGGCTCCCAGATTGCCAGGCAATCGGCACATAAAGGTGGTGAGGTTGTCAGCCCTACGCACCGGTCGCCTTTACTCATTTCTGTTAGATGTTGAACCGGAAGGCTTAAGTCGATGAAAAATTCCAATGACAACATCGGGAATCGAACCAGAGACCTGCCGGTTTGTAGCGCGGTGCCTCAACCAACTGCGCCATCGCGTGCACCTAAATTTAAATTTGTGGCAGCCAAGATTTTGCTTCTGCGCTGTAAACACGTGACAATGGCTCGGCGAGGATCTCCCCTGATAGTCACGGTCGGTGCACGTTCTTTCGTTGCGGAGTTGTACATCGCGCGAACTGTAACCTTTTCTACATAAAATGGATTATTTTGAAGATAATGATGGCCGTGCCCACACAGCTGGATACACGCTGCACGATACATTGCATTTAACCGCATATGACGCGCAACATTCTTGTCTCCAAATTGGTTGCAGCTTGAAAATTTAAAACGATTTGTTAATAAATGAAGACAGTTTCGGTAGAAGCGTTGAGAACAATAAGCCCGCAGAGCTAAACATATGTACAAACTGAATATGCTGACTGTCGCATCAGAACATGACGACTCAACACAACGAAATCCAGAGCACGCTACTGGTATATTTATTTCAGTGCTGTCGTCCCATCTCCCACTTCCAAGTCGCCGCTTTCCGAAAGTTCCCTACCTATATTTGTTATGCATTTCTTGCGTTGCCCATCCACGTAGGTCTACAGCAACAGAGCGTCGTTGGCGCATATATTTCAACAGGAATATAATAAACACTCTGCCTCTATTTCAAGATTATATTCGAATAAAACGTGTATATACTATAAGAAATATGTCCCATCCCAAATATTCTGTAGCGTCTGTCAGCCGTGGCAGCTCGGGGTAGAAGGACGAAGTTTCCAGAAGCCTGTCCATGGAAGGCGCCTCGATCCTGCGTACGAACTGCCCGAAGTTTTTACCCATCACATCATAATGTGATGACAGAGACCTAGCTGAAGGGTGAACGTCCCACAGACTTTCACGTGTACAAGTTGCGGTAGGAGGGAAATCTTCAAACCTCAACACTGTCTGGCAACATCACTTCATCAGTCGCTCTATTAATTTTGGACAGAGTGTGTTTGGAGGAAGACGCGTGTGTGAGGGCTGTCAGATTTAAAGTGTCGATTGTTTCTGATTATATAACGACGCTGTATCAGGGGCAGAAAAAGGCGGAGGGAGTGCGCGGTGGCAGTATAGTGTAACGGAACCAGTAGTGATGAGGTTCATTCCCGTTAGTACGGCGCAGGTAAGCGCAGCCGCCGGCCGCAGGAGGCTACGTCAGTGAGTGAGTGAGTGAGTGAGTGTGTGCAGTACGAAGAGGAAGAACCATGGTTCACGTGGTGTGACGAGCGCCCTTCCGGTGTCCGAGGTACCCAGAAAGGCGTGTTCACACTTTTGGAGTAATTGCTGGTGTTAAGTTCATTTGGTTGTGCACTGAGTTTATTTAGCAACACGTGTTCACATTGCTAAAAAATGGCTCTTCTTTAGCAACAGGTGTTCACATTGTTACACAAATGGCTCATCTTTAGCAACAGGTGTTCACGTTGTTACAAAAATGGCTCTTCTTTAGCAACTCGTGTTCACATTGTTACAAAAATGGCTCTTCTTTAGCAACACGTGTTCATATTGTTACAAAAATGGCTCTTCTTTAGCAACAGGTGTTCACATTGCTAAAAAATGGCTCTTCTTTAGCAACAGGTGTTCACATTGTTACACAAATGGCTCTTCTTTAGCAACTCGTGTTCACATTGTTACAAAAATGGCTCTTCTTTAGCAACAGGTGCTCACATTGTTAAAAATGGCTCTTCTTTAGCAACACGTATTCACATTGTTACTAAAATATTTCTTTCAGCATCTACTGTTCGCATTGTTACAGAGGTTGCTCCTTAGCAAAATGCATTCACATTTAACACCGTCACCCATGATCGTATTGTCACACCCACAAACCTGGCGAATAATGACGTAAAAGCACGATTGTCGTATGTGTTATGTGCGCTGATTTATTTATTCTGAAACACGTTTGCGAATCGATTCTTGCAGCAATTTTTCAGTTACTTATAACAGTTTTATTTAATCATGTTTTCGCACTTGGCGTGTTAGTGGCAACCGTAAGGCGGCGTGCTAGCAAGAACCATTACATTGTGCTGTATTTAACAGTCCACCAAGAAAAAAGAACCGTCTTGTTTACAGGATGCAGTTTTGCGATTTACTTCCCGTTCAAAGCAACAGAAAAATAACTTAATTGAATTCACTCGTTGTGTCTTCAGAAAATATTTAAAACAATATTAAATAGTCAGCCTAACACAACTGTGTTTGTATTTAAAGCTACATGTTTCGGTCTAGACATAGAACGTCATCAGGCTAAAAATGCAATCATTATAGGCAGAACGTTCTGCTATGTATTTACCAAACTCGGCGTGAAAAACGTGACAAATCAACCAGGCTGCATCTTACACCAACACCTAAGACTCTACTTATTTTAACATTTTAGTATCTAGAAACATTCCATTACCTCGTTTCACCTGTTTGTTTTAAAGAATTAATAGCACAGGAGAGTATTAATATCACATTGCCACCACTCCTTTTCAGCTGCCGTCCGCCATATATAATTTTAAAATTTAATTGTAAAACAGAGTATTGTAAAACTGTGGGACACAACACAGCACATGGTGATGTTTTGCAGATTGTATTTTTTACCAGCCTTTTAATGACTGTGTTTTTTAGCCTGATAATGGACGCTATCTAGACCCAAAAATGTAGCTTTAAATAAATGCGCAGTTGTGTTAGAGTGACTATTTAATATTGTTTTAAATAAAATAGAATCATGTTTCAATTTCTCATAAACCTCGTAGAAATCACCTGTTCTCACGTACACGGTCAAACTACATAAACACTTTCGTAGTGGATCTCGCAGCAATGCGTGTCCCTTGGCGTCGACTTGTTTTCGGGTAGTCAGTTCAGCTGTGGTTATACAAATGTTCAAATTTGGCATTCAGAGTCTTCATTAATACTTCAAGAAACTTTCTGTCTTTGTACGCACAGGATCACAAACATCACGACAGAAATCAGTTTGAGTTTATGTGTATTTAACACTTTCCGTGCTATTTTCATAGAAAAGGGGGACAGAAATGTCCTTTTAAACGTCAACTGTTAAAATTATACAGCATCGGTGCTAAATGAATGAGTGAGTACGGAGTGTGGTGGAATGATACTGACAGGCAAGGCCGAAGGTCGGAGAAAACCTGTCCCAGAGCCACTTTGTCCACCACAAATCCCACAAGAACTGACCTGCGATCGAAACCGGTCTTCCGCGGTGAGAGGCCGGCGACTAACCGTCTGAGCCAAAGCCTGGAGAGAAATGATTTGTTTCTGTTAGCCAAAACGTGTGCTGTTGAAAAGGCACGATCAGGAGGATTATAACTGTGTACAAGTGGCGAGACATAGTACTTAATGGGAGGGTACAAAAACCAGACAAATCCGTATCAGGTCAATGCTTGTAAAATATCATATCTTGAGATGCAGGAAGTGTTAAATATGCATAAGGCATGGATGGGAGAAATGTTTTGCATGAAAGTTGTAGCAGTAAATTACATTAACATTTTAAACCCTAGCGGTAACTTTACGTAACACCAGGTTTAACAATCAAAAATTCTACGTGGTGCCCACATTGCGTTTATGTGTTTTGTACGGATCTCAGAACAAACAGCAACTTTTACCTTATAAAACATTAAGAGACTGGTTTTTATATCCGAAGTGGAGAGTGTTTACAGCGCGGTAGGCACTTATATAAAACAGATAGGCTTCGTCTTTAAAGGGTTAATTAATATTATGCGATGCATATCGCTCGTGAAACAGCAACTTGTCATAATCCACACAATACGTCAAACTGAGATTCCAGCATCACTGGACAGTTGGGTTACAAACACACCTGTCAAAATGTTGTTTCCACAAAAAAATTGCTTCTCCTTATATTTTTGTAAAAAACATAACGTGCTTAAGCGTTGGTCTATTCATGATAGGTCAGGTTTTTTCTGTCTCCCGTAAACTGTGTGTCGGTGGGTTACGGCAAATTGCTGTTTCATGAGCGACACATTTTCCTTACGTGAAGTACTCCTGTGAAGAGAACGCATGTAAAGGAGCGCACTCAGTGACGTTTTTACGTGTGAGTTGTGTGGCGCGCCAACCTTGCTGAAAAGGTTACCCAGTCAAACATGTGGAGATGCCAACTGGGCTGTGCTAAACACTAACGGACAGGATTTGCGCTCCTCTGGGATGTCAGTCAAGAGTCGGACAGTCTCGGACACGTTGTCCCGAAACGTCGGTAAACAATTACCACTCGACGCTGCATAATATCCCAGAAGAGCGCAGATCTTATCACCATCGCGGTGGAAGGCTGAAATCAAGGTCACTAAGAAAGGGTTCCACGAATGAACGAGATAATCGCCCAGTTCATAGACGGGCGACGTGAGGTTCTCCCAGAAGGAGTGCTGAAGTTTCTAGTTATCTTTGATGTAAAGCTGTGTCCTCGGACGAGTGGTTACCGACGTTTCGGAGGATCGTGTCGCGTTCATCTCCAGAATCAAGCAGTCCAAGGGGAAGTTTCCACATTTACCATCACGGACTCGTCAAAATAGTTTTCAATAATGGGGACTCGATTCTTCTGGGATGTAACACCGTGTCGCTGGGTAAAGTGTTCCCCAGGCTTCGAAGGATCGTGTCGCCTTTGTCGGTCTCATGGGACTTTCATTAACCTCGAAGAAGAAGACACAATTTTTCTAACTGGCTGAAGCCACTTACCCACCGACACGGCGTCACACCTCAGAAGACGGGAGTCTTCAGCAACACCACTGTGAGAATCTCAAATATTGGGTATGCAAATGACTTTGGCATGATGCTGGATGTGTGAGAATATAGTAACGAGTTCACTGCTTTGTGACCCGTGGCCGTGTGACACCAGGTATATGGCGTCGTAATCCGTGGCCGTGTGACATCAGGTATATTGCTTTGTGATCCGTGGCCGTGTGACACCAGGTATATTGCGTTGTGATCCGTGGCCGTGTGACACCAGGTATATTGCGTTGTGATCCGTGGCCATGTGACACCAGGTTTATTGCGTTGTGATCCGTGGCCGTGTGACACCAAGTATATTGCTTTGTGATCCGTGGCCGTGTGACACCAGGTATATTGCTTTGTGACCCGTGGCCGTGTGACACCAGGTATATTGCGTTGTAATCCGTGACCGTGTGGCACCAGTATCTTGCAGAGCACAGACTGGTTGAATATGCATGTACTTAAAGGGCTCTCATCTGAGAGATATTGTAGCTAGAAGCAACAAATGCACATAAGTGTATGATCATGTACTATAAACGCAGTATACCTCCTACATGTTTCGGCCACTTACGTGGGCATCCTCAGAGAGGTGTGTCACGAAAAATAAGTTATTATTCGACACTGATTCGGGTCCCATTCTATAACTAGGAAAAGATCACTGCGAACGTCGCATAAAACGAACTGGCGGGCCTCATGCGGCCCTCGAGCCGCGAGAGTCAGTTCCCTGGCCTGAGGCATGTTCAGTGTTTTTGTCAGCAGTTTGTTTCGCCCTTGATTGCGATGCCACCTAGTGAAATTGAGGTTAATAAGTAACCTAGAAGTAAACACTGACACACCACTTCTGGATCCCGAATCAGCCACTGTATATCGAAGTAAACAGTAAGCGTAAATAATGTGATACGTATAAATTGTTACCAAAATCCTCAAAGTTGTGATGTCTTAGAAGCAAACTCTGACAGTTTTTCTAACGACTGGTACATTCAGGTCTTTGTGGGTTCACTGATTAGTTCTTTATTTTTCCCCCCAGGGCGCAAAAACCTTTAGTGGGCCAGGGTCTCCTCATTATCGTGGCTGCACGATCACACTCAGACACACACCACAGTCGGTAGGACTCCTCTGGACGAGTGATCAGACCGACGCAGAGACCTCTACCTGACAACACACAAGACTCACAAGAAACGGACATACATACCCCGGTGGGATTCGAACCCGCAATCCCAGCAAGCGCTCGGACGCAGACCCACGCCTTGGACCGCGCGGTCACTGGGATCGGCGTTTACTTCATAATACACATGTGAATTTATTACCTTGTTCAGGGGCGCACCCAAGGGAGGGGGGCTTTCAGGCTGCAGACCTCCCAAACCCCCAAAACTGGAATTTAAAAACAGATTTTGTAGATATTATGACATCAAAAGTTTTACGTGGTTTCCCCTTCAGTCGAAATCAGCCACTGCAGTCGGCTGATGACTAGTACATTATAATTTTGAAAAACAAATTAATAAAATTAAAAACAAGAAGATACGACACTGTGACTGAGTCATGGAACATGCAGTTATGTACGTAAGCATATAAACGCACCTGCAGGCAGTGTTATTTTGTACACACAACATGATTTTTATAACATAATTTCTAAAACCTAACATAAATTACACATAGCCTGAGGGCCAGCGCCCCCCCCCCCCCCCCAAGGAAAAATTCTGGGTGCGCGCCTGACCTTGTTTCTCAATCACTCTGTGTTTACGTTATACCTCGCACTACATTTTCACTGAGTCCATAACGAAGATTAGTCGATAAATGCTGTCTAAGGAATTAATCGCTGTTTATCCAAAGAACATACGGAAGCAACACGGTGTGGGAACGTTGCAACTTCTTTACCTTACAGTGTCTACGTGCATGCCCCCGTGAGGTACAGTTTTCTTTCAGAAATCAGAGGGCGTTAACAAAGCACACCATCCGTGTGTGTGCCCGTCCACAGCCCCCTCAACAGACTAGTGTTACTCTAACTTGGCGTGGAATCTTCACAGAAGATGGGTAAAAGCAACAGGTTTGCTGGTAGCGGCGCGAAAAAACATAATAACAGGCTACTGCAGTTCGTCATTTAACGTGTTTGTGCCCTCTACAGGCTGCAGTTCTTAAGCGTGCTTTACGAAGTAAGACAAGAACACTTTATGTGGGGACCCCCTCCGTCTCGTAGTCTGTGATTATCTGTCACCAAACCGTTCGCTTTATTTTCATGAAATTCAGTACAGGAGTTCTTTACAAAGAATTGTCCAGCCAGCATGGTTTACGTGAAAATCGATGCTGTGAAAGCCATATTTTACTTAAGGCGTCAAGAAAACTGCCTGTACCTTAAGCAGCTTTTGCCCGATTTAGACATAATTTGATACAGGAAAAGTCCACAAAAAATGTACTTTGTGTGTGCTGACTTTTTTTTTGCTTTCGGTGCAGTGAAACCCATACTCTTTTTAGGGGCGTGTCCAAAATTGTATCCCTTTTTTTCCACATTTTCGCGGATTCGATTCCCGATGCTGTCATTAGAATTTTTCATTGACATAATCCTTCCGGCCGCACTGTGGCCCTGGGGTCAACTCAGCCTCTAACAGAAACGAGTACCAGGAATATTTCCTGTGGGGTAAAGGCAGCCGGTGCGTAGGATTGACAACCTTACCACCTTCATGTGCCGACTGTCTAGAAAACCGGGAGCCTCAACCTCCTGCAACCCTCAGGGCCTGTCCAGGCCTGTAATGGGACTGCTTTACCTTACTTTCCACATTTATTTTCCCATTTAAATGAAATTCGGATATTCGGCAGACACCCGCCTGCCTGTACACAGAAGCAAGGCTATGACAGACTGCTCCATACCTGCTACAGTGGCTCACCTATTATAAACGTTTCGTTCCCTCATCCAGATTTCACTGGTAGAAAGCAACGCGACTGCGGGAGCCCAGCAACCCACTTGTCAGGCCCTCCAGCCCGCATCTTCAGCATGCCTGGCACTGACCCGCAGCGACACCTGTCCTTCACCCACTGCCACAAGTACGGTTCTTAGTCATCAGGGTGTGGTGCAGCCATGGCCTATTTTCAAAACAGTAGAAGGGTGTAAGCCAATCCCGGTGGCCGCGAGGTCTAAGGCGTAGGTCTGCGGCCGCCGCGACTGCTGGGATTACGGGTTCGAATCCCACCGGAGGCATAGATGCCTCTCTCTCGTGAGTGCAATTTGTTTTGTCAGACAGAGGTCTCTGCGACAGACTGATCCCTCGTCAAGGGGAGCTCTACCGAGTGCGTGTGCGTGTGTGCGTCGTTGAGTGTGATCAAGTGCAACAATCACCACCTACACCTACACCTACAATGAGTAGGTAGAACCGGCCAGACTAGAAAGAAGGGCGTCATCTAATCAGCACGCGTACAGAATTTGAAGAACATTCTCTGCTATTGCGGAGAGTCCGCAGTTGCCCACACACACGATATACATCGCCTCAATTAGCTGGCGAACCGTAATGGTGGAACCTGGACACACTGAACTGACAGAGCTGGGTTGACGTTTTGCCAGTGACCAACATACATACGTACATACATACGTACATACATACATACATACATACATACATACATGCATGCATGCATGCATGCATACATACATACATACATACATGCATACATACATACATACATACACACACACATACATACATACATACATACATACATACATACATACATACATACATACATACATACATACATACACGCATACATACATACATATATACATACATACATACATACATACATACATACATACATACATACATACATACAGCAAGTCTTAACCAAGGCTTTAATCGCGATGTACGTGCAAGAAGAAGAAGAAGAAGAAGAAGATAGGAAAAGAGGGAAAAATAGGGCGATGAGGAGAGGAAAGAACAAGAAGAGATGAAAGGACTATGAAGAAGAGTAGGGTGAAAGAGAAGGCAGAATTGAAATGAAGAGGAAGGAAAAACTAATATCCGTGACCAGACGGCTTGTCCTGTTCTTACTTCGCGTATTGCACTGTGAGAGCAGAACCATAGACTAGCATATGAAAGTAGTCTGCCGCAGATTCATACATTCCTGGTTACTGACAGATGGCGGAAGTGGTTTGTGTGCGAGCATTTCCGGTTCTGCGATGAGCCGCACAGGCCATTCCTGCAGCGCTCAGCAAGTAGCAGCTTCCTTTTTAACAGACCTTACTGGTGACAGGCCATCGCATTCCTACCAACTGCCGCTTGAATTAGGGGAGGTTCGCACAGAACTCCTTGACGGAAACAGGTTCATTTTGGTTTAATTCAAGATCCACCGTCCGTGGCAGAATCTTATGTTTTCACTGATAACTAGCTGAGCACCCGTGTGGGTCTACTGGAAGTCGTACCCCCTTGCTTAACCCTCTAAAGCCCAGCGGTTACTGTATGTACCGCCAGGTTTAACATTCACAAATTCTACGTTCTGCCCACACAGTGTGTTTATGTGTTTTGTGTGGATCTCAGAACAAACAGCAATTATTTCCCTGTACAGCATTAACTGACTGGTTTTTATAACCGAGACGGAGTGTGTTTACTGCACGGTACGGACTGGGTCTTTAAATCTAATTCAGGTTAATTGTCACCTTTGGCCACGCCATGGATCAGCCTGCTAGCACCCGGCTTTTCACCGCGGAGGATCGGGTTTAACCTCCGGTCAGCCCAATTGAGATTTGTGGCGGACAAAGTGGCATTGTGACAGGTGTTTCTCAGAGTACTTCGGTTTCCCCTGTCAGTATCATTCCACCAGTGCTGCACACTCAGCTTTATCTACATGTCGCTTTTGTGAGGACAAAGGGAACAGGCCTGGGAAGCTTCCTAAAAACGAATTCTTTTCCGGAAGGTGGGGCAGCACTGGACAGCAAAGTTCTTCCACTTTTGTGTTATTCTTAAGGGTTGACATTCATAGATGTTTACGTCAGTCAAAAATCATCATCAGGGAGACAATTTTACGAGTTGTGGGGAAAAAATTGGATTTCATACGAATTTGTGTTCTATACGAAATATGTCTCGTACGAAGACATTCTAAAATAATATTTGCAGTACACGTTGCCTTCACTTTGCTAATTATTCTTTTTCCGGCTCCAGTTATAAAAATGTTATTTTCACGTAAACTTTGTGGTACAAGAATTTCCTTTGGTTGAAAATCTACTAAAATATACCAAAATCCTCAACAGGCACCAGGACCACCCTTGGTGCCACACAGACTGAATCACGTCTATTAAAAGTGCTACATGCAAAAGTGGATTATTGTTATGTACCCAATTCAGGCACGATTGTGCAGCCGTACAAAACCAAACACAATTCGGCATGGAACGTTTGGCTTCGCGGAGTAAACACGTCAGTCATTTTTAACATGCAGTACAAAGCAGGCCTATGTTGAGATCTGCGCCCTTCTGGGCTATAAGGCAACGTCGAGTGGTAATCCTTTGCCGACGTTTCGGGACAACATATCGGTCCCATCTTCAAGGATCAAGAAGTCCAAGAAGACTTCTTAGACTTCTAGATCATTGAAGATGGGACCGATATGTTGTCCCGAAACGTCTGCAAAGGATTATCACTCGACGTTGCGTTATATCCCAGAAGAGCGCAGATCTCCTCAGCATCGCGGCGGAAGCCTGAAGTCACGGATACCAGGCCTATGTTAACCGCTGGACTGACGTCAGACGAACTAAGAAACACGCTGTAAGGACGCAATCACTTATTGTGCCTGGAGTCACCAATCCGCTTATTCTGGAAGGATTCATGTATGCCTAGAGGTTACACCATGTCGACTGATAAAATTTACAGACGTTTCGGAAGACCGTACTGTCTTGATCTTCGCGGTCTATTAGCCCAGCAAGTCTTCTATGGGAAGCTCCTCGCTAGCGGAACACTGCAAACATGCAGGTCGAATTTCCATTTTTGCCTCTTATGAGTAAGAAGTGCTCTGCAGTGACGTCACTACTGTTCGCAGCTTGTGTGTGCGCTGGCCACTTGTTTGCCTACTAGCGACCTGCAGGCGAAGAGGGGTCAAATGTGCTGCTGTAACGACACAGCAATTGACGAGACTCGTTAAAACTCTTTAAAAGCACCTGTCTAATCTCTTGTTTCTGTATTTGCTTAGCATATACAGGTAACTGAATGCCCGCCTTGTACAGAGACTCACTTATGCAGTCATGTGTTCAACAGCTCATTACAGTCCAGTGACTGTTTTGTGTACCAAATTGTGGTCCAGAAAGTGGCACGGCAACAGGGCTTTCTGCCAGTACTTCAGTTTCCCCTGTCAGTATCATTCCATCGATGTTCCACAGTCATATATTCATCTACCACCGACGCTGTATAATGTTTTTCTCCCAGTACTTCAGTTTCCCCTGTCAGTATCATTCCACCAATGCTCCATACTCATTCATTCATCTACCGCCGGCGCTGTATAATGTTTTTCTCCCAGTACTCCAATTTCCCCTGTCAGTATCATTCCACCAATGCTCCACACTCATTCATTCATCTACCACCGACGCTGTATAATGTTTTTCTCCCAGTACTTCAGTTTCCCCTGTCAGTATCATTCCACCAATGCTCCACACTCATTCATTCATCTACCACCGACGCTGTATAATGTTTTTCTCCCAGTACTTCAGTTTCCCCTGTCAGTATCATTCCACCAATGCTCCATACTCATACATTCATCTACCACCGACGCTATACAATGTTTTTCTCCCAGTACTCCAGTTTCCCCTGTCAGTATCATTCCACCAATGCTCCACACTCATTCATTCATCTACCACTGACGCTGTATAATGTTTTTCTCCCAGTACTTCAGTTTCTCCTGTCAGTATCATTCCACCAATGCTCCATACTCATTCATTCATCTACCACCGACGCTGTATAATGTTTTTCTCCCAGTACTTCAGTTTCCCCCTGTCAGTACCATTCCACCAATGCTCCACACTCATTCATTCATCTACCACTGACGCTGTATAATGTTTTTCTCCCAGTACTTCAGTTTCTCCTGTCAGTATCATTCCACCAATGCTCCATACTCATTCATTCATCTACCACTGACGCTGTATAATGTTTTTCTCCCAGTACTTCAGTTTCTCCTGTCAGTATCATTCCACCAATGCTCCATACTCATTCATTCATCTACCACCGTCGCTGTATAATGTTTTTCTCCCAGAACTTCGGTTTCCCCTGTCAGTATCTTTCCACCGATTTTCCATACACCCTCACACATTACCGACGCTATGAAAACTTAGCAACTGACAGTGTCGTCAAACAACCATTTTATACGTTCATTTACATGCGATGTGCTTTAATCCCTCTCTGCACGAAGTATCGCCATTCAACACATCACTCCTTTGTCCTCACCTCATTTTAGTGGTCCTCAAAATACGCCCCCGCGGAAAGTTAAAAAGTCTAATGACGGGGGTTTCCAAATTTGCACAAAAGAGTCAATGGAATAAATAATCCCAATTTTATGTTTATTTCGCAACCCCTTACGTAAAATCTGACTATAAGGCAAGATTCATACAGGGACGTTATTTTATCTGACAACTCGCATCTCTCTGTATATTCGGACCATTTTGCACAACGGCAAGCAGCGTAGCACTCGTTGCATTAAACTGGCCGTGACCGGGGACCTACACATTTGATATCAACGTACTGCAGCTAATATGCGATTTTACGCACCATAGTCAAAGGTGCTGGAAACGTCTTCCTTCCGCCCACAGACACGCGTCACGTCTAAAAAACGCGTTGCTTATTGCACGTCGAAGTTTTACAAGTTGGGCGAGCCGCCGAGGAGTGACCGTTGTCAGACAGAATAGTACCCTTATATAGAGTGTTCCGCGAAACGCCTGTCATATGGTGATACAGCGTTTCTTCTCTAAATGAGCCATATAATAGGATCCTGAGTTTTGTCATAAGTTTCGTGAAACACCCCGTGTAATACCTCATATTTTACGCTAGTAATGTTGCTCCCAGTTCTAATGACAAACAGCATACAAAACTGATTTTACGTGGTGTTCCGCACAGAGCACACGGCGTTCAGAAAAGCTTGGAAAAATCTGTATTTCCGTATCACTGTCGCAGCCACATATAGTAATGTTGTCCTTGTTGAACCGACGCAACAGACGGACCAACCGCCATATTTCCTATACTACCGGTAGCGCTCGCGCGTCTAGGTAGTATAGTAGTTTAGGTAGTTTAGCCACGAGTGGTAGCACATCTTGTTCAGTTTTTTGAGTTTGGTACGTGAAGAAGAACAACGAGAAAATTGGCAACAAAAATTGTCCACCTTTTTGTTCTTATTTTTGGTTTATGCCTGTACCTAATTCTTGCAAAAATTACTACAAAACTTGAAGCCTCTAAAGGAGACGTGAAGTAGTTCCCGTTCACATCATGAAGGCATATAGAGGGAGCAGAAGTATAGCTCCATTCATTCTTAACCTCAACACTAAATTGAGGTAGTGGCTGGCCTCACGTTCAGGACGCTTTATTCCCGCTGGAAGATATCCAGCACCCACTGCAGGGGACCGTTGGTGGATCTCAGAGCTGCTCTGAACACTAAGGAGTGGGCAAAAACGTCCCACACTTAGGCCTACTGGAAATCGAAACACGATTCCCCGGTTGTACAGCCAGCACCCTAATGAATGAACCGACTGAGACAGACCTCGGGCTCACAGTACCGGTCAAAATCTTGATACTGATATTTCGGTATTTTTAATTAATGAAATTGGAATACCGGTACAAATACCGATATTCCAAAAACAAGCAGTGCCCTACAATTCCAGGAAAGGTAGTCGGTTGGTTGTTGCGTCTTACCTTGGTGATAAATATGTCATGACTCGCCGTCACTCGCTGTTGTTATAAAATTGCCTCGCTAACAGAAAAACATTTTTAGATTTTTATAATACAGCAGTCTCTGAAATTATTCACTAACACGCAATATTTGCTGCTTCTTTTGTATGCAACAAAGTGGCCAGTGAACCGGATCTGAGTTTCGGGACGCCCACGTTCCGTTACATTCGTACTGTCTATAGCAACCCCTCAGTTAGGCCGTGCCGTAGCTCAGGCGGTTAGCCGCCGGCCTCCCACCGCAGAGGCCCGGGTTCGATCCCGGGTCAGTCCATGTGGGATTTGTGGTGGACAAAGTGGCACTGGGACAGGTTTTTCCCCGAGTACTTCGGTTTTCCCACCGGTGCTCCATCTTCGTCACAGGGTTGCACAAGAAGCCTCAAGGCTGCGGTGCGTCCGTAGCGTCTGCTGCGGGGCCCTTCACCCCTAAAAAAAAACCTCAGTTGCAAATGTTGTAAGATAAATGATTTATTGTTGTCGATTTTGTGACCTTTACGTGAATAAATCACAAACAGTTATTTTTTAAATTAGGACCGAAAAATATTGGTATTAGAATACAGGAAAACTATGACCGGGATACCGGTATTGTAAGCCCTAGACAGGGCGGCTTGTAAACAGAGGCCTCTAGAGACAGAAGACGGGAAGTTGTGGAGTCGGCTAACAGCAAACCCTCTACTTCACTAGCTTTACCTCATACAACACATTCTCACAACCCACTTCCATACGACTAGCTTTCGCATCAGCCTTCTATGCATGCCTCGTTCTGCCAAATAGCCACTTCCCAGCAGCTGCTCCCAGCCATGCTGTGTGCTGGATGCAGTGTCTTCAAAAAGCCACACACACAATGCGAACTGTCACTCCATTACTAGGATAAGCGAAAGATGGGGGCCGGAACATGTAGACAAGTACATCTGTCTCAAACAGGTGACCGTGCGTGTCTACGCATGTTCCGTGTATTTTTAATGCAAGAGGTGACAGTGCGTGCATGCCTACGCGTAGTCCGTGTATTCTCAATGCTTTATTTCTACACCGGGAAGGTAACGTCTGTCCTTCTCTTTGTCCGCAAGTTTTATCTTCGACAATTCTGAATGAATTTGGACTAAATTTTGTACTGGAGGACTACACAAACGGTTGGTCATTTATACAAGGGCAATCACACGGTACCTGGAACCCAATTCAAAATGTACTGACATCCACAAAGTAGGTTATCTAACAACAAATTGATAATCGATATAAAACAGACACCTATGTTCAACTTTTATTTGAAACAGTCTTCGGTGTGGTGAATTCTATTTAAATAAAATAACGTGTACTTGCTAACGGCACAGCCTGCGCTGTAGTTACGTCTGCTACTGACAAACAGCAGCTGTACACCAGCCCTGCACAACGGGATAGCACATGTCAAAGTTACAGTCTCTACTGTACACGACGAGTACCGAGATCAATAGCGTAAGAATACGGAGTACGCATTTACAGTATTTCGCAATTTTGAGAGCAGTCCGTCGCTTACAGCACTTTGGACTTTCCTGGAACACACCTTGCCCGCAATGGAAGGTCAGTGGCATGTCCAGTGCACAGCCCTCCGAGGGTCGCCCTCGCGCCTTAAATGTGTCAGTGGTACCACACGCCAGCATTCCTTCCACTTAACAGCGACACTTTAACGCTCCGGATGGTTCCACGAATCCACCTGCTGAAACTCACGACGGTGTTTAATCACGTGCCCCAAATTTAACTCCTTTCCTTATACCAAGACAACCTACTTTAAGTAATTTCATGGCGTGTACATGAGGCTTCGCGTGCTTACGGCGGCCCACAGCCACAGTACGTTATTAACGACGTCGCCCTCTATCACCTGCTGTAAGGCGAATTTTGATATTTTCACATTAGTGCAGTTGATGGTTCTGTTCAGCTGGGACATAACGTTGTGCCGGTGGCGGTCGGGTCCCGGCTTTTCGAAGGAGTAGATTACATTCCTTCTTTAAGGGTCTAGAGGCCCCAGAAGAAAGCCAGGCAGGACCTGTATAGGGAAATATGTACCACATTTCGGAAAAAGTGTCTGCGTCCAAAACGAAAAGTTTTCCACTCTTTAGAACGAACAACAAACTACAAAAATAAATTTAAACTTGCAATAAATGACGTTATAGAAAGGACCTTCCAAAACGAAACATAAACACATTCAATTAAAGCTTTGTAAAAGCCAGTGGGAGGAACCAAGGATTTTGTGATCAGGTCACTAGACGGAGGAATGGAAATCAGGGGTCCGAAATCCGAATCCTGAGAGGGGCAAGGATTTTCTGTTCTGCCCAGCGTGCAAACCGCGTGCGGGGAACTTCCAGTTTCCTGCCAGTGGGTAACGGAGTCTTCTTCCCACAGTGCGAAGTGGCCAAGTAGTGAAGCTGATAATCCATTTCTCTCTAAAGCCAAAGTCAAGCGTCACTGGAGCATTGCCTCCACTCTTTCCACCTCTTCGTATCGTAATGCTTGATTAAACAAAGTGATATTGTAGGTTAGTAACTTGTTAGCGACGTTTCGGAACAACACATCGGTCCCATCTTCGAGGGTCTGGCAATCCAAGTATTCTTCTTGGACTACTGCACCCTTGAAGATGGGATTGATGGGCTATCCCGAAACGTCGGTAGCCGACCACTAACCCACGCTGTGTAACATCGCAGAAGAACAGAAACCATGCTGACAGATATTATGAAAAATTTCCGGGTGTTCTGACAAACATATATTCCACGTAGCCCACATTCGTGAGAAAAGAGACACCTGTCAAAAAGTTTTCATTTTCTGTTTTATCAAAAGTCTGCACAGAAAGGGCCGCGATGTGGAGTTGTCCGAGGTCGCAGTAGTGTCAATTTGCAGACAAACGTGCATGTCAGAGCCTTCTGTATTTCGGGAAGCATTAAAGCGGCAATATCTGTCCGATTTTCATCCCTAATTCCTGTAGAATGTTACAGTTTTGACTTAGGTCACTTTTCTCGTGAACTTGCGATACTGTTAAACTAAAGACGCGACGATAATTTACAGTGGCTGAAGACACACACGCGGCAAGTGAATATTATTGTACCTGTTTGTTGGCAACACGCCAGGTGACTGGGGGGTACAGTTAAGTGCATATTTTAGTAATATCGTCTACTTTTACGCGATCTGCCGCCACATGAGACACAGAAGAGAAAAATAAATTGGTTTCCAATGAGGTGTCACATTTATGGGTGACGCAGAATGTCGTGACGTCACAAGAGCGGCAACTTCCACATTTGATTTTGTACAGCCCAACTGCGGCACATTTTTCCACTCTGTTTCTACTAAGAAGGGACATGCTGCCCAGCTAATTGTCACTGTTTTAATTAATTAAGCTGCGGCCTGGTTATTACGCAGTGACAAGGCTGTACCTACATGCGCAGGGACGTGATTAAAAAACCTGTCGGCGCCCGCAGGTTAACCGCGGCGCGACGAAAATCCACTGATCTACATTTGAAGTGGAACATGGTGTGCTGTGTGCGACACGGACTGCCTGGAGAACAGACTTCTGTGTTCAGAGAGAGACAGAACACATGGGGGGGGGCGATGTAGTGGGAAGCCCTACATTTATTACCATTACGACTGGAAACAAAATGTTTATTGCTCTGCAGGTTCTCAGGCAGTGCCCGCTCGTCCTTGTGGTAAAGGTAGGCTAGAAACAAGGTAAAACTTTGACAAGTGTCTAATGTAGCGTGCTGAAAGTAGACTGTCGGTAGCACGCAGCAGAGGGAACAAGTTGGGCCCTTGGGCTGAGTTTTGTGTTTGGAGGGCGGCATTATGACGATCTTCTGACTGCGGTTGGAGCGCTGCGTTATGGCGAACATTTTGACGTTGATGCATTCTGTACTGACAAAGAACTGTGTGCTGTTGTACGGAAGGAAATGTCAGGAGAAGAGTGTTCTGTGCTGAGAGTGAGCAAAGGATTGACACGGCACTTGGCCTTCCAGCAGGAAGGCCAAGTGCTGTGGAGATCGGAAGGTGGAGATTCTGGATGCATTGTTTAGCAACGAGGATGTTGACTAACTAACCAACCAACCAACCAACCAACCAACCAACCAACCAACCAAACAACCAACCAACCGACCGACCGACCAACCAACCAATCAGCCAGGCGACCGACGGACGGACCGACCGACTGACCAACCAACCAACTAACCGACCAACCGGCCAACCAACCAACCAACCAACCAACCAACCAACCAACCAACCAACCAACCAAACAACCAACCAACCGACCGACCGACCAACCAACCAATCAGCCAGGCGACCGACGGACGGACCGACCGACCGACCAACCAACCAATCAGCCAGGCGACCGACGGACGGACCGACCGACTGACCAACCAACCAACTAACCGACCAACCGGCCAACCAACCAACCAACCAACCAACCAACCAACCAAACAAGTAACTGCATGAAACAGAGTCATTCTTGAAAAGCACTATTTTCTTACCTAGACAAGAAATTTCCTGCTGATCGGCTGAGTAACAATGAAGGCGATTTTAAACATTCCCGTGCCTTCAAATACGAATTACATAGCAACGGAACTGCGAATGACGTAGCACACACGCGCTTCACCAAGGTGTTCTTTATTTTCACATTGTCAAAAGGTTTCATGGAACACGCACAAACGCAACTTCATTGACGCCTCCACGAAAACGCAGCTTTCTGTGCAGACCGCTTGTGCCGAATTCCACTCAAACTGGACAAAAGATGTGGAACACACGGACAAAATTCATTTACGCTGCTAAGTAAAGTATGGATTTCATTCAGTCAATTTTTTTTAAACTCACAGTCACTCAGTAACTTCCTGCGTACATCTCCTGCACCGAACTTTATCCAAATCGGAAGAAAACTTTAGAAAACGAGGTAACATTTCCTTTATGCTCTTGCGTAAAATATGGCCCTCACTGTATCAATTTTCACGAAATATCACATCGTCCCTCTTTTGTAAAAATGGGACAACCCAAAATACATCAATTTTACAAGAGAAGCAAGAAGGTGGTTCCGCTTTACATATGACAAATGCTTTGACAGTTAGGATACCCCCCACCTGTCTTCGTTATTCTTGAAGATGAAGTGGTAATCTTTTCACATACCATAAAGGAACATTAGTTGAAAGATTTGCTACACAGAACTCAGTTTAGCTCAAAGTGGCAGTTAGCCTCTCTGCAGAAAACAGGTGCGATATGCTCAAGAAAATTACGCGCAGATATTGTGCACCGAATTTTACTCAAATAGGTCAAGAAATATGGAAAGTGCAGCTAGAAGTTTCCTTAGGCCCTTAAGTAGGGTCGTGGTCTCCATACAAGCCTTTCTTCTTTACCTTGTAAATACACCTAAAAAGTGGCTAATGACTTCACGCGGTGCCAGCGGGTTAAGACCGGTTCTAGGGCCAATGCAGCCCCCCGTCCGGTGGACTGCTGAATATCTGCGCCGAACAATGCCTGATGTTACAAGGCAATAAACACACAGTCAGTTGCTTCGGGGGGTACCAGAAGCCCTATTCAAGCTAGCCCAATTGTGGACATGTATGTAGGGCACAGTGTGTCCATTCATTCACCTGTCCGCGTGATTAATCTTCCGAAGTACCCGAAGAATTTCGCGTCAGTTTGGTACTGGAACACAAATAAATTCGAATTGATTCCGGCAGACTGAATACCAGCCTACTTCGCACGCAGCTGCAGTTAAACTACATATCGGTTTAATAGCGTTGGTTTATCTTACAAAAATGGATCCATGACAAAATACACACAGCCTTCAGATCCACAACTTTTACCTGAACAGTTTTGGGCGTAGGAGATATTAAAAAAAGGTAAACAACACTTGTGAGTAAATTCACCAACTAATGCACTTTTTAATCAACGTTATTTCCCGACATGTTTCGGCGTCAAGTGACGCCATCATCAGGGGTATTCATTATAGCTTGCACAGGATGCCCATATGGTTCACAACAGTTTGAGTTTTGTAGTTCACTTGTGAACCTGGGCTAGCTACAATGAATACCCCCTGACGATGGCGTCATTGGACGCAGAAACATGTCGGGAAATAATAGTGATTAAAAAAGTGCGTTAGTTGGTGAATTTACGCATATAGTGAAAACGCACGGTGAAAACAATATAAAACATTTGTGAATTTTAAAGGATGTTATCCCCTTGTCTTGTTTACAACATCAATGAAGTCTAAATCCGTCCAAATACAAACAATTCTATTTATTATACAGAACTACATGTTTCGACCTATTTCAGGTCATCCTCATTTTCACAATTTTAATTGCATTTTACGCGTCTATATTGCTGCCTCAGTATGTTTTAAACAAATTGTGTACCTGATGATGACCTAAAATAGGTCGAAACATGCAATTCTCTATAATAAGTAGAATTTTGTTGGAAAATGTATGCGTGTTACGCGGTATATTTGCTCCTGGAACAGCAGATACGTACTGTACGTGCCGTGAAGGTCAGTGGTATAGCTGTTCCTGTCAGTGCCACAAGGACACAGCTAGCGTCAGCCTATAGCGACACTCATTCTTGAGATGGGGACTTGACGGGGACGAGTGGTTAGCCACAGGACCCTGCCGTCTTACCCACGGTACCCACTGAATAGCGGGCTAGGTGGGCCCCAGAACTGGTCTGGACATTTTGGAGAAGAGAAAAATCTTTGCCACTATCGGGTTTCCAAAGCATTCATCCAGTCTTGGTTCGATTCCAGGCAGGACAACAGAATTTGCAGTAATCTGATATTCAGGACACTGAAGCATGAAGTACAGACCCACCAACGACTGTACAGGCTTGCACTGTCAGCCCAGTGTTACAGTGTCATCTGTGGCTGTGCGTAACATCACAGACATGTCAGTATGTTGTCTAGCAACGGTACTGGAAATCGTTTTTGTGGCCTTGGAAGACAGGAGAATGATGTTGCAGCTTCGATTCAGCGTGCACGACTTCGCGATTTCCTTCCTTCTGGCAGACCCGCTGCAGTCACTCCCGCTACGCACATCTGTAATTCCTGACGGACAAGTCCTCATGCACGTGTCGCGACACGTCATGGCTTTAAACAAGAACACTTCGCAATTTTAAGAATCGACGCTCAGCTTCATGATCATGTTTTGAGTGTCTCGAGACGCGTGTGTAAAAGGAAGCCCCCGCATCCAGTTCTGTGCGTCCATGTTGGAGGAATATCTGTGGAAGCCAAAATGGTCAACTCGCTGTCGCGGAGTGAGATCCTGTCTCAATAACAAACGGCGCCCAACCTTTGGCCAACAGATGCTGTTTCAGAGAGTATGCACAACATTTTTAAATACTCTGCCCTTTAAACCGCGGAGTCGAAGTAACGTAGTTGGTGTAGCGACTAGGCTACGGGCTGAACGATCGGGGGTTCGAATGCCGGCAGGAGCAAGAGATTTGAATCGTCTGCAAAAGCCCAGACCGGCTACACAATGGGCACGGGGGTTCTTTTCTGGGGGTAAAATGGCCTCACCTCCGTCTAGAACCGAGGTGAAGATTAAGTGGTGCTCTGCCCCTTCAATGGGGAGGGAGAACGTCATCTTCATAGGCCTACAGTTTAAATCGCCGTATACAGAGATTAGGAAAGGGTTAGCATTGTCCTAAGAAAATATACGTCCCTAATATTATTACAAAACCGACACGTGGACTACACGTAGCTAGGGCGCAGGAAACAAGTAATTCATAAAGAGTTTTTGTGGGGGAATCTGTCTGAATCAAGTCACAATTAGTATACAGTGAAGGAAAAAAGTTGTGGCAATACCAACATGGATCTGAAGGAGATAAATCAAAGTAGATTTATGTTCGATTCCAATGGCTTTGGCATCATCATGTCGTTCTACCATATAAGTTATTTGCTCGATTCTTTTCTTAGCCGCTAGTAAGCAGGATGGTCTAGAAGTGAATGCCAAGAAAACTGAGCACGTGTTCAGGTCAGGACAAGAGGTGGGCTGTTGTGAACACGGTGATGAAATTCGGGTTCCATAAAATGTGGGAAATTTTTTGACTAGATAAGGGATGATCAGTAGCTTCTGAATAAGGACTCTGCTGGATGGAGTTAGTTTGGGTTTGTTTTTAGGTGTATGTCAATTCTACCCTCATGACAACCGTCCTCAAATTTTGCGATTCAAAACCAATAAAATAGGGGAGGGTTTAGGATTCCCGTCTGCTTCATGTTGTGGGGAATAAACGGTAATTCGTACCTTTGATTATGACGAAAAAAGCCTGTTTGAGTACTGCCGTTTTCTGGGGTGTGACGCTGTGTATTCTGGTAGAAATCTTATGATACGTCAGACAGTCATTCTGCCTCCACCATCGCAGCAGGTGAATCCGTGTACATGTTATAACAACAATAATAATAATAATAATAATAATACGCGGTTTCACTTCCCAAAATAAAGTGACATTCACAGTTACAGCCGTTAGAATCCCAGATCACACCAACGTGTTTATTTGTGATGTGAGACGTGTGTCTTCATGTAGTATGGAAATCAAATACTCTAAACATAGTCAGTTACAAATTATGCCTGAGGGCACACAATACAATCAGTTGCAAATGCTCGGTCTTATCAGGTCTGTATGTAACGTACAAGGCAATAATAATAATAATAATAATAAGGCTTGCTAACTGTAAGGAAACACTGGAGCTGTGGTCCCTAAACGTCGTCAGTGTGTTAGTATGAAGCACCAAGTTGCGGACCCATACAGAATAACAAATAGCATTAGAGTTCTGTGCACTCCAAGGACTGAACCAAACACCTTCTGATTACAGGACTCTGCTTGAAAATATGCAGATCCTACAAACTGGAAGCAGACAGCTATCCTCACATGATCCGCGTGAGATGCTAGTTGAGGAGCCCTATCGCAGACGCTGTTGATGGGTGAGTACAAACCTGAGCACATTCAGTCCGTCCGTCCGTCCCTACATACTGAACACTTGCTCGCATTTCGACATTGCCAGATCTCACCGACAGCTAGGCCTACTCAGCACAGACTTAGACAGGCCGGGGTACTGTATGGATAGGTTACAGCGCGCGCCATCAGGGATGTTCCGTCCTTTTAAAAAATACTGGAAGTTGAAATCCTAACACAACATACAAAATTTACTAAGAACAGGGAAAATGTTTTTGAAACAGGTATAAACGCTGCCTGGCCGTTCAGCGGTGAGTCTAGCAGCAACCACGCCGTGCCGCTTGCAGCTGTGTACAGTGTTAGGGAGCTCGGCTAGCAAGTAATCTGGCCACTGCTGCACCACGTTCATGTGTCTGTGTCCGGCCCCCAATAAGTTACCAACACCTTGAGTATCGCGCCACTAGAGGCACACAACACCTTTCTACTTTCAATATCCTATCATCAATAATGCCAACATGGCGGCCATAAGAACTTCAAACATGCAAACCACACTAAGTCAAGGCAATGAAACTTTGCTTGGTAATAGATTTCTGGAACACATACGTGCATTGCAGAGAATTTTTGTTGAATGCAAAAAAACATGACGGCCTCGCTAAATCCATATTTAGCTTTATGTTTAAACGCGGAAACTGATAAGTGCCTAGACCTAAACACATGTGGACACAAATAATGAAAATGGTTACATATTCCGTATAAAGTGTTTTTGTATTTAAACAATTACAAATATTATTGAGGCTACAAAACTTGCCCTCGTATTTCATAAAATTAAATTCACTGAACTCTACAGATGAGGCAGTACAGTGATCAAGTTACAAGGTTCAGCTCCGGAGAGGAACAGACTTGCCTTCCTCCACAGCATTCAGACCCCCTCTGGGGCCCACCTATACTCCTATCCCAAAGACAACGGGCTCTTTCGCCTGGGGTAAACACTCCAAGACACGAAACTGACGCCTGATGTCCACCTGGTGCCAGGATTATGAGTGGTGGCTAGCGGGAACAGCTGGCTGCTTCCATCTTCAGGGTATAATTAATCTGTGATTATGCAGACGACTTGAACACTTACCTTCTCTCTCTAAGGGAGACACACAGCGTTCCCTGTGAGACAGCATCTCAGGTTCTGTGTACAGTTTGCAATTCGGAGCGTTCGGGTGGACATCAGCTTTCAAAAGTTCAAAAGGAAGCAAATGACACAAAAGCGAAAATGAGTTTCAAAGAATTATTACAGCTCTAATTAACCGAGTTCAGTCAATTCGACTCGGCTTGCTGGACAAGCCCACTTACAAAGAAGTGGGCGATCTACACCAATTAGCACAAGTGACTGTAGCATAAAATTCAGTGCATTTACACTATTTCTAGCGCTGCTAGTAATCTGTTACAGGAATTCCCATGGTGCACGTCAGGTGACTTCAGAAAATAAAACTTTAATTCAACAGTCTATATTTTTCACTTTTGTTGTTAAAAGTATAAAATACTATTAAAATTTCATTCAATTTTAAACAAAATATTAAACTTCCTTGTTTCTTAAAATAAGCTGCGGCCGCCTGTAAACTTAAAAACATAAATTTCGCACTCTTATGATTTCAGTTTGACACCCCTGTTCCAAACTAAGAAATGTTTTCAAAATCCTTTACAGGAAAGCATCCACAGTCGGGTAGGCAAACGCTACACACTTTGTCTTCATTTGCACACACAGGACAGTTTGTAATTCCGCATTCCACAAAAGTAAGCAAACAGAAGGAAACTGGATTTTACGCCGTCAGTAAACGAGAAGACACGTCAAAGAGCCTGAGATGTTTGCCTGCTGTGTAACAGCGCGAGACAGAAACAGCACAAACAGAACTGTGGCAGACAAGCACAGAGAGTTCATTTCGCTGGGACTTCAATTATTGTCACTGAAACCAAGAATTTCTGGGAATAACAGAGATTCCTACTTTCCTTAAAACTCTTCCACGTAGAGTACGTAGTGGCTTAACAAACACACAAACACACAAAGAACCAAAGTCAATGATCTTAAACTGATGAATAATTTACCCTGCATTTTTATTTAGTTATACAACAGAGACCAACAGCAGCACACAACATGGCGTGGATACCAAAAGTGTTTCATGCCTTCTACATGTTTCGGCCAGGCTGGCCAATCATCAGGGATAACATGTAAAATGCAGGGCAGAAATTGCTTAAGTTTTGCATTAGAAATTACTGTCTGAAGTCACCTGACATACCGCGTAGTATAAATGTACTTTAACCAAAGCTAAAAGTAAGACTATCCTACACAACCTGGACAGGCCCTTAGGGCCCCAAAAGATTGAGGCTTCCAAAGTTTCTAGGCAATCGGCCCATGAAGGTGGCAAGGTTGTCAGCTCTAAGCACCGGCCGTCTTTACCCCCAGGAGATATCCCTGGTATTCATTTCTGTCAGAGGCTGAGTCGGCCCAAGGGCCATAGTGCGGCCGGAAGGATTAACTCAATTAGAAACCGGATGGTGTCACTGGAATTTTTTACAGACCTAATCCTTCCGGCCGCACTGTGGCCCTGGGGTCGACTCAGCCTGTAACAGAAATGAGTACCAGGAATATTTCCTGGGGGATAAAGGCGGCCGGGGCCTAGTGCTGACTTCCTTACAACCTTCACGTGTTGATTGTCCTGAAATCTTGGAGCCTTAACGTCCTGGAACATTCAGGGGCTGTACAGGCCTGTACAGGGGTTGCTTCTATAATTAGTACAGAAGTGCTCATAAAAGCAACAACTTTGGAGCAAGTGTCACAGGGCTGCAACAGCAAACCGGAAAACAAGTGAGGCACAATATGCAAGCGGTTATTAAACCCTTTCGTCACTTGCACACAGGAACGTGTATGAACGGACACAAACAGGAAAGACAAGTTCAGCCTGTTGGAGAAACGCGAGTGGAGACACACATAAAGCCTGATTGAAATAACTATTGTCTTATTTTTATGCTGTGTCATTCTTTCTTGCTTTCACATCATTTTATCACTGTATGTAACTCATAAGAAAGGCATGACGCATCCATTGTGATGGAACCACCGTAAGAGCGCATTCTTTGAGATACGTGATTCATAATGCCCACACGACGGTTACGTACCAGTTCGGAATGTGTCATGCCGAGGAATGTGGCCCTTCCGACGGTGACTTGAACCGGCGACCCTCCCTGCAATCCTCTGCTGTCCACGCCTGAATAGGTTAGGTCACTTGCTACTACATAATTACTTCCTAACAAGCAAAATGCACTTATCTGAAACAACCAAACCTGATTCTCTTTCGTACAACTAGTATTTTAGATGTCTGATCGATTTTATAATATCCAAATCATGAGCAGACTTTAAACTCCAAAATATTCGTCTGGTTTGTGTTAGAAGTCTAACTGAACTCCTAACATTCCACATCAGGCAGTACATGGGGAAGCCTCCAAAACACTTGCATATCTCGTGCCAATGCCATGGCCAATTTACAATACTCTTAAGGAGGAGCAGATTTGGAAGACTCCAGCAATTGTCTCAGTCGTTTCACACACCTGACTGTACCTTCAGCGTCTACACTGTGAGTAGATGTGCTAGATATCCCGACTGCATGTCCAACACCCAGGATGAGTGAAGCAGAAAAGTTCTTAGACCCTTGGCCCATTCTGCATCATACATGCAACTCAATTTCCAAAGACCATGAAGGCAAGTGTGTTTAAAATTTGGGTATCGTTTGCCTAGTAAGTCACCATATTACTCTAAACTCTAAACTTATAACCTTCACAAAGGTAAGTGTCAAACGTTCCCAAACGCCTTTTCTTTTACCGTGTCAGTTGTCCTACAAAACCTTTCAACATCCACGCAGGCAAAAATTTTGCTTTCTCGATGTTTTCTTTACGTAAATATCCCAAACATTAGTCAGATGTTCAGTAAAAAGAACTCTTGATATTCATCAACCTACACGCCGGAAGTCTGGGAGCGATACGTCGCGGACTGTTTCAAATTTGGAATCAATGGTACAACTGTTGCCTTCCTTCTGTCCTACCTGAGTGTCTTCGCAATGTCCTTTTAAATAATTGTTGTCGTATTGCGGCTTCAGCCTTTTCTCTTCTTCAGAAGTCGGTGCAGCTGTACTAAAAGTGCGGCCTTCAGGCTTCCAGTCTCTTGTACCAGTAGATAAACACCAAAGTGGCGATGAGCACCAGACACAAGACAGCCAATGCCACGATAAGTATAATGCTTATTGGATATAAGAAGGCATCATGCCGCATACTGCGGGGTGGCGTGCTGCTGGTTGAAGGTACTTTGGTGTATTTCTTGGTAAAGGATGTCGGTACATGGATATCGATGCCTGGCGTTTTGTCTGTCGACGGAGTAATGATGACAGTGGGCAGTGGAGTTGTGCACTCGACGCCTGTCAGCACAGACCAGTTGCGGTCCTGATACTGGGGAGGAAAGCGACACTTAGCGTCGGTGTTTTCAAGAATGTTAGAGCTCCAGATTACAACCGGCTGCAGCCCGCAATCACAGTCAAGGGGATTCTCACTGATGAACAAAGTTTTCAGGCTCTGCATAGGAGTCATGACCTGGATATCAAGGGTCGACAAAAGGTTTTTTCTCAAATCCAAAGAGATGAGTTCTTTCTGGAAAGCGAACAAACCAACTGGAAGCGTCGAAATCTGGTTGCCTTTCAGGTCCAGGAACTTCAGGAGAGTCAGTTTCGAGAAGAGGCTTACTTCAAGGGCTGTCAACTGGTTATGGTCGAGGTTAAGGATTTTGAGGCCCAAAAGTGGATCGAATATATGAGCGGGAAGTGACGCCAGCTGGTTGTTCTGGAGACTGAGCTCTGGGAGTTGTTCGGCACCTGTCCAGTTGAACATGTTGTCCTGTAGCTGGGTCAGGTCCTTGTAGCTGCAGTCTACGTTATGGTTGTAGCACTTGCAGGGCGATGGACAGTCCCAGCTTGTAGACCCTGGGACTGTCATGATGAGAATTGCTAGAAATCCGGGTATTGTCAGCTGAAACCCACAAAACACACGGCTCCTGCTTCACTTGGTAAACCAACCAACCAACCAAACAAACAACCAAACAACCAACCAACCAACCAACCAACCAACCAACCAACCAACCAACCAACCAACTACCCAACCAACCAACCAACCAACCAACCAACCAACCAACCAACCACAAAGCTAACTAAGGGCGGGAAGAAATGCAAGTCAGGGTTCCGTTGTCCGTTTAACCATTCCTGCACACAAGCCGCATTGCTTGGCTCTGATACAGGAACCTTGTAACCATAACTGGCAGTGTTTACGCTAACGGATTTCCCTTCTTGGTTGAGGCCATGATGTGGTCACATGGAATTCTGCTACAAATGACAGTACGTCCTCTTGAGAACAGACTCAGCGATTTACACTTAGGAATTACGGCATAAAGGGGAGGTTTGTTCACATATAGTCACACCCCGAAAGAATAAAATCAAGTTTCGTTAATTTGATGCCGCCTATCTACTTTACACAGTGCACTGTAAAGGTGGCGATAGTTCGAAGCGCTCATATATAACCACAAACTGCTAGGCTGCTGAAATAATTTTAATTAGTTACACTCAGAAGCTTGTCCTACGAAAAGCGCTACACTTCTTAGAGATGGAGACAACATATTCATTTCACAGCGTTTGTACGTGTGATGTAGAGTAGAGTTAAGAAAAGCAAGCAAAGTAACACATTTCCCTATTCCTGTGCAGTTTTTGGGCGTGTTCGCAAAATTGGGAAAACCGACTATTAGCGTCGTCATGTCTGTCCGTCTGTGTATCTGTCCGCACGCAAAAACAGATTTCCATAGAATTTGAAAGATTATCATTTTTCGAAAATCTGCCGAGAAAGTACAAGTTTTATTAAAATCTGACAAGAATAACGGGCACTGTGCATGAACACATGCGTACATTTAGGATATCTCGCTGAATTATTCTCAGAATGAGAAATATTTCACACAAAAGTTATAGAGAAAATCAAAACACACATTTTATGTTCAATAACTTTTTTCCGAAAATCGTGCCGTTTATGAGATAACGTGGAAAAATATGGTAGATGCAGACAGGCCACAGATGGCAATATAATACGGCGCATGCGCTTTGCATGCCGGATAATTAGGGCTACAGACACACACTCAAAATACGTAATACTTACTGCTTTGCACGGCAAACGTGCCTGAATGTTACGTTTATATGCACATCGACTGTCTTCTTTTGTTAAGTGTGCACATTTCTTTTCCCCTGACAGTAATATTCCATCAATGTTCCGTACTCATTTATTCATATATCACAGAAGCTGTTTAACTTTGGCAGTTGACGTATACACACACACACACACACACACTCAGCACAGTCGCCGACTAATAACTGTTAAGTCACTTGAGCCACCGCGACAGCAGTGTTTCTCAAAACTCTAGCATAGCGGACGCCTTCCAAAGTGTCCTTAACACTGCGAACGCCCTCCCCAAAGTCATCTACACTAGCGGACACGTGACTCGCAACCCGCCACAACATTTCAAGTTCGAATAATTATAAACAACAAACAGAGTTACACTCTAAAAAACTTTACGTCGATGTAGAATTAATTGCAAAAACTTTACTTCTCCTGGCAGCAATGAAAGTAAAAGTAGCGTCAGGACGCAGTAAAGAAAAAACTTCATGTTCTGCTACTGAGAGTCTACATGTCACATCGCTGTTCCAACTGAACAGATTCTGTCGAATATTAAAATATACAACCCACGATTTTTCCCTTGTAACCTACAAGCAATCTGGCGGACCCCTGGCCAGGACTCGTGGCAGTGCAGGGAGACACTGTGCATTTTGAGAACCGCTGCCTATAGGCAAACTAGCCTTCGTAAACTAGCCTTCCCACCCGCCCCCCCACCCCCCAGCCAAATTACAGACGTGCATGATGATTCCTGCATGTCTCTTGAAAATACAGGACATTTTAGCAATGTCAGTGTTTGAGTGACTGAAATCTGGCTGAGGAATGCCGGACACGGACAGGAGCGAGATGGAAAACTGAAAAGGGTTTCCTATCTACGCGGAAACGTGGAGCTTCTCTGACGTCGCCATATTGTCTCGTGCAAGTGCGGATTGGCATGTTGCAACATGACAACATTGCACATACTGAGGGCTGCTTCCTGCTGGGTAGCTGGGGCAAATAGAATTCTTAAGTCAGTCTGGCCCTTCAATTCAGGGGCGCACCCACGCGGGTGGGCTGACGGGCTGCCCACCCGAAATCGAAATTTAAAAAAACACAGATTTTATAAATATTACGATATCAGAAGTTTCACGTGATTACCCCTTCAGCCGAAATCAGCTCCTGAAATCGGCTGATGACCAGTACATCAGGATTTTGCTAAATAAATTAATAAAACTAAAAAACGAGAAGACAGGACGCTGTGACTGAGTCACGGAACATGTAGTTATATCCGTATGTATACAAATGCAGTTGCAGACAGTGTTATGTTGTTATGTTGTGCTTACGACAGGATTTTTATAACAATTTTTAAAATCAAACATAAATTATATATAGACTCAGGGTCAGCACCCCCATCCCCAGCGAAAAATTCTGGGTGCGCACCTGTTTCATTTCGTTCACAAATCTTCTCCCGTTACCGTGTCCATATTTTATTCACATTAACAAAGTATAATTCGCACAAAAATGTGAATTTCCGCTGCTTCTGAAGTTTCTGTGTTAACATGCAGTAGCATTGACGACTAACACAGTGTCACCGCACGTTCTGCTTTACTGTTCAACTTTCTTCCTTTGGACAACTAAGAACCAACAAGTTAGGTACAAAAAACATGTACACGAACCAATTTATTTCTCTCTCCTACATGGTTCGTCCTTATACGCCCAACTTCAGGGAGAATTAATAACATTACAGGGGGTTAGTGCAGTTAAAGCCAAGTGCAGGACATAACTCATCTGACCTGTTGCGAAGTGTCGGAACATTTAATCACTACACAGTGTAGAAAACCTAAAGACGTTACTGATTTAGTGTGTCGCTATTTATTGAATTGCTGCGTCAACTTTTGACAGGTGTTTAGAGGAACACTATGCCCAGTATAAAGAAAGCAGCACAGTACTCAGCTTATGTTTCGTGCAGCTTTCTGTAGCCACAGCTTTACCACCAAGTACTCACCATCGCGCTCGAGGCTGACTGTTGCCACTGACTTGGAAGCACGAAATGATCAGAAACGCGCACAGAGCGGAACGACGCCACATCGGATAAACTCACTTCCTGTGGAAATATTTGTGCGTAGTCAGGCTGCCTTATCAAAAATCCGGTTCAGACCAAATTGACGTCATTCCAATAGAAAACAAAAGCATAATTTTATTGGTGACGTGCAGAAATTAAAGAACTGCTCTATGCGAAATTCTGCTT
This sequence comes from Coptotermes formosanus, assembly GCA_013340265.1. Taxonomy (NCBI): domain Eukaryota; kingdom Metazoa; phylum Arthropoda; class Insecta; order Blattodea; family Rhinotermitidae; genus Coptotermes; species Coptotermes formosanus. Next base: position 181,354 of record BLKM01005549.1, on the reverse strand, counting down.
TAGAAATTTATAATTTTATGGCAAACAAATATTTATCGCAGAATGTCATTAAGTTACGTATAGTGTGACATGTGCTTACGTGCTCTGTATTTTTAACCATTTTTGTACAATTTAATATCTGATTTTTAATACCAAAATTGCACATTTGTGACATAATTAGCTAATACTGTGCTTTCTTTGTCGAATATCTCCCTTAATATGGCCGAAAAAGGCCGAAACATGTAAGAGGCTTTTTTTACATTCATTGTCCCAGTTGGCGTATATTAACTGTATGTGAAGTAACAACCGTCGGCAGCCAGCCTTATATGGCTTTATTGAAGAATAAGAGCGACCAGCTTCGGTCCTTTCGGACCGCCTTCAGGCTCTGTTCTTATCCTGTTGTTACAGAAACTCTACATATATAGGTAGACGGCTTTCTCTTTGACAGGTCAGATTCATACATAATTGTGTGTTATAAAAAAACACTAATCATCAACAAATGCACAAAGATAGTTTTATCATCAATTGTAACACACTCCTACTCTCTGTGGTCCCGGAAGCCGGGACCGCAGAGAGTTCACGCCTCCAGTACACAGCCAACAGCACATTCTCACTCAACTGTACAGTGCAACCTTAGTGTAACGATAACAAAAAGTTCTCCCTGAAGATGACCCAGCAGGGTCGAAACATGTAGAAGTGTGTTACGATTGATGATAAAACTCTATATGACTCTACACGTCTGTATCTAATTACTGCGAAGTTCTTCGAGTAAACGTGGCAGAAGTATCTTACTGCACGCAACACGGATAATATTAAATGAGTCCTCGGTTGTCCTGTCCGTGGCCTAGGCACTATACTGACTGAGCTACGCCGGCTCGCTGTTTTGTAACATCAATATTAATGTACACATGTCGTATATCAGAGCGATCAGTCCGAATGACGAACGTCCGTTTGCGCAGGAAGTCCTGGGCGTCCGCGTGACAAAGCAGGAAAGTCTGAGGGATTACAAAAGGCTCGGTCTGCCTAACGTCAAGACATCACAGCTGCTGAACAGGAATCAGGGGAAGCCCCTTGCTTTGTGACCTTCCGTCGCCACGTACTTCCATTAAGCGCCATAAAACATAAACATCTTTAATTTAAAACCATTAAGTCAGGGGTGAACAAACCGAAGTACAGTCGCACTGGCCAATAAGCTTTTTTTTCTTTTCGGCGGTGCCTAGTATTTCCGTCCTCAGTATGAAACTTGCTTTATGTCACCTTCCGGCCCCTAGAATTTTAAAGTGTCTCCTATATTTCTTTTTAAATTGTACACCCCTACATTAAATGACCCTCAGGAACACTTTTCGGAAAGTGGCCTGCCAACATTATAAACATAAAGGCTGTGTTAATGTAAAGTCGTAATTGGATGTCGTATTTGTACATTAAAGTGCCTCTTACATGTCATTAACCCTTTAAAGACGAAGCGTATCTGTTTTATATAAGGACTCAGTGCGTACCGCGCTGTAAACACTCTCCACTTCGGTTATAAAAACCAGTCTCTTAATGTTTTATAAGGCAAAACTTGCTGTTTGTTCTGAGATCCGTACAAAACACATAAACGCAATGTGGGCACCACGTAGAATTTTTTAATGTTAAACCTGGTGGTACGTAAAGTTACCGCTAGGCTTTAAAAGGTTAATATGGCTCCTTCTCGAATAACAAAAAGCTACTTGAAGCATTTAATTTACGGCAAAAAGACAAGCGTCTTCCAGGCATGCAAGCCCCTCTCTAAGTACTCAATGTACGTAAACAACAGAGGTTGTAATATCAGGCAGCGTTTTTCAGGAACACAAATAAACGCATGAACTATTGCACACCAACCAATGCACAAAAATAGAACAGTTTTGTATTAAAACTACGCGAACCCCTACACACGTCTCGACATAAGCGTTATGATGTCATTTATGTTGAAATATGTGTAGGGTTTAGTGCAGCTTTAACACAAACGGTTATACTTCTGTGCATTGGTTGGTGTTCAACAGTCGCGGTAAGATGCGCGGTGTGAGCAGTATAATGCCACAGCACACAGTCTGTCGTGCCTCTACCATTCACTTCTTGCACATTGCGCGACTTCATAAATTAATATTTGCGAGTTTCGAGGTTCTCACAGAGGTGTAACCGAGAACGCCGTTCTTCTGAAATATAATGCTGTGTCGTTGGGTGTGTGCGGTTCCCGACGTTTCGAGGGATCTAATGTCTTCATCTTCAGTGCCGAGTAGTTCAGGAACATGAAGGTTCTACGTCCCCCGAAAGGTCGGCAGCCAGCCACCCAACGACACAGCGTCACGTATCGAGACTTGAACGTTCAGAAACACCGCAGAGACAGCCTCAGACCTCCCACAATACATTGCCTAAGCTGAACTGCGGCCCGCCTTAAATTTTATAATTGTCCTCTTGGCCCGCGTAATACAGTCAAACCCGGTTATAACGACATCGGTTTATGAGACACCTCGCTTATAGCGTCAGATATTCTGTGGTGCCAATGAATTCCTCACTGTTAACCGTAACATTATACTCTTCGGTTATAACGACATCGGTTTATACGACACCTCGTCTATAACGTCAGATATTCTCTGGTACCACTTAATTCCTCACTGTTAACCATAACATTATACTCCTCGGTTATAACAACACTCGTTTATAATGACACAGAATATTCAGTCACTTTCATGACGTTATAACCGAGTTAGACAGCACTTTATTTTGAGACCCCAGCCCTATACCGTCACAGGGGAAGCCCATCAACCGTCCCTCAGCATCGCACCTAAAGCTGAGCTGCTCAGTACCCTAGGGACCAGGGACAATGGAAACCTGTGCTCGGCGTCTGGTTACCTTCTCTCGTCCCATGATGGAGGTCAGTGTAGTACAATTGTAACAAAAAGCTGAGTGACTGTGCGCAGGAAAGGAGGGCGATTTGTTGTATCAGATGGCCCACTTAGGGAAGCACCTTGCTAGCGCACATCGTTTAACGACGCTATATCAGCCCAAAACATAAGCGTTGTGTCAAGTCTCTGGTTTTTGTGACAACAAGGGTGGAAATCGGCACTCCAACGCGTTGCGTATATTCTCGAAATACTGTTTCAACTTTTCAGGTACATACCTACCTCTGTGAAGGTACAAATATTGCGCTGCTTTAAAGTGTACTTCTCATGTTTCTTTAAATATTCGCAATTGGAATTACTTCAGATAAATTTTGAGGAACTGAGTGTGAAATAATTGAGACCCTACTGTGTGCAGCTGTAGACACAGCAATTTATCAGCGTGGGTAAAAAGGGTGTCCCGTGTATGCAGGCCCTAATATGTGCAGCTGTAGGCACAGCAATTCATCAGCGTGGGTAAAAAGCGTGTAGCGTGTATGCAGGCCCTACTGTGTGCAGCTGTAGGCACAGCAATTCATCAGCGTGGGTAAAAAGCGTGTCCCGTGTACGCAGGCCCTAATATGTGCAGCTGTAGGCACAGCAATTCATCAGCGTGGGTAAAAAGCGTGTAGCGTGTATGCAGGCCCTACTGTGTGCAGCTGTAGGCACAGCAATTCATCAGCGTGGGTAAAAAGCGTGTCCCGTGTACGCAGGCCCTCATATGTGCAGCTGTAGGCACAGCAATTCATCAGCGTGGGTAAAAAGCGTGTAGCGTGTATGCAGGCCCTACTGTGTGCAGCTGTAGGCACAGCAATTCATCAGCGTGGGTAAAAAGCGTGTCCCGTGTACGCAGGCCCTCATATGTGCAGCTGTAGGCACAGCAATTCATCAGCGTGGGTAAAAAGCGTGTAGCGTGTATGCAGGCCCTACTGTGTGCAGCTGTAGGCACAGCAATTCATCAGCGTGGGTAAAAAGCGTGTCCCGTGTACGCAGGCCCTCATATGTGCAGCTGTAGGCACAGCAATTCATCAGCGTGGGTAAAAAGCGTGTAGCGTGTATGCAGGCCCTACTGTGTGCAGCTGTAGGCACAGCAATTCATCAGCGTGGGTAAAAAGCGTGTACCATGTATGCAGGCCCTACTGTGTGCATCTGTAGGCACAGCAAGTCATCAGAGTGGTTAAGAAGCATGTACTGTGTACGGTAGGTCTGGGGCTGTAATGCAAAATGACAAAGATGTACCGAACCATGTCTGCAATACCTGAGTTCATAAAAGGCTTTTAAGGTTTCCATTTCTCTTCCTTACGTTCAATAAACAGTTTTTGGCGAAAATTTACGAAATTCTATGTGAGCGTTACGTAAAGCTGACATTATACTACAGCGACAATGCAAAATAAATTCCTTTCCTACGCTATGATAGCATATGGAGGAGTAGAAGTATAGCTCCATTCATTTTTAAAGTCGGTATTATAGGAGGCGAGTGGCCAGATTTACGCCCTGTCCACTTTACCGCCACCAAAAAAACCCCTCCTATAAGCATTGAATAGAAGGTAAGGTGGGTGGGGCTTAGAGCCGGTCAGGACGTTTCGGAGAAGAGAAAAACTCTTGCCACTGCCGGGATTCAAACCCCAAGTCGTCCAGTCTCTAGCCTAGTCACTACACCGACCGAGCCAATGTCGACCTCCCCGACCAAGAAATTAACGGAAATCCCATTCAGAAATGGACCAAGCCGTGTTACGTGGAAGCTGGGACAGACAGACACGAATTGGTCAGTTATGCCTTTATTTTACATATTTATAGCAGCACAAAAATAGCAAAACTTAGGATCCTCAGTTTTGTTTTATGGTATACGGAAATGAACCACTTGGAAGATCTAGAGGTGGACGGGAGCATAATATTGAAATGTAAGGCAGAGGTTAGGTTCGCCCTATAACAGGTCATGAAGGCCCACAGGGGAAGTGAAACTGTAGCTCTACTCTTTCTTTAACCTGGACACTAGATGGGGTGGGTGGCTAGCCCCACGCCCCGGCCGCTTTACCCCTGGGAAAGAGACCCAGTACCCATTGTACAGGTGGGCCCCAGGGCCGGTGTGGACGGATGCGGAAAATCTCGTACCGACCGGGATTCGATCCCCGGACCGTCCAGCCCGTAGCGAATCGCTATACCGACTGAGCTATCCCGGCCCACAATATTAAAAATGTACCTTAAACAAATAGGATGGGAGGGCATGGACAGGACTAAACTGGCTCAGGATAGGGACAGGTGACGGCCTCTTGTGAACGCAGTGCTGAACCTTCGGGTTCCATAAGATGCTGGGAATTTCTTGACAAGCCGAGGAACTGTTAACTTCTCAAGGGAGACTCTACCCCATGGATTTAGTTAGTTTGTTATGAGTTAGTTGGTTGGTTGGTTGGTTAGTTAGTTAGTCAGTCAGTCAGTCAGTCAGTTGGTATAAACTCTTGATTCAATGCTGTATAGACTGAGACAGATTGAGTCGAGTATTAATGATAAATTGGGCAATGTGTGCGACCATTCAGTCGTGGCCTATTTTAAATAATTACTTCAGCATTACGCGCTATGTTTTGTCAATAAGGTCACTAAGTTACCTTACCCAGTACTTAGTCCATGGAGCAGAATCCGCCTTGACAAGCCAACAGATCATCGGCCAGTCAATAAACTCCCCGTACAGCACGGAGCCCCAGGTTTGTTACTGCCTTCAAACCCCTGTTACTGTCTCTATCCTACGCCAAATGAATTCAGTCCGCGCCCTAACATCCTATTTCTTAAGATCAATTTTTAAAAGCCATTGCACAGCCGTTACGAAAAGCGATTACCGTCTTTATCATGTCCGTCCGGCCGTCCGTCCGCATGAAACAGCGCGACCTCCACTCTAATGATTTTGTGATATTTCATATTCTGAATTCGTACCAAAATCTGCTGACAGTCCGAGCTTGGTTAAAATGAGAAGATACTTTATATGAAGAGGTAAGGATAGTCATATTATTGGTCTGCGTAACTGAGACAGTGCGTTGTCTGTGAGGTACGAGGCGAGGCTGAAGAAACAGCTGACGATCTATACTTCACATTCAAGCACGACCAATTGCAAATCTCCCCACTTATGATACAGGTTTTGTAAATTTGTTGCTACGGTTTGAACAGAGTTGCTGTGTGTCGTGTAACACGCAGGCAGGCACGTGCAAGTGGCTGTGTGCTGTGTAACACGTAGGCAGGCACGTGCAAGACATTCGCAGTTTTACTTTTACCCACGAAGTTAAAATCCAGGGACGATGACAGAGCGAACATGTCAGAATTGTCGCGCTCTGCTGACATTTCCTAACCTGTATTTAACAAAATCTTATAGTCGTCTAGGTCTTCCAAGTGACCTCTTTCCTTCAGGTGTCACCACCAAAACTCCGAACGCATTTCTTTCCGCGCCACGTGTTCCACATGCCCCGCCGAGCTGACCCTCCCTGATTTCATCACCCGAATAATATTTGGTGAGCAGCACAGATGATGGAGTTCCTTGCGGTACAGGAATCCTAAATATGACAAGCAGAGGCGCCTAGAAAACACAAACCTGTCCCATGTCCTTGATCTCTACGTATAGACTCTGGTAGAAAATTAAGTTTTACTGCCGGAGCTGCTGCAACCTTCGTATGGTCATACGGAATGAGATATGACCGAGGTCACGTGACCACACCGCCCCCTCTCCCGGTACATAAGAACAGAAAACGTGACCCGCATTTTTTTCTTCAGCTTCATCATCCCTGAGACATGAATTGAATCAAGGACATAACTTGACGTTTTTGTGTCCGCGTAATGATATTTAGTTGCAGCCATAAAAAGAATAGGTTTATGATAGTTCGTGCTACTTCCCAAACAAGGTGTGGTTTTAACGTCAAGCGAAATTCCACCTGCATTCTTTTTTTGTAATTTGAGGTAATTGTGGGCTACCTCTGTACCTGGATTGGGCGCTCCGGAATCCGACCAGTTAGCACGCCTGGAACACTGCAAGCCACACACGCGACGGGGCACGGAACGCATGGAGGTGGAGCCCACCTTGTTCTTAAACTTTTTGACGGCATTGTCATCATCAGCAGACATAACTTAATAACATGCTGACGTCATGTCCCAGAATTCCTCCGCACTCACCTCAAACCAAGGTAGTTAGTGTAGCAGTTAAGGCTGTTGTTCTGTGGACGGCGGGATCGAATCTCGTCCGTGCCACATTCAGTTCCGAATTTGTCAAATCCTGTTCCGTCTCTCCTGCCTAACAAAGGAACGGCACCTACCACGATCACTTTCTTTCTTTCTTAGTCCTTCCCTCTTCTACCTACTTGTTCACAGCAGGTGTCGAGGTTTTTTATGATTTCTTTTGATCACACTCAGACACACACCACAGTCGGTAGGACTCCTCTGGACGAGGGATCGGCCCGTCGCAGAGACCTCTACCTGACAACACAAACACTAACAAGAGACAAACATCCATGCCCCCGGTGGGATTCGAACCCACGATCCCAGCAAGCGCTCGGCCGCAGACCCACGCCTTAGACCGCGCGACCACTGGGATCGGCACTACGACCACTGCTGCCAAATCATCAGCTACTCACAATTCATTGGCATCTTCCAGTCTCATTCGACGCTCTGTGTCCTGACCTGTCAACCTGATGTGGTGCTGTCCCACAGACACTGCCTGAACATAATCTCAGAAGTTGCTACCGGATCCCAAAGTAACTGAACAAACACCGAAACTGCACCCATGTGCTAACACTGAACTTGACACTCCGTCACTGGCTGTGGGCACTGCAGCACGTTTGAATGTTACTGTTTTGGCCACGAGCTAGACGATGCGGGGCTCGAATCCAGACACAGGCAATGGGCTTTCCACTTCTCCGAAACGTCCAGACCGCCTCTGTCTTCCACCCAGCTTACTATCCGACGGACACTCAGGACTCTATCTGGCGTACACGGCCCGGGTATGAGGCTGATCACTCACCTTCACCTAGTGCCGAGGTTAAAAATGGGTGGCTAGTTACCTCCTCTCCCCCTGTATGCCTTTGTGTCATGTACAGAGATGATATCACCATTAACTGCTAAGAAACGACACAACGTATGATTAAAACTGTATCATGCAGTGTTGATTACGACACGTCAATATGCACGTTACGTGCCACTCACATTTCAATCGTTGCAGATTGAACCATCACACTAACATTACGTGATAGCCTGTTGTTATTGCAGGAAGCTGTAATGCCTTGGTATTGAAATGTAGGACCCATCACGAGAGGACGGTGTGGCGGTTCGAAACACATTCTTTGAAGCTGTGTGCTGTTTTTATCGCGCATTCCTTCACGCTATATCCCGAGTGCCTCTTGCAGCGCGCAGACACACACAAGAACAGAGCGACTGGGTTCAAATCGAGGGAAGACCACAGCAAGCTGCATTACGCAAAACAAACCAGGCTGCATATGGTGCCACAGTTGGTTGAGGCACTGCGCTACAAACCGGCAGATCGCGGGTTCGATTCCCGATGTTGTCACTGGAATTTTTCATTGACATAATCCTTCCGGCCGCACTATGGCCCTGGGGTCGACTTAGTCTGTAACAGAAATGAGTACCAGGAATATTTCATGGGGGGTAAAGGCGGCCGGTGCGTAAGGTTGACGACCTTACCACTTGATGTGCTTATTATTTAGAAATCTGGGAACCTCAACCACCTGAAATCCTACGGGCCTGTCCAGGTACTCCATGACGTAGTATATAGAAATTACCATGGCGTTCTTTACTGTCAAAATATCGTGCAGTTTACGGTGCACGCCTAAGTGTTCTTTTATTTCGGTCCATAAGTACGGCATCTCCTGGGCCGATTTTCACCAGACTCAGTCCATACATTCCTGCGCACACTTCCTACACCGAATGTTATAGTGATCGGATAAAATTTTAGCGAATATGGCAGAATTTGATGTGCCCCTAAGTAAAGTATGGCTGTCACTGCACCGATTTTCACAAAACTCACATTTGCTCAATGTTCGTATGTGGAAACCTCCCCAACCGAACTTTGTCCAAATTGATCAAGAAGTATGGGCAGTGCATGTAGATATTCATTTACGGTTTGACCGTGAATGGACCGACTTCCCAGGAAACCACGCATGCTTGACAACCCTTTGTGTTTTGCTGCCAGTTTAGGTGTGCGTGTGCTTATGGACGCTGCGGTGTGGGCACGTTGTACCTTTTGGATTCAAGTCTTCTGGCATGTGTCGCTGTGTCTTTCGGTGAGTGTTCCGGACGTTTCGAAGGCACGACGATCCTTCGAAATGTCGGCAACCAGACACCAAAAGACACAGCGTCACCCCGCTCCCCCCAGAAGACCTGAATATTCAGCAACACGCTGTGAGAAGCTCAAATCTCGGAATCTATAAACTATTATTATTATTATTATTATTATTAGTAGTAGTAGTAGTAGTAATAGAGTAGTGCTAGTAGTATTTAGCGTCACGGATCTGTTCCGCCTCGAAATTTCTGCAATTTATTCATTCACAGCTACAGCAGCATTCCAGTTTCCTGCCATTTTAAATATAAAAAATATAAAATACAAAAATAAAAGATACATAACATATCGAGGTGTGCCTTGTGTCTTCTGTCCGCTTGTTCAGTGCAGAAACATTTACCCTATCTCCTGCCTAAAAATAAAAAGCTGCATATTTTAATTTGCACACCACCCCCTGTCGCCGGGTGTAAGGGGGGATGGTCACGTTGTGCCGAGGATAAGAGTGAGTGCAGGTGTACAGCCACTCTCTGTATATGCCTTCATGACGTGGACACCTTTACCTTTACCTTTATAACCCAGCTGTGCTTTAGAAATAATACAGACAAAATACTGCACAGATTATGCAAGACAGTCCTCTCTTTTCTTAGCTATGTCGTACTGCGACATGTTCCGGCCATTAAATAACTCAACGCGACATAGAATTGGGACCTTACCTGATGATTCTTATAAAAACTGTCATATGGCAAAATAAACACGTCGTGAAAGTGCGGGTGGTACTACGAGATCACAGAGACAGAATGGGGTCATTGACGAGGTACATAGAAAAATAGCAGGTTAATTTAGCGATAACCGGTTTGTAAATGGATACAACACTGCAGAAATAATGGACAGAGAATGTCCATAAATTTGCTTTTAACTGAAAGGATTTTTTAAGTAAAAGTAATATTAACCCTTTTAAAGACGAAGCTTATCTGTTTTATATAAGGACTCAGTGCGTACCGCGCAATAAACACTCTCCACTTCGGTTATAAAAACCAGTCTCTTAATGTTTTATAAGACAAAAGTTGCTGTTTGTTCTGAGATCCGTACAAAACACATAAACGCAATGTGGGCACCACGTAGAATTTTTTAATGTTAAACCTGGTCGTACGTAAAGTTACCGCTACGCTTTAAAAGGTTAATATTTAAAAATGATATTACGTTCAGCGTAAAAACTCTAGGATACCACTCCTCGTTTTATTAAATAAGTGGCATGTATTCTTGTGTATGCCGATCCCGGTGCCCGCGCGGTCTAAGGTGTGGGTGTGCGGCCACTCGCTTGCTGGGATTTTGGGCTCGAATCCCACCGGGGTATGTATGTCCGTTTCTTGTGAGTATTGTTTGTTGTCAGGTAGAGGTCTCTGCGACGGGCCGATCACCCGTCCAGAGGAGTGCTACCGACTGTGGTGTGTCTGAGTGTGATCGTGAAGCGTCGATAATGAGGAGGCCCTGGCCCACTGGGGGCTGTTGCGCCACTGGAAAGTTCTTGTGTATTGTCTTCGTGATTTTATATGAACTGCCTGAAGACGGCTATACAATACCCGAAATGTCATCACAGAACACAGGCAAAAAGAACGGAGCACTGTCGTGCAGTTTGTACAGTGGATTGCGTCTACAAAAAAAGCCGCAAACCAACATTACACACTAATTGTTTCGTGTTAAAATGGCTGAAAAAATACATAAGACATAAGAGTAGGAAGACAGACAGTTAAATTGGAAGTGTGCTGTTTTTGTTCCAGGAAAAAGGATGCTGTGGGTTCCGGTGGTGGGCGCCATCTTGCTGTGGGTGTCGCCCCCTGCCTCTACCGCGCGGACCGTGCAGCAAGGACACAGTAAGTGACAGCGTAGAGTCCGATCGCAATCTGGTGGCACTGCGCGAAGAACTGAATAACTTGGGTATGGATTCGATTGTCCGGGGTTCGATTCCCCCAGGGACAAGTGATTTTTTTCAACTCCAAAACGTTCAAATCAGCTCTGTGGCTCAATGGGTAACTGGGGAAGGGGGCTCTTTCCCCGGGCGCCGGGGCTTGAAAACGTTCACTTACCTTAATCTGCTTTCGAGTTAAAATGAGTGGAGTTATGCCTCCATTTCCCCATATGACTTCATAACGTGCACAATGACAGATTTTATCTTCACCCTTTATTAAGGCAAATGTCACGTTCTCAACTTTACATGCGGAAGGCCGCTGCGATATTCATTGACAGAGTACAGTAGAGACATCTGCTGATTAGTTCTGGACACCGCGATGACGAGAAATGAGAGTAGGCCCCAACCCCCCCCCCCCCCTTCCGGGGCGGGAAATAGAACCCAAGCATCCTGATACAATTCGATTTAGAATGTTTCAAGGTAAAAGGCTGTAGGCCGGGTTGAACTACAATCCAAAAAATCATCTGGAGGTACTGAATAAACCGACGAGCAGCGTCACTCATCTAGCCGCTGCTGTTACAGCGCGATCAGGTTTATGTGTTTATGATCTCCGGGCGCCCGCGGGCTGTCAGCTGCTCCAGCTAACAGCGTTCGTAATTACTGTGTGCCAGGCGATACAGTTAGCGGGCTGGACTGACAATGAAACATCACTTCAGGTTTATCAGCGTGTAAACAGCACCAGCAGACAAACACACACACACACACACACACACACACACACACACACCTGACAGAAGAGAGGTCCGGATCAAAATGCAGCAGAAACAAACCACGGACACAACAGTTACCGAACAAAACCAAATTTATCCACTCATTTTACACCGCCAACATGTTTCGGCCTCGTCACGTTATCATCAAGGGCATCCGTAGATATATCAGTGGTTGGTAAAGGTAAAGGTAAAATTTCACCTGTCCGCGTCATGACGGTATATAGGGTGACAAAGGTGTAGATCCATTCACTATTGGCATAGGCACTGGGCGGATATCACCGGGCAGTACCCCGTTTATACACCAGCACACTAATATATACACACCCAATATATCAAATTCACGGACACTGCAAAACTGACGAAGTGTGTGGAATCCACCATGAAACTGAAATAGAAATGAACACTTTAAGGTAAATCAGGGTGGAGATTTTATGTCGCGTTGCGCTGACTGCAATAACAGGTGTGTGTGTCTCTTACGTGGTGTAAGTAGAGAGCTTACATTAAAATGTCTGCACTGAATAAATCACTAAATTAGTGTCTGCGTAAGTGATTCGTTTATGCTGATATTTACATTAATTAGTACGGTAAAGGAAAGCCACATTGTCAAAAAGCATAGCCAAAATGTACTACAAAGGGTGCGGTTGCCCTAGAGCCTATGTACTAACTACAAATGTGTTAATAAGAGCTGAGAAATACAGTCGACACCGCATTACTTTCTGGCCCCCTAACACTGTACACCGCTGCAGTCGGCAAGACGTGGTCGCTGCTTGGCTCACCTCGGAACGGCCAGGCAGCGTTATACCTGTGTCAAAAACATTGATTCTGTTGGGAATACATTCATAACTTCAGTCACTGTGGGCGTTTTTGGAACGGATAAAAAGAGCTTGGTGGCACTTCTGCGGTGCTTCCCCCTTACAGGTTGCCTCTTCACCCCTCCCCAGCGCCAATAGTTAGCAAGGAATCTGGTCACTATTCTAAATTGCCAAGTTTTTTTTACCTCGCAACTAGATGGAGGCAAGTGATGGACTTCAAGGATCATCCACTTTAGCATTTAAGAAAGAATTCACAGAACTCAACGAATAGAACAGAAATAGTGGGCGGGCCAAACGGTAATTTTGAAATTTAAGGCGGGGCGCAAATCATTTAATGATAACACGAAAATTACTTTAATTGAAATTAAATATACATTTAAGAATATTTGGTACTTTTAATAACAAAATGAAAGTAACCACAAAAAAAGGTAAAACAGTCCCATTACAGGACAGGCGCACAGGGTTCCAGGAGGTTGAGGCTCCCAGATTGCCAAACAATCGGCACATGAAGGTGGTGAGGTTGTCAGCCCTACGCACCAGCCGTCTTTACCCCAGGAAATATCCCTGGTACTCATTTCTGTTAGAGGCTGAGTCGACCCCAGGGCCATAGGGCGGCCGGAAGGTTTATGTCAATGAAAAATTCCAAAGACACTATCGGGAATCGAACCCGCGACCTTCCAGTTTGTAGCGCAGTGCCTCAACCAACTGCGCCACCGCGTGCCCAAGTAACCATAATCTTTACAGGTTAAACTGTATCATCACATCTTTGCTGCCGTGTACTGTACGTCATCATCCGGGACATCGACGGTACTTCAGCTTTTGTGTAACCTGAGGAAAGCATTTTAATTAAACCTTCCCCGAAAATGAATGTGTCCACATTTTTTAATTGCAAAATTTCTGTGACGGGTTGCATAAAGTAGAGTAGAGGACCAGGTTGTCCACTCCGCTGGGGTAAAGGAAGACCGGGTGAATCCACACAGCCTACACTGCAATGAATATTCTATCTTCAAACATGCAGGCAACCTGCGATTTCAGGCTTCCGCCGCGACGTTAATGAGATCTGCGCTCTTCTGGGCTATCACGCAGCGTCTTCAAGGGTCAAGAAGTCCACGAAGAAAAACTTTTCTTCTCGGATTTCTTGACCCTTGAAAATGGTTGTCCCGAAACGTCGGCAAAGGATTACAATTCTACGCTGCGTGATAACCCAGAACAGCGCAGATCTCAAGCAGACAGTCTGTTGATCAGCAGAGTGACCGGCAGCTTTTCCAGAAACGCCCCTGTCGTTAGATGTGGTTAGTTGAGTTTCCAGCAAAGTGTGTCGCAGTTGCCGCTGTTCTAGTGGCGCGTAGCTCGGACAGACTGTCACAACATCGCGACAGCTTTCCCCAGCAGAACCAAGCAGCAGAACGCTCATAATAGGCAACCCGTAGTCTCCGAGGACAATAACATAGAGGCGTGGCACTGTAATTGAGGCAGCACCGACACGTGGCCACGTCTCCTTTAGCCGTGAAGGGGTTTTTCGGAGAAGGAGCCTCCCGAATGTCGAACTGAAAGTAAGCCCAGGCTGCATGGCATACACGAGGACTGCAGAACGCCTGGCCGTTTACATGTCTGGTAGCATAAATGGAATAGTCAAAGCTGGTCGCACTAAATTCCATTAGTGTTCAGAATTTTGAGTCAATTAAGGACTCAAGGGCGAATATGAACACTCCCCAACTTAAGCAGTACTTACGTTTGGCAATTCCGAAAAAAAACGAATTTTTCGCAAGCCGGATTAGAGTACACATGTGACCAATTATATATACGTACATATGTATATACACAACTTCATACGCAGAGGAAATTATTGGGGATCATCAGCGTGGATTTCGACGTAACAGGTCAACTACTGATCATATATTCAGCATTCGTCAAATACTTGAGAAAAAATGGGAATACAATGAGGCAGTGCATCAGCTATTTATAGACTTCAAGAAAGCCTATGATTCAGTTAGGAGGGAGGTCTTGTATAATATTCCCATTGAGTTTGGTATCCCCATGAAACTAGTAAGGTTAATAAAAATGTGCCTAAGTGAAACGTATAGCAGAGTTCGGGTAGGCAAACATCTGTCTGACACGTTCCCTATTAAGAATGGCTTGAAACAAGGAGATGCTCTGTCGCCATTGCTTTTCAACTTTGCTTTAGAATATGCCATTAGGAGGGTTCAGGCAAACCAGGAGGGCTTGAAATTGAATGGTACACATCAGCTTCTGGTTTCTGCTGATGGTGTTAATATGTTGGGCGGAAGCATACATAGCATAAAGAAAAAAGCAGAAGATTTAGTGATTGCTAGTAAGGCGATTGGTCTAGAAGTAAATGCTGAGAAAACTAAGTACATGGTCATGTCTCGAAATCAGAATGCAGGACACAATCACAACATAAATATAGATAGTAAATCCTTTGAAAGGGCAGAAGAATTTAAATATTTGGGAAACAACCGTAAAGAATCGAAACTCCATTCATGAAGAAATTAAGAGCAGATTGAAGTCGGGGAATGCTTGCTATCATTCTGTGCAGAATCTTTTGTCTTCCAGGTTGTTATCCAAAAACACAAAGATTAACATATACAGAACTATAATTTTACCTGTTGTTTTGTATGGGTGTGCAACTTGGTCTGTCACACTGAGGGAGGAACAAAGATTGAGGGTGTTCGAGAATAGGGTGCTGAGGAGGATATTTGGGCCTAAGTGGGACAAGGCGACAGGGGAGTGGAGGAGACTACATAACGAGGAACTTAATGACCTGTACTCATCACCAATCCCAATATTATTTGGGTAATCAAATCAAGAAGAATGAGATGGGCGGGGCATGTAGCACGCATGGGGGAAAAGAGAGGTGCATACCGGATTTTGGTGGGGAGATCCGAGGGAAGGCGACCACTTGGGAGACCCAGGCGCAGATGGGATGATAATATTAAAACGGATCTTCAAGAAGTGGGATGGGGCATGAACTGGATTGAGCTGGTTCAGGATAGGGATAGGTGGCGGGCTCTTGTGAATGCGGTAATGAACCTTCGGGTTCCATAAAATGTGGGGAATTTCTTGAGTAGCTGAGAAACTGTTAGCTTCTCAAGAAGGCCTCTGCTCCATGTAGTTAGTTAGTTAGTTAGTTACGTATATACAAGCCGAAATCCAAACTTCCACACACCGGAACCTGATGGGGCGCAGCATCACCGCCTGGACACATGTGTTCTCGAACAGCATTATTCTCCCACCATCTACGTCACACTGCGCTTCCAGTCACACAAGGAAAATTTCGGCGCGTTTCTAAAATAATTTCAATTTTTATTTCATGTTTCTAAAATTGCCTATGTCTGAAACTGCCTGACTTGAAATTGCGTAAATCTGGGAGTGTCTGTAGAAGGGTTGTCCTGAGTACAACTGCAGATGTACCTTCATATTGCATACATACATTTTAATTGTTCAGTTACCGTTCTTTCATTTCATTTTTGTGAATATATTCTATATAGGCTATATAGATACATGTAAGTTGTATTTGTTCCATTCCATGCCACGAAGGCGTATAGAAAGAGAACAGGCAAACCTCCACTCATTCTTAACCTTGGCACTAGACTGAGGTGATTGCTCAGCTTCAAGCCCCAGCTGCTTTATACCCGGCGAAACAACCGCGATGTCCATCGAATAGGAGGCTGAGTAGACAGCAGGGCTGGTCTGGACTTTTTGAAGAAGGGAAAAATCTGTTGATATATCGGTACTCTTCGGGTGCTTGGTTCGAATCCGGCACAACAGTCATCCTACATTTCGTCTAATTTTTCTCAGTTCCTGCGTGTTAGTTCTGGGACGAGCCTCTTTATGTCTGGACCATTTCCTGCCAGACTCTTTTCAAGTAAACATTTGAAGCTAAACCCTCTTCAACAACGTCAGCGTCGTTAAATCCCCCCCCCCCCATTACTTCAGTTCATTAGACGCCACATCGTAAAGTCAGAAAGACCAGCGTCTCTCATGATCTACAATTCAATCATCTCACTGGCTAACAGTCTAACACTTTGCAACACTGCCTCTATTAGCCTTGCAGAAAAAAAATTTGGGCCTTAAACCGAAAGGCTAAATAAATGAAGGAGGAAAGAGAAAGGAATAAACAACAAGTCTATATAACATTCAAGGTACCTATGATTGAGAACAGAAATGCACACAGAATTTTGATGGGGAAAATTGAAGGAAAGTAAACACCTGCGAGATCTCGGTGTAGAGGGTACGATAATGCTGCTAAAGGATTTAAACACATAGGACGGAAGGACGTGGACTGAATTCTTCTGTCTTTAGACAGGGATAAGATGTGGGCGTCTGTGAAAGCGGGAATGAATATTGGGTTTGCATAAAATAGCGGAAACTCCTTGATTACCTGAAGAACTACCGGCTTGTCAAAAATGGCCACGGTTTATTTATTTACTTATTTATTTATTTATTTATTTATTTATTCATCCATTCATTTATTGTAGCATCCATTGCTGTCGGATGATAATCAGAAACTATAAGCAAGCAAGAAACTTAGATATCGGTCGGGCGCATGTTAATGTACTGTTCCGGTAATTGTCTGAACAGACTGAGGAAAAGCATAAAACCTCATAATCTTATTTGTCGAAAACCCGGCTAATATTCAAAATGTGCAGCCCCCTTAAATAAGTCTAAGAGCTGTACCGCCACTCTAAGCTCCTTTGTTTCATTTCACTTAATTTCATATTGTTTCGTTTTATCTGACTCTTTTCCTGTTTTTAGCTGACGGCGGAGCGCTTCTAACACCGAACATGCGGAGAAATTTTAAGCGAAATGACAGGGCACACAGTAGAATGTGTCGATGTGCAGGAGACTTTAACGCTAGGACAGACGAGAAACTTAGTTCTGTAAACGGGGTACTGGACAAGCCCAATAAATCTTAGAATTCTGCACAGGAAGTACTGGAGAAGCCCAACACATCTTAGAATTCTGCAGAGGATGTATTGCAGAAGCCCAATAAATCCTAGAATTCTGCAGAGGAAGTACTGCAGAAGCCCAACAAACATTAGAATTCTGCAGAGGATGTATTGCAGAAGCCCAATAAATCTTAGAATCTGCAGAGGAAGTACTGTAGCAGCCCAACAAATCTCAGAATTCTGCAGAGGAAGTACTGGAGCAGCCCAAGGAAACTTCAGATTAGACAGGACTTGAAATAGATGCTTGCCAGGATGGATATAAAGCAACCTGCAAAACAACAGGGAGATGTGAGATCCTCACAGACGTGTTGACGTAGAGTCAAGAATTCTTGGTAGAAGTTCAACAGCGGACAATGTGACAGTGTAGCAGGAGAAAGTGAAGGCGTCATTAGTTGAGTAACAGAGCGGGCCAGATTGCTTCGTTTCTCCAGTTAAAGGCTTGAAAATTTCTCCATAATAGAGCGGTAACAATAAAGTTATTAGCGATGTGTCACGGTTGGCAGGTTTCTTTTGTTTTAAGACTGATTGAGCCGCTGTGTAGAAGTGAGAAAGTGGGCGTCGTAAAATTGCAAGAATCTTTTGTACTAAGATAATTACACTGTTGACAGTTTGCTAGGTCCCTCCCACCGGAGGCTTCTACTGAATTGGTCACGTTATGAAATCTGAATAAGCCAAAACGGACACGTGGAAGCTCTCACGCTGATTTGGAGTCAGCAAACATGGCGTTACATTGCGATTTTATAAGTGTCATTAGCGGGGATGGTGATATCCTGTAGGCAAATATGAATTGTACAATATATTCCGTTGGCACAAGTAAAATTGCCTTTAAAAACATAATTTACTATGCAAGTGTTTCGATTACATGCAGTCACCATCTGACGTCATTATCAAAAAGGTATGACGACTGCATGTATATTGGAAACGCTTAATGATTACGCAACGTTTCCACAATAGATTATAACTGACCAGACGGAAGAAACGTTGTACCTTTTATATATACCCGTAATTAAGCACAACGAGATGTCGAAATCGACGATCATTCACTCCAACTACAAAGCTGTTTACATCACACAGTGCAGTAGAAATTAATTTTTGTAGGCATTTTTTAAATCTTCACCACAACGAAAAACGTTACAGTCCCAAGCTGTTACTTATGAAAGTGATCTACATTGCATCAAGTGCAATTTTTTTTTTTTGCGATGAAGGTTTTTGTGAAAGCGCTCAGGGCCCTTTTAACCCTGTGCGACTTCAAGCTTCCGCTGCGGTGTAAATGACACCTCCGCTGTTCTGGGATGTTAGGCAACGTAGACGGGCAGTTAGTTGCCGACGTTTCGGAACAACCTATCGATACCATCTTCAAGGGTTAAGCAGTCCAAGAGGAGATGGTGCCGATACGTTCTCCCGAAACGTCGGTAGCTGACTACCAATCTTACTCTGCGTAACATCCCAGATAAACAAAGATCTCGTTTTAACCTTTATGAAATACAGACTACAAACCATTACAAATCCCGTACCCTAAGAGCCACACTGAAATTTGAGGAACTGTAGTTAGTGTGAGACCGTAGTGAAGCAACGGCACTTTTATCGAAAGCTGGGGGTTCTAGCCCGTGTTCTAGACGCATCCTAGCAACGGGGATAATTTGGTATTTCCCAAGCCATCCTTTTTCAATGCATGAAGAAGCAACACTTGAAAAGTCCTGCCAGTTATCCTTCCTAAAACAAACCAATTGGTACTTACACTCTTCCGTTACAATTAGACTATTGGTCACGAGATTCACAGCGTGACGGACGGACGGACGGATTATAGTGTACCCCTGCCCCTTCTACAAAATTTAATCAATTAAACCAAAAAAAATTTGTGTCGAAGCGCGGGATAGTTGAAGGTTATAACTGCTGAGTCATTTCCAGCTTTCACCACTCTCTACTTATCAGTTGTCCTTCGCCTATCACCCGCACACTGCGGTCCTAATTATTGCGCCTGTCCGTCTCTCCCTATCGTACTTACACTGTGGGCCTCAAGCGTCCTGTGAAGGGATCAGGTGAAAGTTGCAGAACCGGTTAATACGGATCATAACACTACTAACTGGAAGTCTTTCAAAAACACTTTGCACCTTCAGTTAAGAATCTCAGAAAAAAAAATAAAACAGTTGCTAATGGGAAGGGAATTGTGAGAGAACACTTGTCAACAGGTAAAAGCACAGTTGTGTAGTGCAAATAATGTGGTGTCAGGTTCCAGGACACAGCCTTCCATACGCCAGCGCCTCTTTCTCGACACTTCAACAAGACTGGCTACATAGTTTAACGTAACGCCGTAGCGGGTTCGCGTATGTTTAGGCTATAGTTCCTCGGCTGACCCAAGAGCCTGACACCATTTCACTCGAAAACAGCCCTTTTATGGCGATTTAATGTCGCTAGCAGCAGCGAAACATACATACGTCTTCATGTGAAGAACCCGATACTTTTGTCAGTCTTTAACCAATCTTGGATTTCTCGACAGGTTTTCATAGGAGTCCCCAGTATCAAATTTCACGGAAATTCGTCCAGTGGAAGCCGCGTTGATACATGCGGTCAGACGGACCTGCGAAACCGTCTAAAAATACAAACACCGTGTTCTGTCCCTTAAAGAAAAGATTAAAATTTAAGAGGTTTGGCGGAAAAACAGACTTTATGATGTACATTCTTGTTTACAGAGTTCAGTGGCCAGTTTTACAATCACTGTATAATAGTGCAGCTGAGTGGAAAATTTAGACACGCGAGAAAAATACAATTAGACTGGAGGATAGCGATGGCTATGATAGTGATGATAACAGAAAATAACGACAAAAACAATGAGAAGACAAAAATAAGGAGAATGCGCTTAAGAAGTTCAGTTGTTAGCGAGAGATATAAACCAATTATTCACAGGTCTACTGGAGATGCTGGAGTAAGATAACCAATTATTAAGCTCTTCCTTGAGAGGGAAAGAAGCAGACTTGCGAAAGTGCCAATGTGTCCGTCCGTCCGTCCGTCCGTGTATGGAACCGCACCTCAGCTACTTGACCATTTCCTGCTCTTGAAACATGTGCGAATTTAACACCTAGCAAAAGCAACAGAGCGAACGCGCCAGAAAAATTCCTCCCTAAGAACATTCCCTTCCTTAGGGTATCATATTCTGCCTACGCCTGTCTTCTAATTGGACTTCGCATACAAAGCATTGTAACGAAAAACTCTATGTATTTCTTCTTGGTTAAATCTTGTACATTTAACGGCGCTGTGTCAACTGCAAAGACTATTATGGGCTACAGTGTCTAACGATAAAACTGTTCTGAATAATGTATTTGGAAGTGATTGCTTTTTTGGTGAAATCCCAGCAGTTCCTGAAGGAACAAAACGGGAACGAGATAAAAAGACTATACACGGTGGGCAGTCCTCGGACTCGGGACCTTGCAAATACATAGCATAAGTTCTCAACATATTGTACGTACCTTTGCGAGAAAAGTGGCACAAGTCAAAGTTTTTTATTTTCCATTTTACGAACCTTCCGAACAGACGATGCCGCGATGCAAAGTTCTCCAAGTCTACACTGCTGACCAACTTCCATATCCCAATCTGCTGTGTTCCCGACAATCCTGAAGCTACGAGTGGTATATCTTTACAGTTGTCTTGAATTCCAAGTACAGTTCTGACCTGCAGCACTTCTCTCACAGATATGTACCTCGATACTGTGCACCTTACTTGGGTGCAGGTGTACTTTCCACCCCCGATTACGAAGACGATTCTAAACTCTGCCTTGCTCCTGATGTTGCAGGCTACAAGATCAGTCCCAAACCATGTTCGGTGAACGGCTTGGACGGCACTTGCATGTTTGTTTGGGAATGCATCAAGACGGAGGGACGCCACGTGGGAATGTGCGTTGATACCTTCATGTTTGGCAGCTGCTGTGCACACAGTCTCACAGACAACGCCATCCTGGCGCCAGCGGAAGGCAGCGGTGGCCACCCCAACATCCTCTACTCGCCCCCTAGTCACACTGTCTCAACGACGCCGCGTCCCACCGGCAGCGCCCTCTTCATGTCCGTGGCAACCAGACCAAACTTTACCACCCGACCGTCTAACTCCAGTTCGCCAACGAGGCCCTCAAACCTCACCCTGAGACCACAAACCACCTCTACTTTTCTCACCTCCATCACCAATACGCGACCCGATTTCACGACAAGTAGCAACGCCACGTCCTTCTGGCCACCGAGCGAAACACGACCTCATTTCACGACGCGCCCAGAGGGGTCGGACCCAATGTTTATAATGCGACCATCTGTTTTCGCAAACACAAGGCCAACCCTCACCGCACGGCCCCCTCTGGGTCATTTCTCGTCACCCGCTGAGGGCGGGGAAACTTCTAGTCCAAGTGTCATCCAGCTGGAATCCAGCGGGGGCAAGGAGCCCTCCAGAGACAGCACATTGCGGCCTCCTGGCAACACCGCCTCCGAGTAAGTAAAAAACCAGACGCTGCAATACTGGAGCAGTTCCTACAGACTGCCTTCCGTTTTATATTGCCCAAAGGTCTCTGGGACTTTCCAGTTTGGGATACCAGAAATGGGCCTTTTCAAAAGAAAACACGATGTTGAATTGATGCATTTTTACGTACTTCTGCAAATAAAGACTAGCAACAATACACAATATGTATTGAAGAACACTTGTTACGGCCGGACGAGGCCATCAGCGGGCAGAACATGTTAAATGCACAGTATAAACGTATTTAAGTCTTAGCCTACATTAAAAAGCACCTCCCTTAATCAGCTGACCTGTTACTGAGCACAGACTTATGTTAACATACCGCCATGAGATAACAAAATGTATTTACGTTAGGGCAGCATGTTAATGTGAAAGTAGGTCTATACCCCATTTATAGCTAGCGCCGAAGTTGAGACTGAGTGGATCCCAACCGCTACTCCCCTCTCTGCCTTCATGGCATGTACGAAACTTTCCCTCTTTCAGGCATACTCCGTAGTAGGTTAGCTGACTTGAAGGCCATAATTTTTAATGCAGAGTGCAGTAATTTCTGCTTTGTACTGTATTTTAGATGTTCTCCCTCATCATGGACGAGCCTGGCCGAAACATGCATCAAAAATAATAGTTTACGATTATTGTCCATACGACATTGCGTAGTGTTGTTGGTCTCCTCTAGTGTAGACATAGGAGGTGTCGAATTTGAAATATTAGCCAGGTGGTATTTAAAATATGTAGAAGGGAACTACGTTAATAATGTGCAAAGGGGCCTGGCGGCACAGCTGAACAATGCGTTCTTACTACCCGCTGCAGTATTTGAAAATACAAGCAATTTTCAAGTTCCATGAATGAAGGCTCCCCTCCCCACATTCAGATTCGTCACCGCGTCATACACTGTATTGTTTTAGTGGTATACACGTGTGAGGGTCCATTCTTCTGGGGTATGGTGCTGCGTCAATACGTAAATACATTTTGAGAGAATATAGCGAGGGCACTAGGTTCGTTGGAAACGTCGGAATCCAAGTACATTCGATAGTGTCATATCCCAGAAGAACGGAATCCTCAGCTACACAGCTGCGAATCCCAAAACGCGAACAGCTGACGTGTGTCCTTGAAAGGTCTAATGCATTTAATGTTCAATTACAATATGAAGCAGGGCAAGGAATGCCTGTTATCCTCCGGTCAGTCCACCCGCAAATCAAGACACAGCACCTTATGGGACTGATTTCGGTTAAACTGTGTGTGGCAGACTAAGTTTACATTTAATGGGCTCTTTTCACCGGATTATTTGCCCCACAACTGGGACACATTGTGCCCCCAGAGCGCAGTGTTGCAGGGATTCATAATATTAAATCTTTAACATCAGACAATTGACAAAGTCCATGAAGCAAATGACTCAGTTTGGTTTAATTTGATTTGAGAAGCCACTGTTTTTAACCCTTGTATACCCCTGGGAAAGAACCGCGGTACCGATTGAATAGGAGGCTGGTTGAGCCCCACAGGCGTCATGGATGAGTAATGCTGGCATAATTTGTGCTGCAGCTGGGAATCGCCGCCTCCAGCCACCGACGGATTAAGCACGCTGGAGTCTGCCAACAGCGCCATCGTCAGCTCGTGGGCTCCGGCGCACACGGCCCCCGGTGCCATCTGGCAAGCCACAACAGAACCAGGCTTCGTTACCCGCCCACGCCCACCCGCTATTACCAGTTCCAGCAAGCCAAGGCCTACCAGGAGACCGGTGGCATCCACCTCCAAAACAACACCTCCTACCACCGCCACAAAAACCGCGACTACCCCTGCTGGTATCACAACGTCGGTTCCAACCACCACCACCTCTACTACTACCATTATTGCTGCTGCTACTACTACTTCTACTACTACTACTACTACTACTACTACTACTACTACTACTACTACTACATCTCCACCACCACCAACGACGACCCTCGTGTCTGCTACAGTGATCCAGTCTCTGCCTGCAACCAGTGACGATAAGGGAGTGCGTAAGTAGGACGCAAATCAACTACTGTGTTTGCCGCGACCTCGTCAAGGGAAGGACGGATAAGTAAAACCGTGCCTCAGGCAACAGGGGGAGAAATTTGAGTGTCATGAGAATGAGCACTGGTAAAAGTACTGTTCACAGCAGGCAACTGGAACGTAACAGCCAACATCGGAAACAAGAAAAATTCCACTTTGGTCTTTAGAAACGGGTGCATAGCGATGAGTAGGAAGTTAAGCGAGGAAAACAAAGAGTAGAAGGTAAGACAAACCCAGCATGAGTTACTGTACATGCTGTTTTGATTGCTTCGTTGGCGTTGGCTTAATTCCTGCCAACACAGATACTGCTTCAGTGACAAGCGGGCTGCAAATATCGCACTGAACAGTCTCTGGCTGTTTATCTCTGTACATTGTCTCCTAGTCTTTCCCTCTTCTACCTACTTGTTCACAGCAGGTGTCGAGGTTGTTTATTTTCACTTGATCACACTCAGACACACACCACAGTCGGTAGGACTCCTCTGGACGAGGGATCGGCCTGTCGCATAGACCTCTACCTGACAACAAAAACACTCACAAGAGACAAACATCCATGCCTCCGGTGGGATTCGAACCCACGACCCCAGCAAGCGCTCGACCGCAGACCTACGCCTTAGACCGCGCGGCCACTGGGACCGGCTGTTTATCTCTGTACATCGTCAATTGTTCAAAATCTTAATCGACATCTGGAACAAAAGTTACGACGTTTCGGACAAACCCACACAGAAATCCGTCGGAACGAGTCGGAAATGTCGAAGAGGAAATATATATACGGACAGACGACGCTCCAATAGGCGTTCCTTTGACGATTAGTGTTCAGTCAGGAGGGTTCCCTACGTCATAAGCATTAAATGAGTAGGCATTACGATGTTCAATGCAGCTAGTCTCTTCCTGTCATTTATCAGCATTTTTCGACATAGCCCTCTGGCATACCGGCACATTCGTCCCTTCTTGCCACAAGTTTAAAAACTTCGTCGCGGTAGAAATCTGGCTGTTGCATTCGTGACCGTTCACAAACAGCCATTTCTTCTTCCTCATCACTGTGCAACCGGCGACCTGCCCAGTGCTGCCGCACCGGCCCAAGTGTTCAGTCGCGATATGTGATCCTGCGGCATGACAATGTAACCCCACACAGCGCAGGGCAGACACAGCATTTGTTGCAGCTGTGTTACTGGGAACTTCTGGAACATCCGCCCCATTGTTTGGGCAGCTGAATTAACACTTGGGAGGTCGCCGATTGCACAGTAATGAGGAAGTGGAAACTGTTACTCGTGAATGGTTGCGAATGGAAGGGTCCGATTTCTAAAGCGACAGAATTTTTAATCTCGTGCCAACACGGGACAAATGTGCTTGGGGCTTGTGTTGAAAAATAATGCTAATCAAGAGGAATATATAAATGAGCGGCAATTAACGTTGTAATGACGTGTAATTTAAGGTTTACGACATAGACAGCTTTAATTACTGAACATCCTTCCTATGTAATTCATGCAACTAAGTCATAATAAACGCTGATATTCCACTAGAGTGCCAAACAAAGTCACGTGACCGTCCTGTCCCGAAGCTCAGTAATCAAGACGCACTTTTGATTGCGGGCAATTAAAAGCTGGAGAAACAGCTGCTGTGACTCAGCACAGGCTTTTCCGGGTTCCAGCGGCGTGGCGCCATGTGTTATTCGTGCCCACAGGGCTTCGGAAAGCAACTCGTAACACTTGCATGTAATAGTTTCAAGCAATCCGTCCTGATAGCTAGCCATTCAAACGATAAGAAAGGGAAGTTCCTGAATGTGTTATTCAAGGACAGTGCCAGCTGTTCAAATTACACGTACAGCGTCTGTGGTACATGCACGAGCACGCAGCATTGCTGGAATGGCACTGTCAGGGGAAAACGGAAGTACATATCCCGAGAGAAACCTGTCCCAGTGCCACTTCGCAGCACGTTTAACGGCAATGTCTGAAAAAAAAAGGGGTACAGACTGACATCTCTTTGCTTCAAGATATGGACTGTGGAAACAGCGATAACTAACTTGTAACAAAGGGACAACAGAAATGCTGAAGCTAACAGAATCACAACTTACACTATTTTCTTCCCACAAAGAAAAGTCGTTTCTTTCGAAAACTATTAGCTCATCTCAAAACTGTTATTTCTGGGCGCGTTCGCAAATTCCTGAAAAGCGACTCTTAACTTCGCCATGTCTGTCTGTGTGTCTGTCCTTCCGCACGGAACAATCCAGCTCCCTGTAGACGGATTTTCATTAAATTTGACATTTGAGTATTTTTCGAAAATTCGTCCAAAAAAACCCCAATTTCATTAAAATCTGACAAGAATAACGGGTACTTTACGTGAAGACCTATGTACATTTATGGTAGTAACGCGCTGAATTCTTCTCACAAAGAGAAGTGTTTCAGACAGAAATCCTAGAGACAATCAAAGCACTTATTTTATTTTGTATTATAATTTGTATTATTTTTAACCAACTCGTACACTAAAACCAAAATGTAGCAGGTTCCATATAATTCCCGACATGTTTCGATGCAGACTACACCATTTTCGGGGGAAACTGTATTATAACACTTTGAAACTAATGAAAAAAGTCATTTTTTGTACTCCCAGTTTCGTAGTTGGTCAGTTAGTACACTGTTAGATCCATATGTTTCCGATGAAACATTTAAAACACTTAAAAGTCACTTAAAACACTGGGGATAATGCCGATCTAGTTTTGAAGCACCCTGTTGTCAGATGATGCAAGGTTAAAACTTCCGTAACTGTCGAGGTAATGCGAAGTACCGTCGAACAGCATGCCGAAGTGAAATACAGAACTGTTGACGGTTTTTAATGTCCGGTCAGTAATGGGTACTGGCTTCGTGCTGCAGATAAAATCATTGCTGTGCTGTGGTGGTGACGGCAGGGGTGAACGCAGGACAGCAAGTACGAGTTGGTTGAAAAATAATGCAAATCAGATTTACACGTACACGGTGTGGAAACCTTTAAATTTACTTATTTTATGTTCAATAACTTTTCTTCCCAAAAATCGTGCCGTTTATGAGATAATGTGGAAAAATACGGTACAGCCCGACAAGCCACAGATGGCAATACAATACGGCGCATGCGGTTTGCATGCTGGATAACTAAGGCTAGAGACATGCACTTACAATATGTAATACTCATCTCCTTTCCACGGCAACAATGGTCACGCGAACGCGTCTCAATGGTACTTTATACGTATATTGCCTGTGTTGATTGGAATGCGAGTGTGAAGGGTTATTAGCCCACAAAACCACTTATTAGTTGGATCATGGTGCACCTTGTACTTCAATTACAGTGTTGTAAAAGTTAAAAGCTTTTAACACAAGACATGTATAAGAGAACATAAAGCAGTGTTTAATAAACGGTTTTAAAC
The DNA here is from genome assembly GCA_013340265.1 of Coptotermes formosanus. Taxonomy (NCBI): domain Eukaryota; kingdom Metazoa; phylum Arthropoda; class Insecta; order Blattodea; family Rhinotermitidae; genus Coptotermes; species Coptotermes formosanus. Next base: position 153,839 of record BLKM01005549.1, on the reverse strand, counting down.
CCTGTAAATTCTGATTCCATCACAACTTGTATCAGTGTAACCCCTGATGATTGTCCAAAGGGACTGCCACGTCACGGGGCCGCAATGGAAGGCAGTGCTGTTGACACCAGGACATGCGTACTTGGTTGGTTTGTTTACAACATAGTCATTTGTTTTTTGTGCTGTATATGAACATGACGGTCCATTTGATTATATATCAGGGCGAGTCAAATGAAAACCTTGAAAGTGTTACAAAAATTGATGCCCTACTTGTTGCATCTGTAGGCACAGCAAGCCATCAGCATGGGTTAGAAGCGTGTACTGTGTATGGAGACACTACTGTGTGCAGCTGTAGGCACAGCAAGGCATCAGCATGGGTTAGAAGCATGTACTGTGTATGGAGACACTACTGTGTGCAGCTGTAGGCACAGCAAGGCATCAGCATGGGTTAGAAGCATGTACTGTGTATGGAGACACTACTGTGTGCAGCTGTAAGCACAGCAAGTCATCAGCATGGGTTAGAAGCATGTACTGTGTATGGAGACACTACTGTGCGCAGCTGTAGGCACAGCAAGCCATCAGCATGGGTTAGAAGCATGTACTTTGTACGGTAGATATGGGACTGTACTGAAAAATGGCAAAGCTGAGCTCAGTCAATCTGCATTAAATTAGATGGTAAGAAGCTGTTAAGGCCGATCTCAGTGGCCGCGCGATCTAAGGCGTAGGTCTGCGGCCGATCGCTTGCTGGGATCGTGGGTTCGAATCCTACTGGGGGCATGTTTGTCTCTTGTGAGTGTTTGTGTTGTCAGGTAGAGGTCTCTGCGACGGGCCGATCCCTCGTCCACAGGAGTCCTACCGACTGTGGTGTGTCTGAGTGTGATCAAGTCAAAATAAACACCCTCGACACCTACTGTGAGTAGGTAGAAGAGGGAAGGACTGCAAAACGAAACGAAACGAAACGAAGCAAATTGTTAAGGTTTTCACTTGTCTCACCCACGTACGTTTTATCCGACTTCTTAAATTCTATACACACGTTCCATTTGCATGTCTTCCTGCTGTCTAACTGCCATTAATTACTTTTTATAATGTCTTTTAACCAGTGTTTGTACCGCTTACAGAATGTGGGGTACCACCATTATTTCCAAGGCCAGAGACAAGAATCGTGGGAGGTAGGAATGCACCATTCGGCGGCTGGCCATGGCAGGTAAACATTGATTGGAATACACTGTGCTTGTTTTTAACGTGAATTGCTATTTCAGTACATGGACAGTGAACTATCTTTTACGAAATGTCAAGAAACGTTGAAAGGCTACATCAAATATGGGATAATATATAAACTGGCTCTTTTATCACTCTTTGTGTTCACAGATACATGAAAGCTATCTTTGTACTGAATTTCATGAACAGCATTTCTGTTCTGAACCCAAATTCCACTCCAATACAAAAGTGTGGGCCTTTATGTCACTTTATAACTGCTTCTTTTCTTCCTTCTCGCTTGATCTTATGGTATTCCACTTATTTCTTGATAGTATTATGTTAGAATTCACACTAAAGCACGTTTCCAGAAGGTATGCCACTTCTCAAGTAAGGTTTTCACAGAGGTATTGCTGGTCCAAGTGTCCTGGGATGTGACCCTGTGTGTCACTTGGTGTGTGATTGCGAATGTCTTGTAGGCGTGACAAGAACTTCACACCCAACGACACAGCGTCGCATCTCAGGAGACCTAAATGCCTCGTTCTGCTTCCTCAGACCTGCTGACTTCTGTGTTAGCCCATAGACCAAAGTTCTAGCTCCGTTTTTCGAAAACACACTAAATATCCACACCACCCTCCACGTCAATGGGCCACCTCAGGAATCCCCACCTCAATTGTTCATTCTTCTCCCTTGTGCCCTTCTTGTGCGTCTACTCTATCATTATGAGTGCCTTCTATGCTAATTAACTGTTACAGGTGTCAGTGAGGCGAACCTCATTTTTCGGTTTCTCAAGCACCCATCGCTGCGGCGGTGCAGTGCTCAACGAGAACTGGATAGCCACAGCTGGACACTGTGTTGATGAGTAAGTGCGAAAGTGTGCCGTCTCGGTGAAGGTTTTACAATACAAGCGATGTGCGTATAATGTAACACAGAGGCGCGTTCGCATAACCACCGTAGCTCTGGGAAAGCAATCAGTATTACATATTCTGAGTGTGTGTCTGTAGCCTCAGTTATCCAGCATGCAAAGCGCATGCGCCGTATTATATTGTCATCTGTGGCCTGTCAGGTTGTACCATATTTTTCCACATTATCTCACAAACGGCACGATTTTCGGAAAAAAAGTTATTGAACATAAAACGTGTGTTTTGATTTTCTCTACAGCTTTTGTCTGAAACATTTCTCATTCTAAAGAACAACTGAGCTTGACAGTACCATAAGTGTGCACAGGTGTCCATGCAAAGTACCCGCTATTCTTGTCAGATTTTAATGAAACTTGAACTTCTCGACAGACATATTTTTCAAATATCAAATTTCGTCAAAATCCGTCCAGTGGGAGCAGAGTTGTTCCACACGGACAGACAGACGGATGGACACGACTAAGCTAACAGTCGCTTTTCGGAATCTTGCGAACGCGCCTACAAACACATCACAAAATTTGACAATACTGCAAGCCACAAAAACGGGCAGAAACGCACGAAATCACAACAGACGCTTCTAACCTGTCCCACTATATCGCTGTGTACGTCACCTACTCTGCTAGAAGCAACCACCTTCGCGGTAAGCTTACCAGTTTTAAACATCATTTAACAGAGCTGCTACATGTTTCGACCAATACAACTCATCATCAGGGAGATATTTGCAAGTAAACGAGACTTATGTGTCTTTAACCTTTTAAAGCCTAGCGGTAACTTTACGTACCACCAGGTTTAGCATTAAAAAATTCTACGTGGTGCCCACATTGCGTTTATGTGTTTTGTACAGATCTCAGAACAAACAGCAACTTTTGCCTTATACAGCATTAAATGATTGGTTTTGTATAACCGAAGTGGAGAGTGTTTACAGCGCGGTACGCACTGAGTCCTTATATAAAACAGACAGGCTTCGTCTTTAAAGGGTTAGAATGTACAGGTTACGCAGTCACAATAAGGCAAATTACGCGCATACAATCTTCATAAAACATAGCTGCTATTTATACCGTATTTAAAGAGAAAATGTTCCTTGCGTCTAAATGTCCTGCTTAGACTGGGGGTATAGAAATTACCAGTGTTATTATTTTCAGCTTGTTACCCCTAAAATGTCGGTACATAACTACCAGCGAAACGCCCAAAACGCTACGCCACACGTCAAGGTAATTGATGTGACAAAATTTAGCTGATCATGTGCGTCCTTAAAGTGTTCTCATTATTCTTTATCTGTACATATCTTGCAAAATATATCGTATATTTTGTGCTTCTTACGTCATTCCACCGTACCTCAGCATGTTCTCGCCTGTGCATCTTGCAGCGGATATACTGGACTGTGTTTTTTCTTGTTTTCAATAGCAACTGATGTAAACAGAATAATAACTATAAGTGTTTATGACTGCTATGTAGATAGCACATAATGGTGGTTATTTATGTTACTGTTCTCACAAACTCTTCGTTTAAAAGTGGTCACTCAACACAGCAGAGAGTTGCATTCCGATTCCTACACTGCCTAAACGCACAGCTCAGTCACTTCAGCCTACAGCTGTATATAACACTCGTGCCCCTTTGAATGGTTTTCAGATTTTGTGGGAAGCCTGTACTTGTTCTGCCATCAAGAAATGCCTTATGTTTATCGCGCTGTAGCTTTCGTTATTTCGCTCACACGGCCTCTCCACTTGACCTTAACTTGACCCAATACATTTCAGTCCACACTCTCAGACTCTCATTTATCTCAGATACATTATGTATTATACTTTTCTCTGTAATTCTGTTACTTCCCCTTCCTTAGCTTCTCGTCATTTGGTGAGCAGTTTCTTTCGAGGCACCCTATGTATACGCAGATTCCTGCCTTGTGGGAACTGAAGCCGCGCCGTTTGGTGGAGAGTTACTGACGTGTCGTTGAAACACGCTGGCTCCATCCTCAGTGCAGACTGACGATGGATGCATCGTGTGCTTCCGAAACGTCGGTACGTATCTACAGCTTGGCATGTCAGAAAGCCATACACAGTCGTAACCAAGGGTGTCCAGCTACTTTATTGTAAAGGGCCTCACCCGTTATTGTGGGGTGGTTCGCGAGCCGCACGTGTAAAAACAACAATAAATGTTATACCTAATCGCCTGAAACATTGTATAATTTTTGTAGCGCACATATGTATATATATATATACACACACACACACACACACACACACACACACACACACACACATACGTAGTTTACAAATGTGGCCGCTGGCTGCGAGTTGGACACCCACATCTTAAATATTAACTACATGTTAAGTTGTCCCTGTGCTCGTAAAGAAGGGTTGTGGAGAGAGTGGATGTAAAACTCCACTCATTCTTAACGTCGTCACTATATAAACACGCTGGAGTAAAGACACATCTCCTGTTACAGCCAGTTGTGCCTGATGAGGTTAGCGAACTGTGATGATTTTTGGGAATGGCGCCTGCATAATTAGGGAGATTTTCTACGAGGTTCAAGGCACGGGCAAGATTGAGGAACACTGTCTTAGGGTCAGATGTAACTTCCCAGCAATAAAAATTCTCACCCCATTTTTTGTCTCGAGGACATCTTCTTAGACAAACAGCAAAAGTTGAAAGACTTCTTCAGAATATTCTTATCCTTCAGATCCCGCATGGCACTGTCTTACAGCAGTTGTATGTTCTCCACACAATGTTATGTATTTGCAGCCTTCTAACATCTCAGATCAGGATCCGTGTCGGCGAATATGACTTCTCCAGTGTCCAGGAGCCATACCCCTTTGTGGAGAGAGGAGTGGGCCGCAAGGTGGTGCACCCCAAGTACAACTTCTTCACATATGAGTATGACCTTGCTCTTGTACGACTTGATTCACCTCTCAGCTTCGCTCCACACATAGCCCCTATCTGCCTACCTGCATCTGATGACCTGCTGATTGGTGAGAATGCAACTGTGACGGGCTGGGGCAGACTCAGCGAGGGTGGCACACTGCCTTCAATTCTCCAGGAGGTGAGGCCAAGCTCATGTTCGGAAGTAAAAGAGTTGTGACACATGTCACATGGGCGCAATCAGGTGACGCACAATGAAAACTTTTTACATCACATTCCTGTTGGCAACATACGTCATCTGAGATATACCTCTGCCTCTACAAAAGTAGTTTGGTCTGTTGCTTGGTTGTTGACATTTCCCGCAAGATTGTGGGAGGTGGTAGAGTGCCCAATACAGACCTGCTAGCATTACGGACTCTTTTGTCACTACAGTGGTTTTAATTTGTACCATCAGCACGCAAACACACTTGTAAGGTGTTACATCAGCTGGGAAATTTGCATAAAATCTGTGGAACAAAAATTACCCATTAACCCACAGGGTAGGAACCACTGGTCTATGGCTTGATGTTTCACACAGGAACAATTTTACCTTAACCTGTATTCGTTAAGGTGCAAAATGTTGTAAATATATACACATAACACTCATGCACAAAGAGTGCTGAAGCCTGCATTCACAATATGGCCAATGGGGAAAGGCATTTCTTGGTATTGGACAAGAAACGTGCTGTCAGACAGTTCCTCACAGTCATGGAGTGCAAAATGGCATGCTGCTTAAAACAGACAACATATACACACATTTAACCTTTTAAAGCCTAGCGGTAACTTTGCGTACTATGCGGTTTAACATTAAAAATTTCCACATGGTGCCCACACTGCGTTTATGTGTTTTGTACGGATCTCAGAACAAACAGCAACTTTTGCCTTATAAAATATTAAGAGATTGGTTTTTATAACCGAAGTGGAGAGTGTTTACAGCGCGGTACGCACTGAGTCCTTACATAAAACAGATATGCTTCGTCTTTAAAGGGTTAAAGAAAGTTTTAACAATAGTAAGTACAGTACCAATGCTGAACTGATGAAGTAATGAACTGTTACTTGCGCAGGTGTCAGTGCCCATTGTGAGCAACGACTGCTGCAAGTCCATGTTCCTGCGTGCCGGGCGACACGAGTTCATTCCCGAGATCTTCCTGTGTGCAGGACATGAGAATGGAGGCCAGGACTCTTGCCAAGTAAGTAAAGTTATCCTGCACACATGCACACACACATGCGTGCACACACTCTTTGATACACACACACAGACATGCATGCATAAATGCATGCATACATACATACATACATACATACATACATACATACATACATGCGTACACACATACATACATACATACATACATACATACACACACACACACACACACACACACACACACATACATGTCATTATGCATTCCATGGATTGAAGATGTCATCAAAGTGACAAAAGGGTGTGGAATAAACCAATGCAACACAAAACATAGAGAATTAGTCCAGTACAGAAATACTGTAAGTATTTCGTACAAGTTATGCAAATGTTACACTAATGCCATTATATACAGCATGAATAAAGGCTGTATCCCCCAAAATTATTCCATGTTGCATTATAGTGAGCAAAAAGGCAATTACATTGCTTTGAGGGGGTCAGGGCTGCTCGAGTAAGATGCTGACCTAACTGCATAGCATGTCCATCACAAATGAAATGAGTTCCTTGTCTGGAATGGAAAATGCCCCCTTTTAACAGTAAACATACTGTCATCAATGTTGCAAGTATGAAAGCAGGTCACAAGTTAGTTACTGGATAAAGCCCACTTGCACTGAAACCTTACTCAAATTTTAGGCCTAATTATTTAAAAGAAAAATTCTGCTTCATTTACATGCATTTCTGTGGTATACAGAACGCCGAGACTAACAGCTCAGTTTATAAAACTACAGCACAGGCACAACAAGTTCTTGTACTGGCACTGTCAAATTCTAAACATGAAGATTCATTTGTCCTGGCATGTCATGTACTGGTGGGTGTGCAGTGCCCAAAGTTTCCAGTGATTTTACTGCCTTCAAAATGTCAAGAATTACACATCCAGTGACACAGTGTCATCTCTGAGAAAAACTGAACTGTTGTGAGTACCTCAAATTTTACAAATTCCAAAAGTGTTCATATCAGACAACATTCATGTCTCTAAATTATAATTCATGGAAGGCATCATTAGTGTAAGATATTCAGTCCTGCCCCATTCATAGTAACTGTCACCTCATGGCTACAGACACTTGACACAAATTTCTTCTATGCCAGGATAGAAGCCTTGGTGCCCCCATGGGACAAATATTTAACTGTCAATGATGACTATGTGGGGGTCTTGTGTATACCATCTGCTACCCATGTACCATATACTGTATCCACTGGAGTGACAATAGATTTCTCAGCACCTCAGTGTTCATTGTTTATAAACTTCCTTGCACATTAAATTTTTGCAGCCTCATAGTGAGTACTTGAATACCGAATGCATTTTTTGTCCTGTAGGGTGACAGTGGGGGTCCACTACAAGTTCGTGGCAAAGATGGACGCTACTTCCTAGCTGGAATCATCAGCTGGGGTATTGGATGTGCTGAGGCAAATCTTCCTGGAGTCTGCACAAGAATCTCCAAGTTTGTCCCTTGGATCCTTGAAAATGTTTCATGATGAGCGAGATGTGGGAAGAGGGGTCCCCACATTAAACAGTCTGCCCATCTTACATAGTAATATTCTAACAGCCCAAAATTATGGACCAGCTTAAATTCTTATCTGCTAGGAAAAGGGCGTCAGTTCTTCTGAAACATCAGGAATTTTTACATTCCAACATGCTTCCACACCCAGAAGACCACACAGTGGATATGGACAGGTGTTCAACAGGCATTAGACTGAAAAATTTTGAGACAAAAATCAACACATAGGAAACATTAAATAGGCCATAAACTTCAGCCTCCTGTACAGTCAATATAGGGCAGGGTGTGACATTGACCACCCAGCCCCCTCTACAGCCAAAGTTGAGAATGGGTAGAGCTGCACCTCCACTACTCTTCTGTGCCTGCATGGCTTCTTACAGGGAGACCTGTACCTTTGTTCTATATATTCTGAGACAATTTATAATTTTTGAAATCTTGTGTGTGACATCTCATCGTGCATTTAACATAGGAATGAAGAGGAATAACACGTCATTGACATAAAATTAAGACTAAACTTGGCTAAGAGTTTGGCTTAAATTACAGATCATCATCAGAACAAAGTTAAAACATGCATATAGAGAAACAGTCACATTAAATAGAGGGAAATCTGGAAGCTACCTCCAAATTCTGGGTGTACGAACAGCGACACAAAGCATATATCCTACTGAAGACACACAATTCTGGCGTGACCTTCACAGGTCACGCCAGATAACAATGCGGCGCCAGATAACAATGAGGTTCACACCTCATTGTTATCTGGCGCCTTCTTCTCAGTGTACGTAAACTAAAACATACATTTATATATAAGGGAAAAATGTAATATTCATGCTGAAAACATTAGACAGCATCATAAAAAGTGACTCACATAGACTAGGTGACCAGATGCCCAGGATTTGTGCACTCCTGAATAAAATCATTGCATACAAGTATGTCTTAAGGTATCAGTTCCTTTTACATTTCATGTGTTCTTATGTGACATGCAATATATTACACTCTATTCAGTTTGTTTCAACATAAGGCGTAAAGCATAGTGCCCATATAAATGTGGTTTTCTTCTGTATATATTGATGACTTGGGTCAAACTTTCATAGTTATTACACACACGTATGTACCTCAGAATTGTACAATTTCATTAAAATTAAAATTATTAATTACAATAAGGGAGGCTTTAGCAGTGACGCCAGTCATTGTGTATGAGAGGCCTCTCCTAGAATTCTGAAAATTTTTGGAAAACATTAAATAATGGACATTTTTGTAGCATTTGATCCCAATTATGTATACTGTTACGGTGAACAGCAGAGGCAGATACTCACTGTTCTGCCAAGTTTATAGAATGTTGAAAGTGCAGTACATATACTGAAAGGTGGCACAGACTGGTTGTCACACGTCACGTAAGAACACATAATATGCAAGAATTTAAGGTGTCAAAACTTTCTTTTAAACAACAACTTACTGTGACTGTATCTGCATGTGTGTGTATTTAAGACTGGCCTGATGATGATTTGTAATTCAAGCCAAAACACGTAGACAAGTTTAATCTTAGTATTACATCAATGACACATACTTGAGGCTTTACTGATTTTGTAAAATAGAGAAAATTTAACAAAAACAGAAATAGTACAGACATTGCAATCGAGCATTTTAACTCATTACTGTTACATCGAGTCTGATACGTCATTACACACCTCAGTAGTCTGCTCTTTCTTGGTCCATCTCAAACAACTTGTAACGCCAGGTTTTAAACAGATATTTTACAGAAAGCCCTATTTCACATTATTTCATAATAAGACAAATAAGATGGGAACTAAAGCCAATATGCTGAATGCTTTCACCTGGTAAGTTCAGGGAAGATAATTTGTGTGTGAATATTTTCTAATGTTTAGCCTGTGTTTCATGTTAGAACACTACACCATGTGATCACTACAACATTTAGTAAGAACCCACATCAGCAGCTCACCATGTCATAAATGCAAGGCTTCCATATCTGCAGCTCACATGATGACTAAAATTGAATACAAATACTTCAACATGTTTGTTTCTATATCGACTGCTGTATGTACAGTCATCAGAAAAATACAAGTACAGCAGGCAGCAGCTCTCTGAAACTGCTGGCACATTCATATTCATCATGTGTTCATTTAACTGGGTTGATGTCGATCATCTCATTCAAACCAACAAAGTTACAGACAAGCAATGTATCATGGTAGGACGAACACAATACCAGGAGGACTAGAACATGCGTCTGAATAGGCTGACAGCTTTAGACTTTTCCACGATGGATCTTATTTAAATAAGTCACATTTCATTAGTATATTTACGTACTAATACAGAATTGCTGTCACTAAAAACCAACCAGCTTTAACTGTTCATAAATGGCAGAACACAGTTCATTCATTAATACTTTCAAACAGCAAAAAAATTGAAATCAGGACCAGTGCTTCGCAAAAAAATCTCATTTGTACCATCATACTTTCTTATTAGAGATGCACTTGTAAAATGCCGCTCTCTACAGAGGAGCCTGGAAGAACAGGGAGATATTTCTAGGCCTCCACATGCACAGACATTCACTGTTAAGTGGGTGTTGTATGAGACATTCTGCATGACACGTCTGTAATAAGCACTAAATGCTGCTAGTAGGTCATTGATTGTGGTGAACACAGGGCACACAAAAGCAGTGTCACTAGTGGAGAAACTTAATAACACGCTTGACTGGGTCTGGTGTTTACAATCTGTGAAAGTGATACATTATCGTAATGGAACAATTTTTACTTGTATGAATAAGGAAACAGAGGAAAATGTACCAAGTTCCTTGTCCCTGATACATAAAACTAGGCCTGATCAGTAAGCCTTATCACTTGTCAATGAAACAGAACTAGCCTAGTGATAAAGCAGTCTGGCTGTGATAGTGGCAAAGAACAGCATTATATGACTGGTCCTACACAGTAGCTACCCTTCCTTTGTGCCCAGAAAAACGAAAAGTTACCTGCATGACGTGATGTGGTGTAACTACAAAGGTCATACAGATGCATTCTTTTTTTATAAGAAGTCACAATTTTATTTGCGAACTATCAGATGCCACATTCTTTTGGTTGTTACTAATGCAACCCACTGGGTTGACCACCCACAATGCAGTGCAGTAGCAGAGGCAGGTGAAAAATGATAGCTGTCAGACAACATCAGGTGTCTGTATCACTGTAAGAAGAAGGCATATGACAACTAGATGGAATGTATGTTCAATATATATTGATATCTGCAGCATACTGTGAGAACTTGTCCATGCTACAAATGTGATAACTCCCCTTGAATCCAAATTCTTTCAACCTGATTGTCTTTGTTGTATAAAAATATCAACCAGAAGAACTTTCACTTACTCTCTCTTGACAGAGCAAATTTTCATTTGTAAATTTGACATTATAGAATCCATGCATTATTCTTACAAGTAACTACAATAACCAACAAAGGTACTAAAGACCATGCGTAACACATAAAATTGCTACATGTCTTAACGCCAGGGCGCCACATTCAAGAACCCAAAGTGCAAAGGCATAGAAGTAATATAAAAAAATCTTGCTATTACAATAATAAAATGTTAAAAATATTAGAATTGTAAAATCACGAAACTGTTGGCTTGGGAATTGACATAATATGAAAATTTAGGCTACAGTTCAAGGTTTTGTATAATTATATGCCATATACGCATACAAACATTTGAATGCTTCATGTGTGATCCAAGAGGATCTAACGCACATGGTGTGAGTCGGTGCGTTTCTTATTGGGCAGTCTTGTGTTGTCAACAATTCCATAATTTTACAATTCTAACATTTTTAACGTTTTCTTATTGTAATACCAAGAGTGTTGTGCTAGGACTTGCAAACATTTGTACTGCGGATTCCCTGAAGATCGCGCCCAGTGCTGCATCATGTAGGAACTTTATATGTTACGTAAGATTTGTAGTTGTTTTATGTGCAATTGCTAGTTATTGTAATTATATATTTGTAGTTCCCAAGTAATGCAAATTATGAAGTTACTATGGATATCTATTACTATGGATATCTATTACTATGGATATATTTTAAATGACACATTCAGTATAGAAGGGGTTCAACATTACTGTCCATCTTCATAGTCACATCCTGGCATCTGCACAACACCAGTTGACATGTGAACATAGTCGACTGACATTGTGAAAAGTGAAAATGAACAAGAAGAATAAGATAGACTTGGTTCTACTGCTGTCTGTGATTTACGTACAGTGCTTCTTACTGACAGCCTAAACTGCAAGACTTTGTAAGTGAGCAAGTTCGAGTGACTGCCAAGACATGCACACACACAAACAGTGACCGCTGCGTGTCATGAAATACATACGTGTAAACCAAAGAAGAATAACCAACTGGTTGTATATTTTTGTATAATATGAAAGAAATATATATACATACATATATATAAGTGTTGTTTGCTTTAAATGTGGGCATTACGTGACTTACTTGAGGTGACTGTGCCATGGCTGAGGCAGTTAGTCGCCAGCCTCTCACTGCAAATAACGAAATTCGATCCTTGGCCAGTCCATGGGGGATTTGAGGAGGACAGCCTATCACTGCAAAAAGTTTTTCTCCCAGCACATCAGTTTTCCCCTGTCAGTATACTTCCACCAATGGTCCATACTCATTCATTCATTTACCACTGACGCTGTATAATGTTTTCCTCCCAGTACTTCAGTTTCCTCTGTCAGTGTCACACTACCAATGCTCCATACTCATTCATTCATCTACCACCGACGCTGTATAATGTTTTTCTCCCACTACTCCAGTTTCCCCTGTCAGTATCATTCCACCAATGCTCCATACTCATTCATTCATCTACCACCGACGCTGTATAATGTTTTTCTCCGACTATTCCAGTTTCCTCTGTCAGTATCATTCCACCAATGCCCCATACTCATTCATTAATCTACCTCTGACGGTGTATAACGTTTTTCTCCCAGTACTCCAGTTTCCCCTGTCAGTACCATTCCACCAATGCTCCACCATACTGGTTCATTCATCTATCACCGACGCTGTATAATGTTTTTCTCCCAGTACTTCAGTTTTCCCCTCTCAGTATCATTCCACCAATGCTCCATACTCATTCATTCATCTACCTCTGACGCTGTATAATGTTTTTCTCTCAGTACTCCAGTTTCCCCTGTCAGTATCATTCCACCAGTGCCCCATACTCATTCATTCATCTACCACTGACGCTGTATAATGTTTTTCTCCCAGTACTCCAGTTTCCCTTGTCAGTATCATTCCACCAATGCTCCATACTCATTCATTCATCTACCTCTGACGCTGTATAAAGTTTTTAATCCAGGTACTCCAGTTTCCCCTGTCAGTATCATTCCACCAGTGCCCCATACTCTTTCATTCATCTACCACTGACGCTGTATAATGTTTTTCTCCCAGTACTCCAGTTTCCCTTGTCAGTAACATTCCACCAATGCTCCATACTCATTCATTCATCTACCTCTGACGCTGTATAATGTTTTTCTCCCAGTACTCCAGTTTCCCCTGTCGGTATCATTCCACCAGTGCCCCATACTCATTCATTCATCTACCACTGAAGCTGGATAATGTTTTTCTCCCAGTACTCCAGTTTCCCTTGTCAGTATCATTCCACCAATGCTCCATACTCATTCATTCATCTACCACCGACGCTGTATAATGTTTTTCTCCCAGTACTCCAGTTTCCCCTGTCAGTATCATTCCACCAGTGCCCCATACTCATTCATTCATCTACCACTGACGCTGTATAATTTTTTCTCCCAGTACTCCAGTTTCCCTTGTCAGTATCATTCCACCAATGCTCCATACTCATTCATTCATCCACCACCGACGCTGTATAATGTTTTTCTCCCAGTACTTCAGTTTCCCTTGTCAGTATCATTCCACCAGTGCCCCATACTCATTCATTCATCTACCTCTGACGCTGTATAAGGTTTTCTCCCAGTACTCCAGTTTCCCCTGTCAGTATCATTCCACCAATGCTCCATACTCATTCATTCATCTACCACCGACGCTGTATAATGTTTTTCTCCCAGTACTTCAGTTTTCCCCTCTCAGTATCATTCCACCAATGCTACATACTCATTCATTCATCTACCTCTGACGCTGTATAATGTTTTTCTCCCAGTACTCAGTTTCCCCTGTCAGTATCATTCCACCAGTGCCCCATACTCATTCATTCATCTACCACCGACGATGTATAATGTTTTTCTCCCAGTACTTCAGTTTCCCCTGTCAGTATCATTCCACCAGTGCTCCATACTCATTCATTCATCTACCACCGACGCTGTATAATGTTTTTCTCCCAGTACTTCAATTTTCCCCTCTCAGTATCATTCCACCAATGCTCCATACTCATTCATTCATCTACCTCTGACGCTGTATAATGTTTTTCTCTCAGTACTCCAGTTTCCCCTGTCAGTATCATTCCACCAGTGCCCCATACTCATTCATTCATCTACCACTGACGCTGTACAATGTTTTTCTCCCAGTACTCCAGTTTCCCTTGTCAGTATCATTCCACCAATGCTCCATACTCATTCATTCATCTACCTCTGACGCTGTATAATGTTTTTCTCCCAGTACTCCAGTTTCCCCTGCCAGTATCATTCCACCAGTGCCCCATTCTCATTCATTCATCTACCACTGACGCTGTATAATGTTTTTCTCCCAGTACTCCAGTTTCCCCTGTCAGTATCATTCCACCAGTGCTCCATACTCATTCATTCATCTACCACTGACGCTGTATAATGTTTTTCTCCCAGTACTCCAGTTTCCCCTGTCAGTATCATTCCAACAGTGCCCCATACTCATTCATTCATCTACCACTGACGCTGTATAATGTCTTTCTCCCAGTACTCCAGTTTCCCTTGTCAGTATCATTCCACCAATGCTCCATATTCATTCATTCATCTACCTCTGACTCTGTATAATGTTTTTTCTCCCAGTACTCCAGTTTCCCCTCTCAGTATCATTCCACCAGTGCCCCATACTCATTCATTCATCTACCACTGACGCTGTATAATGTTTTTCTCCCAGTACTCCAGTTTCCCTTGTCAGTATCATTCCACCAATGCTCCATACTCATTCATTCATCTACCTCTGACGCTGTATAATGTTTTTCTCCCAGTACTCCAGTTTCGCCTGTCAGTATCATTCCACCAGTGTTCCATACTCATTCATTCATCTACCACCGTCGCTGTATAATGTTTTTCCCCCAGTACTCCAGTTTCCCCTCTCAGTATCATTCCACCAATGCTCCATACTCATTCATTCATCTACCATCGACGCTGTATAATGTTTTTCTCCTAGTACTTCGGTTTTCCCCTGTCAGTATCAGTCCACCATTGCTCCATACTCATTCATTCATCTACCACTGATGCTACACGATAGCATCGTGCAATACGACACTTAAAGAACTCAATTTACAGAAATTACTTCCCTTCACAGCATGCACCGGCTGTTCTTTCTCATGGAAGGAAACTGCCTTCTCTCCAATGTACTAACTCAGTGTTTGTCTACTGCATTCTGTACTCGTAGATTAATTTCGTCTTGAGATGGTGAATTTATTACAGATGTTATTAATTCCATCGTCAAATGTAGCTCATTTATTCCACTGAAGTATCATTTTTAGACGCGGTGACAAAATTCCGAAAAGCGACTATTATTTTGTCATGTCTGTCTGACCGTCCGTCTCTCTGACCCTCCGTCTGTCTGACAGTCCGTCTGTCCGACCGTCTGTCTGTCCGCATGGAACAACTGAGCTCCCACTGAACAGATTTTTAAGAAATTTCGTACCTGAATATTTTTCCAAAATATGTTGAGAGAATTCAAGTTTCATTAAAATGTGACGAGAATAACCGGTACTTAACGTGAAGACCTGCGTACATTTATGGTAGCATCTCGCTAAACTCTTCTGAGAATGAGAAAGATTACAGACAAAAGCTGTAGAGAAACCAAAACGCATATTTTTTGTTCAATAAGTTTTTTTCCGAGCGTCGTGCCGTTTATGAGATAATGTGGAGAAGTATGGTACAGCCAGACAGGCCACAGATGGCAATGTAATTCGGCGTATGCGCCTTGCATGCTGGATAACTAAGGCTACCGACGCACACTCAGAATATGCAGTATTCATTGCTTTTCCACGTGGGCCGAGATGGCTCAGTATACAGTTCTGATTTACAACGCCAGCGCAGACGTTAAATCTCGAATTTTGAGCCGTCTCTTTCCCACAATCAGTTCCTCCACTCGTGCTGCATTCCCAGCCGTCTTTAATGTGCCGGCCGACCGGTGCGATAGTCACCATTGGTGTCCGTCTGACCATTTTAGAACTCCCGGCAGCATTTTCTGACACACTGCACTCCTGTAAGGCCACCACCAGGCGCACGTCTATAAATGACGGTGTATTTAAAACCCGAACCACGTTACAAACTTCGTCGAGGGTCCAAATCCCCATGTCGTTGCCAGTACGTATGGAATTGTTCCTCTGAATAGCATCTGACTGACTCTTGATTGATTGATTTCACACTCCCTTAGATCCCTTGCAGGGTTACAAAAACCATTAGGATATGGATATAGTCAATGTAGCAATGCATGTCTGCTTACAGAAGCAATGTCTTCGTCATATCAACATGTAAATAAAATATAACTTATACATGTCAAAATATTACAAAATAAATACACATATCGATACAAGATTCAGTATAATCAATTTAATAATTTAACCAAGTTGTTGCTCATAGTATTCATTTAACGAATAAAATGTGTTTTTATTAAAAAATCATTTAAAATCTTTTTAAATCTTTTAGGATAATTGCTTCCCCTTTTAATATACGAGGGCAGAGCAGTATATACCTTCATTCCCATGCAGCGTACCCCCTTCTGATACTTGGTCAATTTACAGTTGGTTGGTGAAGGTCTGCATGTTGGTTGGTTTAAATCTGATATATCTCAGAACTGACAGTAAAGTTTCTCGTATTTTTTATCACAAACAAAAGAAGAGAAAAGATGTATTGAGAAGGAAGCGGTACTATTTCTAAGAAGTGAAACAACTTTCTACAGGAGTCATCTCTTCTACAGCCCATCATTATGCTTACTGTCCTTTTGTGCAACCGGAAGATCCGCATACTACCACAAGAATGCCCCCAAATAATAGACCGGAAGTCATTACCGGATGAAAGTTAGAATAACAAATAATATTCAAAATGTGGAATGACACATGCGGTTTGATCGACCGCATAACATGACAAGCCGAACTTAGTTCTGAGGCGATGTAATTAATATGTGTATCCCATGAGGATGTATTGTCTATATAAAGACCAAGAAATTCTGTTGTAGTTACTTTAGAAATTTGTTTGTCTTCAAATATTATCTTTATATCTGCATTATCAATATTATTATTATATAGTGAATAAAATGAGTTTTTCCTAAATTTAAGGACAGCCGATTTACATTAAATCACTTATTTATTTGATCGAAAGCTATTTTACTGTCATTTTGAAATTGGGAAACATTAGGACTCGTGACTAGTACGCTGGTGTCGTCCGCAAATAAGGTAGAAGTAGCTGTACCCGCAGTAGCCTTAGGTAAGTCATTGATATATATAAAAGATAGAATAACGGGCCCAGAATCGAGTCCTGTGGTACCACGTATTTTATTTTAGTCCATTTTGAAATTGTATTGTAATTGCTATGAGAGTTTTTAATTTTGATTCTTTGATACCCCTTATTTAAGTATGATTCCAACAATAATTCAGCCTTTCCACTTATCCCAAAACATGGCAGTTAGGTACCAATAAATTATGATTTACAGACTCGAAAGTTTTCTCAAGATCGCAAAAAATTCTGACAGTCACTTTTTTATTATTTAGAGCACGTAAAACATCATTTGTTAACTTAAAAATTGCATCATCAATTGCTATGCCTTTTCTAAAACCGAATTGATTATTTACAGGTAACTTGTTACAGTTTCAATGTTCGGCTTGTCTAATATATAAAGCTTCTTCTAAAACCTTGCAAAATGAACTCAATAGTGATATTGGCCTATAATTGGCCGGATCCGTTCTATCACCTTTCTTGTGTATTGGTTTTACAACAGAAAACTTTAAACGATCAGGAAAAACTCCAGACAGTATGGACTTATTACAGATATAAGTTAATGGTGAGCATGTATAATTAGCACTAAGTTTTAACACTTTAGTGGAAATATTCATCATACCCATAGGTGTTCTTTAATTTTTAATGCTTTAATTATGGATGTTAATTCTTTGGTTGAAAATCATTTAATAACAAAACTTAGCGGAGGATTGGCAGTAACTTGTTCAAGGTAAGAAGTACAAGTAAAAGAACCTTCATCGTTGATCTTGTTACGAACACCGTTGTTACTGACACTGTTAGTCACTGATGAATAATAATTACTACAAGCGTCTGCTATATCTTGCTGATCTTGTAAGTGTTTACCTTCTGCCATTAACTCCTGCATATCCAGATCCAAATGTTGTTTATTAGATAGCTGTTAAATAATATCCCAAGTCATTTTGCATTTATTATTTTATTTTGCAATTTTTTTATTATAATACGTTCTCTTTGCCTCCTTAATTACACTAGATAAAATTTTTGCGCAAGCCTGACAGTGTCTTTCCACATCTATATTATTACTGCTTCTACACTGTAATTGGGATGCAAGTGACTGATTAATTCATTAGTGGTTTTCCTTATTCCCCTTATATTTTGATGAAATATTTTTAAACAACCTGTACCTTTATTATCCGAGTTTACTTTCTGCCGTTTTGAACTACGTGTTGCAGGTTAGCCGTACTACAAGTGCTCCCGCTGTGCCCCCTACCATAACATAAAATGCTTGATTAACACAAAAGCTATGTATTAGGGGACGTTACATATTTGACGTGCCTCTTACGAGAACGTTCCTTCTGCGGTGGAGGTGACGTGCGTGTCCAAAAGAAATTCATAACTGCCAAGTTACGCAATCTCTTTACGTGTGCATCCGAGTTCACTGGATCTTACAGCAGGCTGTGTCAGCACACAAATGCTATGTGAACCTGTTTACAGCTTCTCTAAACACTTGCCGGAAGGCTGTGAATTTGTTTCACAACTGACGACAGAACCGAGACAGCACTTTAAGGCTCTAATTGGCCAGCCGTCTGCGGTACGAGTGCTCACAGAAATCTGTCGTTTGCAATCCACAACAGCATCAGAGGCATCCCTAATTCCAAAGCATCATCATCATTATCATCATCATCATCATCATCATCATCATCATCACCACCCACTAAATAAATCACGAAGTAGATTTCGTCATTTGTTTCAGAACTACTCACCAGCTCCCTCTCTTTCAGAAGACTCAAGTCGTCTGCGAAGTTACGGTGTGTCAACTGGTAACGAGGCTAGTCCCCTTGGGCAGGCACTACGATCCTTCGAAACAACGGTAACTACGTAAAAGATATCGACACAATAACATCGCTCTGATAATCTCAAATTCCTCGCCCGGATTCCCTTAGTTCGCTCTGGCCCATGCTGTCCACGTGTGGCCAGGAAGGCTGGCCAGGGCAAAACGCACTAGGTGGGGGCGGGCGCGGAAATGACGATGATCAGAATGAAAACTGGAGATTAAAAACTTATCGGGACGAGAGCTGGAGATTAAAAACTTATCGGGACGAGAGCTGGAGATTAAAGTATTATTAGAATGACAGCTGAAGATTAAAACGTGGTGTAAGAATGAGGGCTCGAGGTTAAAAAGATTGTCAGAAAGACAGCTAGGATTTAAAATGTTAACAGGGGAGCCGCAGCCTTGTTTGTGCAGAGCAGCAACAGGTGGACAGGCATAAGCACTCTCTATAAATACTCAATCAGGGTTGCGTTCGTCTTTCTTTCATTGTCGGGGTAAGGTCTGAGTACTTCTCCCGGGTCGGCCGTAAGAAAGACTGCGCCATAGACCAACAAAACCAAAGGCGGCCCTCAAGTGACACACAGTTAGTCTCCTGTTTAACGAATACCGCCGTCTCTTTCCTCGGAGATAGAGGGAGTTAGGAAAGTATAGATTACTGGGAGGTAGAAAGTGGCAGGAGGCTGCAGAAAATTACAGAATGAGGAAGTTTAATTGGTAGTCTTTATGAAACAGTACCAGGATGGGGTGAACAGGGCATGTAGCAAAGTTGTGGCTGCCACGAACAGACACAATCTTTCATTATACAGGGTGTTTCAAAAGTCGCTTCACATCTTGGACATGCTCGAACAGTTCCTCTTTCCACACTTTGGCGAAGATGACCACGAAGGACGCGCGCACTTCCAGCAAGACGGCGCGACACCTCATTACCATAGAGACGTCCGCAAGTGCCTCAACACCCGTTTCCCAGGTCGGTGGATTGGTCGACCGGCGCCGATACCATGGCCACCTCGTTCCCTCCGCTGGATTTTTTCTTGTGGGGTTTTGTCAAAGACCGAGCGTACCTGCTACCCCTACCTGCAAATGTCGCATAGCTCCGAACTCGAATTACCGCTGCAGTTGCAGAAGTGACGCCCAGATATTCTACGCCCCGCGTGTGGGAAGAAATTGATTACGTGTGAGAGGTCTGCCGCATCACAAATGGAAGTCATATCGAACCACACACGTATCCGAGGTAAAACTTGATGCGTTTGCCTACCTGATTACATTTCAACATATTGTGTACGTTCTCTATATAAATTTATATACTCTCTCCAAGTAGTAAAGCAACTTTCGAAACACACTGTATTTAAGTACAATACACCTATTAAGGACAGTGCTAGCTTAATGTCCACACAATTTAAACTATCTCAGAGTGCACAAATTTTTCCAAAAATCTAGTAACCGCCTCAAGATTCTGGGTACCACGTACCTGAAGAGTGACAAGAAGCAAGTGCCATACTGAGGACACACAAACATGAGGCGCCACCTAGTCACCTGAGCTGCCTGGCGCCCAGGACTTGTGCACCCCTGAATTATTACGCGTTCTGCAGTCATTGTTACGCCGCTCATGGGCTCTGACGTTTACTGTGTTTACGTCAGCTGCAGTTGGTGTTCGCTGGCTTACGTCGCGCCATCTGCTGTTGATAACAACCAGCACGCGATACCACGTCTTCACGCAATTCGAACGTTATCACGTCTACGTCCTCCACACACGGTCTGGGATGCAAAATATCCCAGGCGTCTGGTCGCCCCGGCGATTTCATGTCGTAGGACGCTGCATATTTCCAGGGCAATTACGTGTGCCAGTTCCTTGCACCGACCAGAAAGCACCGTATAACAGCCACGCTCAGGGGTCGCTATAGGACTGTGGTCCCTCCGCGGAACACGCTGCATGTCACCCTTCTGGCGCCTCGAACATGCGGTTGTTCCTAGACTTATGGGACATTTATGGACCCCTGCTGTTTGTTAAACCAAACGTTAGCAATATCGGTCACTACCGTCCTTGGTGTACTTATCGACCGATAAAAAATTGCACCTGTTTGCTGCCTATGAACTCTATCCTTGGCTTGCAGTGTGACTCCGATACAGTGACAAGTGAACTGACCGAGACTAGCAGTAAAATAAACCGGACTGCGGAATAAGAACTACAATAGTTACAAAACTGGACGGTCGAGAGCGCAGTTGGGCAGTTCAGTACAATTATTATAGACCTAACACACACATTCCCAAGTTAGCACAGTAACACGTGCAAAGAGAAAACGAGACGTAGTTCAACAATCCGCTCCCCCCACACTCCCCCCCCCAAAAGCCAGAGAGACCAAAACCCACTACCACGCATGAAGCCTGGAATAGCTTATAGTGTGTGACAACTGATGATGATGATGATGATGATGATGATGATGCCATATCACGGCAAGAACACATGCAAAGAATACAGTTCTTTCGTACGGGCATAAAATGTGGCTTATTTCTGTCTTTGAAGGAAGAACAGGTAAACGTTTTGATATCGAGGATGATGCAGCAACTTCGCGATTCACACTGACAACGAAGTGGTTTGGGATAAAGCAAAGAACAGGGGATTTCTTCGTAAGACTTCTTGACCCCTGAAGATGGGACCGATAGGTTGTCCTGAAACGTCGGTTCAAAACTGCCAATCAGTGCCGCGTGGTATCCCAGAAGAGCGCAGATGTCACCGTGTCTGATGATACACATGGAAACACAGCCCGACATACTGTATTCTTCCACTCCTCTCTGGGTTTGATATAGCGTGTTAGTGTGTTCCGTTTTATAAGTATTTATTTTAGTGTCAATCCGTGTTCATGGCAAGCGTAACAATATTTCCAGACAAGATTGTCGCATTCCCTACACCACGAACATAAAACTGGCGGCCCGCCTGCATTTGTTCGGCAACACGCGAAGGTCTGCAAAACAAGTAATAACAAGGCCCAAAGACTAAAGTTTATAAATAGAAACTTTAGACTGGATGACGTCGTAAAGTCTGCTGTCGAACTGTTGAGCGACGCTCCTGACGCCACGCTAAGTGTCGCACGTCCGGAAATCATGCAGTTTGTTTGCCCAATATGTGCGCTGCTGGTTGGCACACGGCCGTGTGAACAGGTGTCAGTGTGTCAGTGATGCAGCCAAAGACACACATCCGTCACTACTAACGTGAGGGGGCCACACAAACTGTACACCGGACATTACGACGCTGGCACACATAAATGGCGACAGTTTCGGGAAAGTCTTGTGCTTAGAAGTGACGTGTGGAACAGGTAGTGTAATTTAGGTGTGGGTCCAAAAAATGGTCACTTTATGCGCGGTATATATGGTGCCGTCGCGTGCTTCTCTAGTCAGTTTTACAGTTTTGCGGCCCAACCACTACTGTCTCGGCTTACTGCGGCCCTCACACACAGTCTGATGCGTCTGACGTACACAAATTTAAGAAGAACGGAGGATGTTCCTTTAACCCTGTTAAGACAAGTCAGTCTGTCTGTCATGATCAGAGTCACGTCACAACCAGTCCGTCTTAAGACTTATAACCACACACTTACCTGGTTTTGAAATCTGCAACATTACTGTCTTGGGGAGCCCTCCGTGACGAGACAGCGAGTCTGTCCGTTGTCAGCTACTGCAGTACGGTACTAAGCCAGGTCAAATTCATGTGGCGACTAACTGTCAGTCAGTGCGTCCGTCCGTCCGTCCGTCTTGGTGTCGAGCCCTCTGGGGGCTCGTGAACACACAGAACATAATGGTTATCCGAAATCATATTTAAAGATCCAGTCCGTACCGCGCAGTAAACACACTCCGTCTCGGTTATAAAGACCAGTCAGTTAATGCTGTATAGGGAAATAATCGCTGTTTGTTCTGAGATCCACACAAAACACATAAACACACTGAGTGGGCAGAACGTAGAATTTGTCAATGTTAAACCTGGCGGTACATACAGTAACCACCGGGCTGTAAAGGGTTAATGGCAGCTTATGGCAAGTATGCGCTAGCACCATCCTCAACAGATGTTTCAGTGTACCCCAGCCGCACCTCACAGGGCGCTTGCAATCGTGGCATGAACGAGAGTGATTGATAGCAACCATTTCGTGCATCCCTATCGTTACGTCAGTTCTCCGCACCAGGCGCACTCTGGCGTCAGTGTGCTCTAATGCGCGTCATGAGACGCAGGCAGGTGATTGTGATCGTCGTGGCTGTCGTGTTCGCTGTCGGGGTCTGGGCATACTTTTCCCGGCTGAGCGTCCCGCGAGGTACCATGCGTCGTTTCGAGGTACATGGCTCTGCAGAGTTCTACAGCTTGCTGCTCGACAATTCTCCCGCAAACTGTTCCACTGGGCAGCCCTACAAGGTAAAGTCACACGGCAGTGTCCAGCGTGTTCCGATTTCCCGACCCTTGTCGTCCCTGTCTCGCTGTACGCACGGATCTGCCCGCCCACATATCCGAACTGGGCAGTCGCGTAGGGGCGCCATATTCGCGGGAAAACATAACATTAAAAAATATATGTATATATAGTCTCAACCCCATAGTGATTTAGTACGGGCTGGTGCGCCACTTGACTGGGTTGTTGCGCCGACTCCTTGATTGCAGCAATGTTTTGTTTTTCATAAGAATGCTCAGATGTGGTCTGCCCTTGGTGGGTGAGGGGTAACACCGAGTGCACCGACTGTACAGTACGCGCACAAACAACGCGTTAATCATAATAATCGCGGTAAATATGTTTGTTCACATAATCGTCAGCCAAGGACAAAACTTTGAGTAAGCAGTGTTTGTGCCTGTCAGACTGAACGGACCACTGCGTACCGTTTGGTGATACGCGCGCAACGTTCTACTGTACGTCACCGATAGTACACGGATAGTGCTGCAGAGCAGAAAAGAAGAAAGAAGAAATATACCGAGACTTTTGATTAGGTAATGCTTTGTGGCTATAAATGTAGTGCAGTTCACTATATGCATTCAGTGAACGCTTTGATGAAGTTTCTCTTAATAAGCCGAGCGCGCAAAACGAATTTTCGTTGAGTGTTTAATTTTCAGACCATTTAATTCCTGTGACGTCCCCTGCTTTACGACCCGTTCCTCGTGATGAATCAGTGCCACTGCCCAGGCTACCTATATCGTATGCTCTTGACTCAGAGCCAGGAGCAAGAGAATAAAAATTGGTCACTGTTCAGAAACAGCACCAATTCAGAAGAATGTGGCGTATCGTGCTTTAGTGGATACGTCAAAAGTCTGTTTACTTCCACTGCATATCAAGCTCGCTCTGACAACAATACATGTGAAAGCGAATGGCTAAAGAAAGCGACGGTTTTGCCTATTTAAGGAAAAATTTTCCCAGAATCAGTTAGGCCAAGATGAAAGACGGAATTTTCGTTGATCCTCAAATTAAACAGCTATTCGAAGACCAAGACTTCAGTACAGAATTAAATGCTACAGAAGGAAGAGGCTGAGAGGCATTTGAAAACGTCTGTAGGACCTTTCTTGGCAATGAAAACGTCTGTAGGGCCTTTCTTGGCAATGAAAAAGCGGAAAATCACAGTGACATTTTGCAGCAGCTAATTTCATCATACAGTGATATAGGGTTATCATGTGATTGAAACTTCATTTTCTGCATTCCCATTTGGATTTTTTCCTGAAAATGTGGGAGTCTTCTCCGATGAACATGGCGAAAATTCCATCACGACATTTCCAAAATGGAAAAGGGGTAGGGCTACAGTCGAAAATGAAGCCCAAATATTCTGGCTGACTGCTGGTGGAGTCTTATAAAGGAGACACCAACTGGTGAATACAAGAGGCAAAACAAAACAAAGTGAGTGTTTTGTGACGAACTTTTTTGTAGTGAGGGCACCGTGTGTTGAGACATTGTTCATAATTCGATATTCTGATTAAACATCATTATAGTACTTTTTCGTTACAAACGTACTTTTTGAGTGTAATCCCTCCTCCCTTGACATTGGTGGGTGATAGGACAATTTGGTTGTCACGTATTCCGCAATGTCAAAATTATAAGAACCACCCTGAATTTTAACAGGTATCAAAAAGAAAATTTGCCGACCAGTGTTATTAAACACGTTTCTATTGCTGCCCGCTTCCAATCGTGCACTTGCGAAGTTACATTAATCAGGGTTCAAGATGACACTGCACGTATTGCTGTTAGATGTTTTTTGTTAGAAGACAGGCTCTGTTTTTAGGACCACATCCGATGTCGTAGCTTTGCACAATGCAAACTGATAACAGAAGTCCCGAACAGCAACCTCATTAAGTGTAATGCTGCATGATAAGCCTAAGCAGGCACTGAACAATGACATTATTCAGAGCGTGTTCGAGTCAGACGGTTACAAGGTACGAAACGTCCGCAGCGCGTAACACTTCTGACACGTTCGCTCTGTTGTTGTCCCTATATGTCATCTTCTTATCTTTGCAACAGATTTAGAGTCGATCGTGTTCGTTGGATGTGTTTAGGTCGTTAGCTGTTTGTTGACCTTCAGCTGGTACCGCACAGAGAACAGTCTGTCTCCTTGTCTGATTCTTATATTCAGGTCGTTAGCTGTTTCTTCGCCTTTAGCTCGTACCGCACAGAGAACAGTCTGTCTCCTTGTCTGATTCTTATATTCAGGTCGTTAGCTGTTTGTTGGCGTTTAGCTCGTACCGCACAGAGAACAGTCTGTCTCCTTGTCTGATTCTTATATTCAGGTCGTTAGCTGTTTGTTGGCGTTTAGCTCGTACCGCACAGAGAACAGTCTGTCTCCTTGTCCGATTCTTATATTCAGGTCGTCAGCTGTTAGTTTGGCTTTAGCTCGTACCGCACAGAGAACAGTCTGTCTTCGTTATGAAGACCAGTTGATTACGTAGGTCTTCATGTAGAGTTCCCTTTTTTTTTACCAAACTTGAAATATCTTGACAGCTGTGGGTGCAAGTTTCCAATACAAAATTTTATGAACATCCTCCTGCAAGTGGGAGCCGCGTGTTCCAATGTGGACAGGCGGACAGACACGACGAAGCTAATAATCGCCGCTCGCAGCTTTTTTGCGAGTGTGCCTAATAAAAGGAAAGCAGATAACGCACATGCGGATTGGTTGTGTCGATCATAACGTTTTATGCACTCCTTTACTGACTAATGACCTCATGTAAACAGAAATGCTTTCAGTTCCTGCACCGGCTGACGGTGCGACGCGCTACCAGCCTGCAATATGTGACAAGTATTTCAAAGTGGATACAGAAGCATGTTATAACAATACTCCAAACAATAAACCCACCACAATATATACGATGTTGAGCCGAGATAGCTCAGTCGACACAGTGACTAGACTACAGGCTGGACAACCAGGAATCGTGGTTCAATTCCCGGCAGAGACAAGAGGTTTAACTGTTGTCCAGAAGTAAAGCTCGGTTCTGGGCCACACCTAGCTTTCCAGTCAACTGGTACCGGAGGGCTGTTTCTACAGTGATAAAGCAGTCGGGGCCTAAAGCTGATCACTAATCACCTCCATCTAGTGCCGACTTCAAGAATGAGTGGAGCCATAGTTCCACACTCCTCTGTATGTCTTCATGGTATGGACAGGGACGGCTTTACCTTTATGCTAGGCACCATGGTGACCTCGTAAGTTGTGTTTATTAATGCCTACATTAGGTACACAGAATTTTAAGTTTGGAGTTAGTCGCATGTGTGGGGTTTCGTTCCGCGGGGGGGGGGGGGGGAGCAGAGGAGTTGTCAAATATCAGTTTCAGTCCACCAGTTATCTGCATATTCATAATGCTGGTCGCGTCGTTACCAGATCTCCAGCCGATGCTTTGTTACAAAATAGTGCCCAGATATTACGGGTGTGCACCCATCATAACGTTTCCACGTTCAACTCTGAATGGAATTTTAGACTTACCCAAGATTTACAAAACAAACTAAGGCATTACGTATGTTCTGTTCCGTCTTTTAATGCCGACGTTTGAATCCAAAGGAATACAAACGTCTGAAAAACAACGGACGTTTGAACGTTTTGCCTTTTTCATTGAAAAACGCACTGGAATCACGCTCCACACATCGTATGAGTCTCACTGTTTCTGCGCCAATCACGCTCTACATGTCCTATAAGTCTCGCTGTTTCTACGCCAATCACGCTCTACATGTCCTGTAAGTCTCACTGTTTCTACGCCAATCACGCTCTACATGTCCTATAAGTCTCGCTGTTTCTACGCCAATCACGCTCTACATGTCCTGTAAGTCTCACTGTTTCTACGCCAATCACGCTCTACATGTCCTACAAGTCTCACTGTTTCTACGCCAATCACGCCCTACATGTCCTATAAGTCTCACTGTTTCTACGCAAATCACGCTCTACATGTCCTATAAGTCTCACTGTTTCTACGCAAATCACGCACCACATATCGTATAAGTCTCACTGTTTCTACGCAAATCACGCTCTACATGTCCTATAAGTCTCACTGTTTCTACGCAAATCACGCACCACATATCATATAAGTCTCACTGTTTCTACGCCAATCACGCTCTACATGTCCTATAAGTCTCACTGTTTCTACGCCAATCACGCCCTACATGTCCTATAAGTCTCACTGTTTCTACGCAAATCACGCTCTACATGTCCTATAAGTCTCACTGTTTCTACGCAAATCACGCACCACATATCGTATAAGTCTCACTGTTTCTACGCAAATCACGCTCCACATATCGTATAAGTCTCACTGTTTCTACGCCAATCACGCTCTACATGTCCTATAAGTCTCACTGTTTCTACGCCAATCACGCTCTACATGTCCTATAAGTCTCGCTGTTTCTACGCCAATCACGCTCTACATGTCCTATAAGTCTCGCTGTTTCTACGCCAATCACGCTCTACATGTCCTATAAGTCTCGCTGTTTCTACGCCAATCACGCTCTACATGTCCTATAAGTCTCGCTGTTTCTACGCCAATCACGCTCTACATGTCCTATAAGTCTCGCTGTTTCT
This sequence comes from Coptotermes formosanus, assembly GCA_013340265.1. Taxonomy (NCBI): domain Eukaryota; kingdom Metazoa; phylum Arthropoda; class Insecta; order Blattodea; family Rhinotermitidae; genus Coptotermes; species Coptotermes formosanus. The sequence goes on along the minus strand of BLKM01005549.1, from coordinate 125,713 downwards.
ACGCCAATCACGCTCTACATGTCCTATAAGTCTCACTGTTTCTACGCCAATCACGCTCTACATGTCCTATAAGTCTCACTGTTTCTACGCAAATCACGCTCTACATGTCCTATAAGTCTCGCTGTTTCTACGCAAATCACGCACCACATATCGTATAAGTCTCACTGTTTCTACGCAAATCACGCTCTACATGTCCTATAAGTCTCGCTGTTTCTACGCCAATCACGCTCTACATGTCCTATAAGTCTCGCTGTTTCTACGCCAATCACGCTCTACATGTCCTATAAGTCTCGCTGTTTCTACGCCAATCACGATCTACATGTCCTATAAGTCTCGCTGTTTCTACGCCAATCACGCTCTACATGTCCTATAAGTCTCACTGTTTCTACGCCAATCACGCTCTACATGTCCTATAAGTCTCACTGTTTCTACGCAAATCACGCTCCACATATCGTATAAGTCTCACTGTTTCTGCGCCAGTCACGCTCCACATATCGTAAGTCTCCTTTTCTTTTCGTTAGTAGCCTGCAGACTCTGCGAAAGAACATGTAAGGAACTTATTGTCAAAAAACATGCATGTCACTTCGACAACAGTTGAGTTATCCGTGGGAAGAGGTGCGTGACGCGGAGCTCTTTTAATGGATTCAGCCATTTCGGTCGAAGGTACCTTAGTCTGCCCACTGTATATTACATAATAATTACTGTTTGTTTTCATACATCTGTTTCTCCATCAGTCTAGTGTCATCAAGCCCAGTTCCGGTCAAAAATGGACACACGTGTTTTTCAACATAAGTTCCTCACATGTGGCACGTCATCTGTGTCGCAAGTCACTCGCCCCTATTATTACTACGCCTTTACCATGAAATTCGGCAAATAAGTGACACCTTCTGATAAATTCACCGATGCGTGTACCCAGGTTATCAGGAATTACATTATGATTAATTGTGCAACTTTACTACCGCACAGTATCTCACAAACCTACGATAAATGACGATAATGACACCTGCCTCGACAGCCATGTTCGTAAAGGAGTACTGGTGACATGAGATGGGATGACAAGCATAGTAGGTTGAGTGCTAATGAATCAGTTGAAAGTTGTACAAAAGGAAACAGACGGACTGAAATCATGATGCCTCAAATCTGCATTTTCTTGTCCTTTCCACATTCATGGCTGTGGACATTACGACTTGAGGTTGTCATGCAGACGTTCGGGCAGTAAGCAGATTCAGACGATGATTAAGGTCAACTCAATCTGAACATGAATCGTGATTTATTGTTTATGTTAGAGGCAGGGCCTCAGTAAACATGTGTCTGATCTTGTATTAACCGGCTCACAAACCGGTTAATTTAAACACAAGAACAGATCCCATTACTGGCTGTTTGTGTCGGTTATTTCCCGATTCAGCCGCACAAATAACGCAGTGGTAAATGCTTACTTGACAACCGATTTCTACACAAACGATCGCGTTATGGTGAAGGTAGGAATGAGGAAAACAAGGAAGAAACTCTGGCTAAACTGTTTGTATAAGATATGACAAACACCTGGATAGCTTTGATGTGTGGTGCTGGAGAAGGATGGAGATCAGTTGGACCGATCGTGTGAGAGATGAAGCAGTATTACATAGAGTCAAGGAGGGGAGGAATATCTTACATACAATAGAAAGAAGGAAGGCTGACTGGATTGGTCACATCTTGCGTAGGAACTGTCTTCTAAAACACGTTTTCGAAGGAAAGATAGAGGGAAGTGACAGGAAGAAGAGGAAGATGACGTAAGCAGCTACTGGATGGCCTTAAGGAAAAGAGAGGATACTGGAAATTGAAAGAGGAAGCACTAGATCGCACTGTGTGGAGAACTGGCTTTGGAAGAGGCTACGGACTACGGAATGAATGAATGAATGAATGAATTAATGGATGAATGAATGAATGAATGAATGAATGCAGGAATGAATGAATCTGTAACATTCATTTACTTCCCATGTTAGATAAGTCGCGAAGCCCAGTGGCCGCGCCATCTAACGCGTAGGTCTGCGGCCGAGCGCTTGCTGGGATCGTGGGTTCGAATTCCACCGGGGGCACGGATGTTTGTCTTGCACAGTGTTTGTGTTGTCAGGTAGAGGTCTCTGCGACGGGCCGATCCCTCATCCAGAGGAGTCCTACCGACTGTGGTGTGTGTCTGAGTGTGATCGAGTGAGAATAAAAACAACCTCGACACCTGCTGTGAGTAGGTAGAAGAGGGAAGGGCTGCGAAACGAAATGTCAGATACAGCTAGCCCCTGTGAAGAAGTGCTAATGGGTGCAAAGGTGCAGTCCCTTTGGAATGCACTTTTTCCATCTGCGAGACACTTTGCAAGCGTCATTGGCCCGTATGTTCCTTTAGTGCAGGTACAAACATACTGCTCCAAAGCTAATAAATAAGAACAGATATCACACTTCGCAAGTCCGAAACACATTCTTGCATTTCGTTGAATTTTTACCATATTGTAAAAAGGTTTCGAGGATGTTTTGGCAAGTGAATAAAAAAAAAGATACTGCGGTGAGGGCAAAGGGCGCGTCCTCCTCTCCTCCTCCCACCAATGGAGGAGCAATAGAATTATATAGAGGATAATTAGAATTATGTGTGGACTGAGACCCACAGACTCTTGTAGAAATATTTTCAAGGATCTGAAGATCCTGCCAATGCAGTCTCAATATATACATTCTTTATTGCTTTTTGTTGTAGATCATAGGGATTTATATCAAACTACATCTCAGATTCATGACATTAACACAAGAAAGTCAAATCTTCATTACCCACATTCCAGTCTAACAACCCATCAAAAAGGGCCTTATTATTTTGGTATTAAGCTTTTTAATCACCTTCCTGGGCACATAAAAGAGTTGGTTCACGACAATAAACAATTTAGAAAGGTACTGAAGGTTTTTCTGCACACTAAATCTTTCTACACTATTGAGGAGTATTGTAGTCATGGATAATTTTAGTTAGAATTTTAATTGTGATTTTTATGTTATGAAATGTATTTCAGTCCCGTCTTTTATTTCCAAAGTTTCTGTCATTTCTTTCATAATGTGAAATTTTTAATCTGTAGTTCTATGCACTATGTTGTTGTCATTGTTGATAAGTATGTATCCCACATGATAAGTTCGGTATCCAAACGGTCTTGACCTGTATGGATTTACTGGAACATATAATAAAATGAAATTAAATGTGTGTGTGTGTGTGTGTGTGTGCGCGCGCGCGCGCGCGTGTGTCTATGTCTGTTACGCAGACTCTTTTGCATATACTTGGTCTATATATATTAGTATTGTAACTGTGAAATAATTTTATATCTATTCTTAAGGACTTCATTGTTTCATTCTTACATTTACTATTGGAACTTTTTTGGAACTTTATTTAAATATTATACACAGTGACGCATTCTATATCCAGTGGTTGTATTTGACCTGTTATATTGGATCTACTTGAATATGAAATACAATACAATACAATACAATAACTGGCGCCTACTTTGCGACCAATGCTTCAGTCCGGCAAGTGTGCTCTAACGCTATTTTTCCCGCGTGACGTCACTCTTTTGCGAAACTTTCCACGTAGTGCCGTCATGCAGTTGTTGAGTTTCATGCAAACCGGTGAACTGCAAGCCATGCTTTACATAAGGATGTAAATTAATTTCTATCTGTAATTTGCACATTAATTTCCGACTTCGATTAAATTCAGCATACTCCACATAGTGCTGCTGAACACTTGCGAGTTTTGTGAAAATTGGAAATGGCCGTACTTTTCGTATGGGCGTAAGTGAAATTACATTTACAGCGTGTACCGTGACAACGCTCGACAGTTTGAAAGTAAAGAACGCCTTGTCAAAGTGCGTGTACTACGTCACGGCATACACCATTTTCAATTCTGTTTGTTCTATAGAAACACTTCACTGCAGTTAGTTCTTCGCTCCGCAGTGTTCACACCGGCTCTGGGGCCAGCCCAGCGTCCTACCGGGGTCGCTTTCCCTGGGGGTACAGCGTCTTGGACGTGAGAACTGACCACTAACCTCCGTCTATTGCCGACGTTAAGAAGGAGTGGAGCTATGCCTCCGCGCCCTCCCGTATGCCTTCATCGGGTGTGCGGACTCTTGAGTCCTCGCACTGCTGTTTATATACGCCTCGCTAAGTACTCAGCAAGTAGCAGCTGCAGACGTTATGCAGTTTCTCTGCAGATAGGGACTCTGCACGTGCCCCCCTGCATGAACATCGCTCATGACGCGTCCGTTACAACTAGCGCCATGCAGCAGAGGCCTGCTTCAGAAGCCAATAGTGCCTCAGACAGTCAAGAAATTCCCTGCATTTTATGGAACCCAAGGGTTCATCACAGCGTCCACAACAGCCCATCACTTGTTCCTATCCTGAGCCACATTAATCCAGCTCACACCCTCCCATCCTATTTCTTTAATATCCATATTAATATTATTCTCCCATCTACGCCTAGGTCTTCGAAATGGCCCCTTTCCTTCAGGTTTCACCAAAAAAAACCCTGTATTCATCTCTCATGTCTCCCGTACGTGCCACGTCCTCTCTATTTGATCACACGAATACTATTTGGTGAGCAGTACAGATCATGAAGTGCCTCACTGTGCAGTCTCCCCAGTTGTGCTGCTACCTCCTCCCTCTTAGCCCCAAATATCTTCTTCAGCATTCTGTTCTCAGACACCCTCAGTGTAATGGTACGGACCAAGCTTCTTCCATGCCATATAAATCAACAAACGTATGTATGTGCACTATTTACATTGCAAACACATTTTTATTGTACATTCTCCAGTTGTTTTTGATGTATCATAACCTGTACTGGGGATGGCTGCCTTCACATTCTCATCACCTGAGTTTCTTCCACACTCATTTCCATTCCATATCATCTTCCAATTTCAATTACTCTATCAGTCATGCCCTGTAGCATCATTTCTTCCTTAGCTAGTAGCTTAAGGTCATCTGCATATTTCACAGTGCAAATTAATTGTCCCCTCCCAGTACCTTTACATACATAAAATACTGCAGTAACAAACATGTCGCTGTGGATACTACTTGCCGACAGCTTTAGGGCACTAAGGATGTAAACCGTAGCATTCAGGTCTTATACAGATGTGATGCTGTATCAAGGGTCATAAGGCCCAAGAAGAACTCCTTGACCCTTGACAGTGAAGGTACTACGTTCCTTTGAAACATCACGAGCCACTCACGCCGGATCACATCCCAGAAGAACTGAATCCTCTGACACACCCCTGTGGGAACCTCAGATCTTGTTGTGTGTACTCAGCAGGAGTACACGTACCAAACAGATGTGTTCTGTGCTTTTGTTCATGTCTTACTGGCCTTGTTATTTAAGTGCAGATGTCATGTGTATGTGAGATACATGTTACTTCACCTTGTGTGTAGTAAAATATGCACTGCACTCAAAAACCTTCTAAATGAAACTCATAATGGTGAAACCTAAAGTGAATTTACACATCACATTTAGTTCTAAAAATCAGTTGAGGCCTATGGAAGTTGCAGTAATTGTTACTGAATGTAAATATGTATCGCTTGTATAAATTTTCTTCTTTGATACAATTAGAACATGATATTCAGCAGTGAGTCTCTTTTGTCATTGAATGAATATAAAGAACATGTCAGTGCGTGTATTCATTCTTCAGGTGACAATCCGTTTTGTACAAATGGCAAGGGAAAAAAATACTAACAGGTGGCACTAATATGCTTCAAGCTGGGGTTAGGATTGTGTGTAGATAATTACTGTATTCATAGCAAGACCTCAAGGCTCCAAACACACAGAAGTCTTTACCAGTTCTTTGTATCATGTAGACAACTTGTACAGAAAAATGGCAACATGTAGCCTTCTCCTCTGCCTTGTGGATCAGTACCTTACATCTGCAGTGTGTAGCCTTCTCCTCCGCCTTGTGAATCAGTACCTTACATCTGGAGTGTGTAGCCTTCTCCTCCACCTTGTGAATCAGTACCTTACATCTGCAATGTGCATAACAGAGTACTACTGGAAACAGCCAAGATCTCCATGTACTGTGTTCTTATTCACAGATGGACATGCCGGCCTCTGATCACAATGTACTGGTAGACATTCACAACTTCAAGTTCCAGATGAATCCGCCACCATGCCAAGGGCAACCAGTGCTCTTCGCCCTAGTGCATTCAGCTCCCAATAACACGGAAAAGCGCCTGCAGATCCGCAAGACATGGGGCTCCATTCTGCAAGGTTCACTGCTGTTTGTGCTAGGGGAAGTGGACTCCCCCTTACTGCAGGTACAGCACTCTAGACATTCTCAAACGTGTCATTGGGTGAGTGGTTCCCGACATTTTGAAGGCACTGTGGTGTGTCAAAATATAAGGCAATGCTTGCTGAATGATGCAGTGTCACATCCCAGAAGACTTGCATCTTCCAAAAGAAATCTGTTGTTGTGTCTATATATCACATCTGTTCAACAGCATCCACAATATTTCTGTGGTTGATTCTGCAGGTGTTACTGGAGTCCGAGAATGACCGGTACCATGACCTCCTGCAGGGTAGCTTCAAGGACACGTACCGCAACATGACATACAAGCACATCATGGCTCTCAAATGGGTCCTGTACTACTGTCCAGGAGTGCGCTATGTACTGAAGGCAGATGATGATACATTTGTCAACACTCCAGTGCTGATGCGGGCATTGGCACAGGTTGTGCATTCCATTATTGTACACTTAATGACATTTCAAAACCAGAAATCAAGGAGCTTGCTGCCTAGGATCTCATGCTTATGAGCAGCATACAGTATGCTCCAGATGGCATTTGTATGTTCTAATCTGGTTGTGCATTCGAGCAGTAAATCGTATTCCTGTACCTAAGCATCATGCTTTGAAGGCGACGCACAGATAAAACACATTTGCTAGACCTTGAGACTGCATGAATGGGACTGGTTAGCTTTACATTCTGGTGACTGATGAGCTTCATGTTCTGATGACTAGTCAGCTGCCTGTACTGGTGACTGGTTAGCTTCACATTCTCATGTCTGGTTAGTTTCATGTTCTGGTGACTAGTTAGCTGCCTGTACTGGTGACTGGTTAGCTTCACATTCTCATGTCTGGTTAGTTTCATGTTCTGGTGACTAGTTAGCTGCCTGTACTGGTGACTGGTTAGCTTCACATTCTCATGTCTGGTTAGTTTCATGTTCTGGTGACTGGTTAGCTGCATGTTCTGGTGACTGGTTAGCTTCATGTTCTTGTGGCTGGTTAGTTTCGTGTTCTGGTGACTGGTTAGCTGCATGTTCTAGCGACTGCTTAGCTACATTTCTGGTGCCTGGTTAGCGTCATGTCCTGGCCACTTTCACTCCGGGGAAAGAGCGCACAGAACACAGATGGGCCCATCCATTTAAAGAGAAGATTTAAAAACTACACATATTACTCATATAATGAGATATGCATTATTCTCACTTTATGTAATGCAGGCATGACAAATTTTCTCTGAATCCAAGTGCAAGTTCAGAAATTAGGAATCAAGACTTATTTTTTTCTTCTCTTGATTTATGTTATAATGACTAACAAACTTAAAAGTTCTGCTCTTGCTTGTGCTGATGCTGCACATATATCTAACAAAAGCACATGATATTTATACACGTGTAGGGTATTGTTCCAAAATGAATCCGTAATTAACCTCAAAACCAGAGGCTGGCACAACAAGCCAGTTTGAGTCACCAACAGAGAAAAATTCATACCTCACTCGCATCATTTATATTCTATATAGGGTTGTTAAACAGACAATGTTTGTTAGCAGGGAAGACCCCGGTGTGGGATGAAGAAGTTGATACTGTGTCGGGTATGGCGTGGCGTGAAAGTCGAGAGGAAACGAAACAAATGGACAGTGACACAGAAAGAGTTCCATGACAACGTGTACCCAGATTATTGTTCCGGCACAGCTATACTCTACTCACAGGTACAGATATTCTGAGGACATTAACGCAGGACTCATCACATGCCAAAATTTTCAGTATAGCATCTCGCGTTTTCTTCAGTCATGCAAGTATATAGCATCTTTCCGTAATTATTCTTGTTTGACAATTTTGCAAATTCCCTGTATATTTCCAATTCTGTCATGCAGATTGCAGTTACAGCTGATGGTGCAAGTAGCAGCCCTGCTATTCAAATTAACACCATGAGATGAAGGCAAACTGTCGAATGTTGTGATTCACATAACTAATACAGTGAATGTTGTTAAACCAATTAATTAATTAGTTAATTAAAAATATGTCTTCTGTCAATGTGAAATGTAAGTGGCAAGAAAAGTATCACTTACAAACTAATATGTTTTCAGTTGTTTTAGAAGAAATTTGTAAAATATGGAGTGGAAAGGCCTACTCTGAGTTTGTGGTAGATCCAACTTGTGTTTTCCAAATACGTCCTTCATGATTTTAAATACCTCATTGGCCTCAATATTAAATTATTGCTGGCAGAAATCTTGTAGAATGACAGTTAAATTTTTTCCACTTCTTTGTCTTTAAGTGTCTAATCCCACTTGTTTAAATAATGTAAAATTATATCCAGAAGCATGTCCATTATTGTGTTCCAATAATCTTTCTTGTTTATCATTTAGACGTTACAGTACATTATTTTTCTACTTATACAATGAAATATTTCATTTAATATCAATGAATATTTGAGGTCACAGTAAAAACTCAAAATCTGTTACTGTCAGTTCTTCCTAGTAAAAACTATGTCAGTAGTCACTGCTCATTCGTTCTGATATGCAGTGAGTATGTTTGTTACATGTGATGCTTGTCTGCATTCCAAAGCAAAACCTTTCCAGTTCCTTCTTTAAATGTGGCAAGTAAAAACCTAATACGAATTGCGACAGACTGAAGTAAGACGCGTGGCCTGCAGCACATGGCAAATTGGAACAGTGGTGATAGCTGAACCACCTGACATCACATGAAATGATCTGAGCAAAGAATGGTGCAGGTTGGCATGTAAAATAATGTCCCTGTACAAGCCCCAAAGCACAACAGACAAAACTAGCATTCTTAATTTCAGGCTTCTGCCACGATGTTAATGATATCTGCCCCCTTCTGGGATATTACATGGCATCATGTGGTAAGTGGTAAACAATTACCAATTACCACACGATGCTGCATATTATCCCAGAAGAGTGAAGATCTCAAAACTAGAATTCCCTAGTACAAAGTGTTAATTGCTGCAACTGTAGGTAAAAACCTGAATTAAAGTTGGAAGACTTATGTGGTTTGCACAATGAAGGAAGAGCTAGTTGCCAGTAAAGTGAAACTGCAGTTGCATGAAACTGGTGCTTAGGTGCTCAGTATGAAAAAGGTAAAGTGCTTACACCAAGCTTCAGATAACTACAGAACGAATTTTTTTATTGAAGATTTAAGAATTCTGGGTTGTTATGCCGGTTACCAGCATGTCGAAGGATTAGAAGCATTAGGCTTGGACTGCTTGACCTTGGAGATGAAAGCACTATGATCGTTCAGAATGGCAGTAACTGTTTACCAGTCGACACGGCATAACAACCCAGAAGACTTGAATCTTCAGCAACACCACTGCAAGAACCTCAAATGTGACAATTCTTGTCACTGTTACTGTTTGAGAAATTCAGAAAATCACCCCAGCCTTAAATTAACATATACTGAGAGTAATGTAAAGATGTCTGTTGGCAGGATGTGGTGTATGCACTGTACAGGAAAGCCCAGGTCACACCATATTTCTGGGTGGATGATGTGCATGTAACTGGAACACTGGTTAAGAATTTGAATGTGACACATCAGCCAGCGCTTCCTGTAACACTTGGTATTACATTTATGCCCAACAACACCATCATGTGTAATCACAGGAAAGTGAGGAATATGCCTGACACGCCTCCCTGGGTTCAGTCATTCCTGTTCAGCAGACACAACATGACAGCAAGTGACATGGAATCATTGTGGCGGTACGTGAATAAGTGCACAGTGCTGCATTAGTGCTAGTCTGCGATTTTTCTGGGTGTTCAGGACAGATGGACCAGAAATAGCGCCATTGATGTGCAACAAAGCGCTGAAGATCGTGCCATAGTTGTGGAGGACAGAGCCAAATATTGGACCATAGTTGTGTTAGAAAGCACCAGAGATCAGCCCATATATGTGAAAAGACAGGCCAAGCATTTGGCCATAGTACCAGAGATGGGATGAGAGCGCCAAAGACTGGATCAGAGTTGTGAACAAAAGTACAAAAGGTCAGTCTGTACCTGTGTTGAAATATGCCATGATCACTGTCTTGGTACCAAAACTCCTTTTCTTTGTTTGGAGTTACCAAAGGTTAAATCAGATTTTTGTTTCAAGCATAAACTAAGGTATATTGTTAATGACAATTAATTCAAATACTCTTCAGCTGCTCTATTCAAGTATCACAAGGCCACCAAGCTCACTAAGGCAAATAACATCTTTTGTCAAGTTGTGAAATGTGTTCACTGCAGCAAGATAATGACCTTGGAAGCAACACTGTGATACTTAATTCCTGTAACACAGAAAGTTACACTTGTGTTAACTTTGTGCTCTAACTGTTAACTATGTTTTGTTAAGGCACCCAACGGTATATGGGGGATCATTTTTAGTATTATTAAATTATTCAAATTGTCACAGACCCAATGGCAGCTGTTACACAACACTATATGTATCAGACTGTTCCACAAGATTAATATGTTTCTGGTGGTTTGTGTGTGGTACCTAAAATGTCTGTAGAATATCTTTTCTTTGACATGTTTGCATTATTTCATGATATAGAATGTTTGGTTGAAATTTGTATGCAAAGATTTTAAAACAGTATTATAGTACACAGAATTAAATACATGGGCTTGTCATAAATCTTAAATCAAGAACAAACTTATAATATAATTACAGTGTGAACAGTGAATTGCTCTGTGCATGGGAGATATGAGGTTCCTACAGCAGTATTGCTGAAGATTCAAGTCTTCTGGGATGTGACAAGGTGTTGTTGGGTGAGTTACCAAACAACACACCAAATCACAGCAATTCCAACTACATTGTGACATAAGAATGTAATGACTCTGTAGACATCCCTATTCACTGAATTAAGACAAACACTTCTCTACAATAATATGTTTGAAATAAATATGTAGAGAACTCTCCATGCCTGCAAAATAAATGTACAATGTCTGCTACTTCACTATGTATCAGTTATTCTTCAGAAACCTGCTACTCATCTCATAGCACTGTAGCCTACACAAGCAGCCTGCATAACAAAGTTAAAGCCCAACACATCCTGCAAATGCCAAAAGGTTGCTGACCCATTTGTCAAAGTATTAGCATACGGTATCGGACAGTGATACATTAGTTTTAATCATAGTCACACTATTTTCAATATTATATATTGAGTTAGTTTTGAAATAAGAACTTGCATGTCAAGCGTAACACTGTACACTATTCCTGATGTGAAACTAGCACACTGCACACTACTAAGCAGATGCTTTTACAGTAAAAATCCAATAACATTAAGTTTGCAGACATTCCATATTACTGCCTCTTTAGCCTACATGTTAGTATAGTAAATCATATTACAAGCAATTTGTAGGAAGCTCTTTTTCAGCAATACGAAATAGAGACAAGAGTGCTGTGACAGGACAGAGACAAATAGATGATGTTTATGGTAATGAGTACATATGACAGTATTGTTATCATCCTCTTACTCTTGTGCACTAAGTGGAATTTCTCAGGGATTCTTCGTATTAATTTAATGGCAATCACGGCATAACACTTTGATTGCATGAGTGTAAGCGTTACTACTCTAGGAAAACGTGTAGAGATGAGTGCCATATGTTCACTGTTGAATAAATAACATCAGAAATGACAACAGATGTTTATCTCATGTTAAGTGGATATTCCAGTTAAGAAGGTAAAGTTTTTGGTGTATTTTGTACAAAATGTTGATATCATATGCTTCTAAAAATAATGTATTTATACTTGAATGCCAGAATTATCACCAGTCATAATAATGGTTACAATCCTGCCCTTTCAGAGTACTGCTGAAGTGTTTCTTCTGTAGTTGCAAATTCTAACAGATACTTCTGTAGCTATTCCAAAAAGTTAAACTGAATTGCAACTCCTTCACAACAGTCAAAAGGCTACATTCCACCCACTAAATAATGCAGACATTTATTGTAACAGTTCCTGAATTAAAGCTAGAAAGAATTACATTTTATTGATACTGATATATGTCAACACTGTTGATTTTTGTATTGAAAGGTAACTGGTTCATTCTGCATATCACATGGCAAAAGTGTGCCACTTTATGCTGCATAGGGCTACCACATAAGTTATGTTAATGATGTCTGTATTCATGCATTCCTTTATACTGTATAGGCACATTATTTGTTTTGTTAAATATCAAACCAAAAAGACTGTTTACTAGTTTTGTTCGTGCGTCACATTAAATTTGAAACCTTTGTGTATGTTATTAATTGTGTTGATCAGTTGCTAATTTATGTAATTGTTAATGTACTCGGATGATGCTTACTTTCACTGATGTTATGTGGTACAACCGTGTAGAATGTAATGTGACTGTTTGTACAGATTTTAGTTTTGGGTTTCTACACTGTGTAGTAAAGGTGCTGAATTCTGGGAGGAACTTCCTGCGTCCATCTTTAGCGTGACTAAATCTGGTGCAGGTGGATGCTGAAGCAAATGGGGTGGAATGAATGTGTCTGTTACAGGGGTCAGTTTGAGGGAACTTTGGCCCATCAGAGCTATAGAATGGGAAAGAGGGGACAGGGCTTGAAACTCGATTCCCATTTGCTCAGTTCAAGCCCTCTTGACTCTCCCCTTGTGTAGCTCTGATTGCTCAGAATTCTGTCCAACCTTTCTACATAACTAACACATTTCCTCCTCGTAATTCAGCACACATCTGAAACAGTTCAGTCACCTTGAAGATGGCAACATACAGTCCTCCAAAAGGACAGAAAAAACCATTACTGTGTGGTGTAAAAAGAAGAATGAGAGAGAATGCATCATTATTAAAATGTGTGTCAAAGAGTCATGAGTTTATTTCAACGAACTTATAAGCCTACTATGATTAAAATTGGTTTGAAATGTGTTAATTTTTCCATTTGGTCTCATCACTTTTCCTCAATCTGAGTCAGTCATACTGGATGTAAAGGCACATGGAAGCTACCAACCGTACAACAAGAAAGCTTTTGAAATATGAAATGATAGTTTAACCACTATATGAAAGTACAAATTGAATGGATGGATCAGTGTTGTGTGCTTTGTCCATGTTGTTACTTAGAGAATACAAGTTATGTATTTATAACTGCAACAAAATCTGAATTTGAACATGATACCAGTCTCCTGCCCCTTTGGCACGCTCATCTTTATGCCATTACATAGGACTGTAATTGTTCCCCGTAATGATAGACTACCATGATGATTATCTAACTACAGAAGAATGCAAAATGCAGTATTAACAAATGCTATGGCTGGATTAAATAATAACACAGTTTGTTGAGAGTGTACAACAGAACAATAAAATGTGACACTTGAGTCTTAAGACTTATTATTGTAATGTTTCTGAACTATTTATGAAAACAGCAGTACCTGTGATGTCATTTTGTGCTTGATGCTTGTGTCCCTGCAGTGAACTGCATGAAGCAATTGACAGCATAGTCAATTAACTCAGCTAGTCAATAAACTGTCTAGCTCTATGGAACCTGAAGCCCACTAATGGACCCTGTTCTGAGCTAACTGAACACAGCTACTTCTCAATTTTGCATACTGTTCTCTAAGATGCATTCTAATATTTTGTTTCCCTGTACCCTTCGGTAGAGTAATTTCTACCCCTGAAATTTGTAAACCAAAGTTTTTAATGCATGTGTTATTTCTCCTGTGCCCATCCCATCCCATCTCATCCACAGTACTAGTCAAAAGTGTACAAACTATGAAACCTCCCACCTGGTAAATTTCAAAACATTTAATTTACTCTCCATGATATTCCAATAATTTTAAACAAAGTGCTCATTTACAAAAAACTGTAAAAGTAGTTGCATATTGTTATTGCATTATACAGTTGTGACAACTTTTGTTTCCTGAGGAAGTTAATAAATATTTTATTGTATCCCTCACATAACCCAAATTCAGCAACAGTCTGGGAACATTATGCAATGATAAAACAGACTGAACAATCATAACTTGCAGAGTGAAGGTTTTCATAATGTAAGGATCGATTTCCAAGTGCAATAAAATATTTCGTATGCCACAATGATGTTCACATTTTTGATTATCAATCAGACATTACTTGACAACAGTGGTAACACAGATGTGTATAGCACAGATGTAGCATACTACCCAGTAAACAGCACACAATAACTCCACATGCATACATAAAAAGTTTGCGATCTGTGGTTTAAACCATTCATATAACACATTTACCCAAATATAAGTCGAAAATTTTTCCCCAAATTTGTCAACAACAACAAAAAATTTGTGGAGGGGGCACCTTACAAACGGACACAGTTCAACATTCTGTGTAGGGATTTCACTGAAAATTTGCAGTTATGAAGGAGGGTCACCTTAAATTTGGGTACACATGTTGTTACTCTTCCAAATATTGTGACTTCCTGAAGGTAGAAACACACCTCTCGATGAAAGTGCATAACAGATTTTCTGCAAGTAACTTCTTTCCAGATATTCCGAATTCATCATATACTTTATAAAACTGGAGTAACATGGATGTCCCTCAGCTATCAAGAAAGCGTAGAGATCAGGTTAAGAGAGAGGTTCTGTATAACACTGTCAAAGAATTTGGTATAACCATGATGCTCGTCACAGGAATTAGTTCTGTTGCAATTAGACCCACAGTACAGTCCAGGCAGGTGAAATTTGTCTGACACATTTCCTATGCAGAATGGTCTGAAGCAGGATATGCTTCATCACTATTCCTTTATAACTTTGCTTTAAAATTTGGCACTGGGAAGGTCCAAGAAACAAGGGGAAATTTAAATCAGATGGGACACATCGGCTTCAGTTTACACTGATGATGTTAATACGTCAGGCAAAAACTTTGTATTATAAAGAAACACACAAAAGTTTTATTGGCCACTACTAAGGAGGTTTGTGTAGAAGTAAAAGCTGAGAAAATTAACTACACGTGCATGTCTCATCAACAAAATGCAGGACAAAATCACAATATAAAGATAGCAAATAAATCCTTTGGAACTGTGGTAAGTTCAGATACTTAATAATGACACTAACTAATCAAATACACACACTCAAAGAAATTAAGAGCAGATTAATTTCAGGAAATGCCCGCTACCATTCAGTCCAGAATCTTTTGTCTTTCCATCTGCTACAAAAAATGTGAAATTTGGCCTCTAACATTATGGGAAGAACCAAGGGTATTTGAGAATAGTGTGCTGAAATACTTTAGGCCTAAGAGGAATGAATAAACAGGAAACTTGAGAAAACTGCATGAGGAGCTTCATGATTTTTACTCCTTGCCAATGTTATTGGGTTGATTAGATCAAGAATTAGATGGGCAGGGTATGTGGCATGTATGAGGGAGAACCACTTGGAAGAACTAGGCACAGATAGGAGGATAAATATTAAAATGGATATTAAAGAAACAGGACGTGGTGGAGTGGACTGGATAGATACAAGTACTGTGTTCTTGTAAGCACAATAAACACAAACCTCAAGTTCCATTTCTCATGAAGGACATGGCTCTATGGAGTTAGCTCACACCTTTCTAAATCAAGAGCACTGTAATAGCTACGTATAATGTATAATTACTTTCTTCTCCTACCTTTGCTGCCGCGGTTCCCAGTGTGAAGTCCTGGCTGCTGTATGCACTTGCGTACTGCCAAAGTCCACATTATTCCCTTTAAAACAGTTTGGTTTTACAATAACTAAACACATATATTAAACTTTGAAGAATGGCATTAATCTAAATTACACAAAATACTTCAGTTCCTAGCTCACACAAGCCACAAACTGCATGCACTGTGACATTCAACTAGTTAATGCTATTTAACGAAATAATCGCTGTTTGTCGTGAGAATCATATGAACCACATCAAGACATTGTGGCAAAATGTAGTTAGAGCAGGTAGTACACATAATTAATACTGGGCATTAAGACGTTATTAAGTATCCAATATTCACTTATTCAATTATAGTAACTCGACGACAACTCGATTTCATTGCACATGTCTGTGGCACAACATAGATGACATTTCCTGTTAATAAACACTTAGAAATCTTTCATTCTGGTGCGCAAAAAAGTTCATTGACGCTCAGCCACTCACGAAATCAGTAGCAGATTAACATGTAACAAAATTATTAAACTCTTACATAAGTATTTATCACAATTATATCGTATAAAATCAGTCAACTGTTATTAAATGTCACGACGTGGTTTATTATCACGTTGTAATAATATTTCAGCCAGCACACTCATTTGAACTTGCCACCATTTTGAATTGCATTCGTGCGACACGTTCATCGCTGACTAAATGCAATAGTGGCACATTTCAAAACGTGCCTATTTTGCATTGTGCCACTATTGCATTTAATGAGTCGTATAACCCCACCTGCCTGCAAACTATAATCATCATCCATTTCCTCGATCGTAAGGGGTTCAAAATGAACATATTGCTCAGAGAACAATTCTTTTATCCACTTTACACAAAGTCTACACTATAACCGACAGCTATATACACCCTAATTGCCTTTGAATATACAAGGGTTAATGGGCTCATTGAATGCAATAATGGCACTACTCCAAATGGGCTATTTTGAAAATGTGCCACTATTGCATACAGCCGGCAAATGATGCGGAAGGCGGGATTGGCAGCATCCATGATGACCTGTGATTGGCCGAGACCACGCGGCAATAAAAAAAACGGCTGAAAAGGCAGAGACGTGGTAGTAGCATCTGTATTTGGCAAATTTTTCTGAGCAGAGGATCCATGAACATTGCCCATACGCGGATTGCCACTGTTTACGTCTGTGGCTGGGGGATTGTTGAACGGTCACGCTATTACGAAAAAAAATGCAATACCGAGAAACGTAACCTCCAACGTAAAACGAACACCTTATCGTATTTATCTCTTCTCCAAAGCGTCCAGAACGGTTCTAAGGCCCACTCAGCCTCCCACCAAATGGGTGTAGGGGGTAAATGAGCCAAGGCATGACTCTACTTCTATCTAGTGACGCAGTTAAGAATTTCCACATGTGCTTCCATTGTGTAGTGCCTTATTAACCAGTGGAACCTCTTTATATTTAAACATTAATCTACTTTATACATAATTCGTAACAGCTGTCGGGAAAGCAATGTAACTGCGTCCAGATGCACTCTCAATGTACGTACGATCTAGAATCACACACGTAATAAATGTGACATATGCATCATACTGCAACAGGTATCTCTCAGCCAATATTGTGAAGAGTGATGCACTCACTTTTCAATTTCAATCCTAGGTGTCACAGATAACAGTGACATCTAGGAATGCAACTGAAAGGTGAATGTGTTTCTCAAATGGTGGGTTACAAAATTTTGAATGTATTATCACAGTGTACGTATAACAACAGATTGGTTTGGTGTAACAACACGGTAAGAACAGCATTTGAAAAGAGGAATGAAGAATGGCAAATGTGGCTCAAAAATGTAAGTTATGGAAGCAGGCAAGCATGAAAAGGATTAAGAACTACAATCAAGAACATGACAGAAAGGGCCTAAAAATAATCTTGCAATAAATCTACCACAGGCTTACAGGAAGAATAGAAGAAAAATAAAAATATCATTCATAAAAATGAAAAATAACCACAAAACAAGAACCAATTCAACAATTCAGCTAACTTACTGACCACATCCACCACCTTTATCATTTATAACTAATTCCTAAAATTTTAGAACTTCAATTTTGTGTAAACTGTAATGTATATTACAAGCAATTAACAGAGAAATACATGAATAATGGATAAGTACACATACAATCACACAACTTTCCAAAAATACATCATTTGGTATAACATGATACACTGAGATTTCTAATGTGCTGCTCATGTAAAGGGGTGGGAAACACTGGGTTAGGAGAAAAGCTTCATAATGTAAACTCGCAGGAAGAACAGACTGCAGCACAAGTAACATTTCATTTATTGAAACATCATGATATAAAATCAATTAAAATCACGCTTACACAGTAATTTACAAGATATAAACATTTCAAAAGTATACAGACCCTGAAAAATATTAATACATTTTCTATTGATTCTGTTAATTTCCTTTATAACAATGGCAAAATTTACAACTTTCTTCATAAAATATATATATATATATATCTGTTCAATAAATTCCAATAAATATGTATATTAATTAAACCTATTGCAGCACAGCATAAATCTCAAGCAAAGCAGCAATGACTGTAGCCAGTTAGCACCAATGAAATTACTTGACCTGCATGGATACTCAACTAGCTGAGCATACGTTCTGGCACCTTTTCCCCTGCCCTGTAACCTATCAATACCAGTTTAAAATAAAACTTCATTCCCATACAATAAATCACAGGTGCAGACCCATGCAGAAAACTTAGCCAAGAAGCAGTTTGCAGTTTGCAGTCATTAATTATGCTTATGTGATAATACATTATAAATCACTCTTTTTACAGCACTGGCCCTCCTTCCAGTGTATTCCTCAACAGTACTGTACTAAGTAATAACGATAAATTAATACGTGATCTTTATAACTTTGACCCAATGAATGGCTAATCAACAAGAACAGATGTATGATTTGAGGTTCTCACTGTGGCATTGAAGCTTCAAGACTTCCTGGATGTGATGCTGTGTCAATGGCTGAAGATGAACACACTACAGTCCTTCTAAATGCCAGGCACTACCCACCAATGACACGTCACAATGTCACATCGCAGAAGACCTGAAGCTTCAACAGCACATATTCTAAACTGCACACAAACATGAGTTGTACTTTTAAAAAAAACAGATACTCTACACTATAGAGGCATGTATGTTATTCGTGGGAACAGAAGAGATAAAGTATGCACGGTAACTGTGACAGACTGAGGAGCATCACACGTTTTAGTTAATGTTTGTAAAGTACAAGAAACAATAAAATTCTTACATATTACAGATTGTTAGCAACTTGAAGTTTGTACCTCTTACATCAAACACGCACTGTAATAATCTCAACTGTACCGCTATATTCATGCAAGCAAAATAAAAAAACTGCATGGAAACATTTCTTTTGATAATGAAATAATGACCCAAACCATACCCACATCAGTATGTTGTAAGTACAGCAGATCTGGAATAGTCTTCTGTTTATACTGTATAAGCCCAAATAAAAGGTGAGTCCCCCACCAAAAGAGCACTACAGAAAGTATGAGTTGCCTTACAAATGAGATCATAAGGACTTTCCCAATAACATCTCAGGAACACATCATTTCCTAGCAAACACTGACAACAATACGGATGTACTGAGTTATGTTCATATTATACAAAAGGTCAGTTAAATGCACTATATTTAGTTTTATATTGGCCTCTATGAAACTGCATTAACATTTCTGGTACATCCCGCAAATTGTTTGAAATTGTTTCTCTAAATACCCCAATGAGAAAGATGGAGTTCCTTATATTCAGAGCCACCTTATATTCACACATATACAGTAATTCTTATGCATCACCATGTACCTGTCAATCTTTATATACAGTACTACATGATTCAGCAAATGAAACCAATATTCTATACCAGACCACAGAGCTGTAACAAGGGCACATGAGTGAGGCACTTGCTTCAGGTACACAACACTGAGGGGTGCTGGAAAATACATAAAATACACGTCTATTAGTCCAAGCATGCCATCCATTTCTAGAAATTTAAATCGAACCATGTGTTACAAATTTCAAACTTTGTGTTTTATACGTACAGGGAGTCACACCTTTATATTTTTGCCTCAGACACAACATTAGCCATTTACGGGTCTGGAGGACCATACTGTACTTCCATCTATCTGATTAAGGCAGTAAACAGTTATGTTTACAATGCTGGCTTACAATAACATTGTCAAAGTAAGAACTCCATAGTATGCATCCTTCGATAACAAACACCTCCATATAACAAAGAACATTCTTCATATTTGTACAAGCCAATATAAGTCATTTATTTTTTACTTGTAGTTTATTTCATTATGCTGCCAGTAACCTTGACTATACACCATCACATTATAGGTGATAGTATAGTATTCAACACGTCTATAAAAGTGCACAGTGCTGACAGCTACAGAGAGTTACATGGTAGAAGGTAAAGGTGTCCCTGTAACAAGCCATGCAGGCACTGATGGGGGGGAGGGGCCAGTACAGCTCTATTCCTTCCTAACCTCAGCACTAGATCAGGATGGGCGGACAATGCCATGCCCCACCATGTTACCTCCAGGAAAGAGCCCAGTACACATTGTACAGGAGCCTGGGTCAGCCCAAGGGCCTGTCTGTACAGGTGTGGGAAAGACAAAATCTCTTGCCCCCACCAGGGTTTGAACTGTGAACCATCCAGCCTGCAGCGAGTCGCCACACTGACTATGCTACCCCAACCTCCACATGGCAGAGTGTGTTACAAGGACGTACGGGGCGCACAAAGTAATTCACTAACAAAGACTGTAACTCCTACGTAAAGGAAAGCAGTAAGAGGCATTGAAAGGGGTATAAAAGTAAGATGCATACCTTAGTCTCCCCCTGACTAATGCCAACCCCAAAATTTACACGGTTCACTATTCTCTGGTGACCAAATTATGATGGTATAACCGATAATTTTGTAATGGTAGAAAGGCAATTATCTAACTGCTGAAAACTGGGCCATGGCAGTACAATTGCATACGCTTTGCAGAAAATGCTGGAAACAAATTTAGATTTGGCTCATTTCAAAGGGCTTATTTCTATAAAATAAAGCCACTGGTTCTCATGTGTGACAAGAGAGAGGAGGTGAAGAGTTTCAACAAATGATTAAACAAGCAAAATGTATCTGAATTAGAAGGTTATATTACTTCACACTAACCTGACTTTCTTGTACTGCATTTGAACACCTCTGGTACACTTTAATAAAAAACGTGACGTTAAGCTATACTTCTGCACAGTGCCATAAAGAAGACCTCCGGTTTAAGTCTTTTGACAGGTTAACAGTTTGAAGTAATCAGTGTAGTTAATATTAAGCACATAATTGAAGCCAAAGAATCCTAAATATAGTAGAATACCTTTAATCTGGCACCCACGGGACTAGGTGGGTACCTGATTATCAAATATTCAGAATTATCAGACAGTACCTACAGTGACCTACGTGCTTATAGGTAAATTTTTGTTACTGCTCACATACTTGGGCTGCACAACTAATCAGAGGAGTATTCCATTTGGGCATCTCCGTCAGTGGCTGGTTCTTTAAAATCTTGCAGCTGGACCTCAGACTAACGTGCTCATCAGTTATTTCATCATAAAAAGACTTAGCTTTTCCAATTAGCACAGGCCCAGTAATGGGTTTTCCTTTGGAACACACTGCTGTAAACCATTTGTACAACACCTTGTCCAACTGACATAATTTACGCTCTTTCAATGCCTGTTGCTGGCACAGGCCCTTCACACTTCACTTGATTCCACAAGCAATCATTATTAGTCCTTCTGTTTCTTTACACCATAAACAGTTGACAATTCAATGCTGTATGAAGCCATTACCACACTTCAGCTTTCGCCAACTTCAAGCCTCCTAATGATTTGACATTTCAGAGGAATCGTTAAAGTTACACGTTTCTTCTTCACACCAGCACCACGTTTACTCGTCTTGGGATCTTCTGAAGCCATTATAATAGCTCAATGGGCTCAATAAAGTCCAGGTAACCCAAGATAAGGTATCACAGAACTGGTACGTGTACTGGAAGTCACCAATGGTGAAACTTCCGGTCTTCGGACTATTTTCAAGCACCAAACTCTCAGAAGTGCCAGATTATCAGTAGCTGAATCAAAGGAATTCTACTACATATGGGCTCCTTAAATCTTGTAATATGGAGGTGTTAATGCAGATTCATATTATATTTGTACAAGTTTGAGCAAGTTGTACTGTATAGGAACAAACTCTATAGTAAGCACAATGGATACGCAGACAGTGCAATGTATGTATATGCTATGGCAAGACTTTACGTGACATAATGTTTGTTCCTCACAATTTCTCATACAGTATCAAATTGATATACTTCCCACTATATAAAAAAACACATACCTCAACTACAAGTCTGTGTACACAGTTGTAAATATAACTGTGTACACAGACTTGTATTTGTGGTGTTATAAATATAACACTTTCAGAAAAGAAACTATGTCATGAAATGGAAAGAACTGAAGTTGGGTGGGGGAATACACAAATTCAAACCTGAAACATAATTCTATCATTCTCTAAAACAATACATTTACAGATCAGCATTAGAGTTTCCACCTCCCTAATGCTTGACCAGATCTCTAAGAATGGAGTTCTGGCTCCAGACAAATTACCATGAACAAGGTAAGATTTCCACAGCACTTTGGCCTTATTATTGGCCTGTTATATAGGGTCATTAATTTACCTGACAACAATATTTCCTGCTTCCTCTCGGCTCTTTTATCACACTATCATACCCACTCAGCCAACTGCCCACATGCACAGTACAGTACTGTAGCAGCAGTAAAACAAAGATGATGGCACTGCAACCCCTCAGAGCACTGGGAGGTACTTGCCCAGCAACACAGTGTGACATCGCAAAAGACTCAAATCTTCAACTCCCAAACTGATCACTTTGTGACAAGATGCCATCACTCTAAGAAAATACTTTAATTTCAGCCCCTCAATAAATAATTACATTATTCAACTTTCAGCTGAAAATACGCTGTGCAAGAAGACAGTGGCAGTTACAAGAGAAAAAGTTCACTTTAGAACTTAGAAATGACGACCACCAGGATAAACATACATACTGTATATATGAGATTCTCACAGTGGTCACTAAGAAGACTGCTGTATTCTGGGATGTGATGCCATATAGTTTAGTAAACAGGGAACCCATTTGCCTGTAAGCGACCACCTGCATACCTCATGATCCTGCTGTCTATACATTTTGAGGTGAATACCACCACTACGCCAAGGGGAAAGTGCAATAACGGCACTTCTGCCACAACACTTCATTTCAAAAGATAATATATGTCACACCGTCCTCCCATAATGTCACGTGTAGTGCTAAGAGGTTGCTGGTGTGATAACTGTTGTTCTGAATGTTCATGCCCCAGCCGATGAAAATGAAATGGGTGTGACATGTGGCATGTATGGAGGAGAAGAAAAATCCAGACAGGGTTTCTGTGGGGAAATGTGAAGGGAACAGACCACTTGGACAACCCAGGCACGGACAGGAGAACAATATTAAAACAGATCTCAAAGAAATAGGATGGAAAAAAATGGACTGCATTCAACTGGCTCAGGATTGGAACAAGTGGCAGGCTCTTGTTAACACAGTAAGTACAAAAGTATCTATATACAAAACTATGCAGTGTCATATCCCAAACAACCAGTCCGCAAACATATCAACAAATTCATTAAATAACATTGCCTATCTTCCTCAAACAATGCAACATACAAGGGGGCAGTTATTATGTCTTCTTTGCACAATGTGCACTACAAGAATGTACATGAGGATGGTCATGCTCCTGCCACCTGTCAACCGCAGAATTGCTGGATGAACTCTGATGCAGTTTGATATGAACACTGTGCCAATGGAAGTCACCCCAAACCTGAACTTCAGTTACCAAAGAACAAACTTTCTCGGCAATATGAAATGTTCATATAATTGAACACGCACTTTCTGCAGGGGAAAGCGTAATCTATACGCCATTAAAGTGGCAGTATTTAAATAGTATGGTACATATATTATGTACAAATTCTACAGTACAGTGATAAATAAAACACTTCAAAAATTAAAATGCCAGCATATATAAACCAGATTAAAAAATCTTAAAATTACTGAATGGCACTATTTAAGAAATGAAATGAAAACTGTATTAATAGGGGTAAGAGATTTTTATCCACAATGCTTCGGACTTACAGTTTTCTGGATCACGGGTTTTTCTGTAATTTGAAACATCATGCCTAAAATCTACGAAAATAAGTTTAAAAATTACAAATAGGGAGCTCTAACTTCAAAACAAAGATACGACTGGTGATTTAACATCAACTGCAAGGCATCATCTGACAGGATGTTATCAAAGCAACATGAAAACAAAGTGCTGGCTCTCCAATTCCTTGGCACTGAGTTTAAATTGATTTGTTTTGGAATGCAGCTGGTTTTCAAGAATTCCAGGTACTGGGACGCCAGGTAAAAGATCCAATACCTGTAATATTACTAATACTTGTTAACATGTTTAACAAATGTATTCAGAATAGGCAGAATAATTTAGAATGCTATGATGCATTAAAGGCATGCAGAAACTGGGTGCACTGTATATGGAATGCACCCTTCAGATCCATTTTCTATAAGGCACATTAAGGCTTATGGGGAATTTAAGGCACATTTGCAGATGACAAATAAATACTATCAAATTAAGGATCCATTCTGGCACATTTTTGGGTGGTTACACATCAAAAAATTAAAGTGTCATTTTAAACCCATTGCATTTACTTCCTTTCCTCTCACACACCAAGTCAAGCAGCTCAAGAAAATTCAGTCTGCTTGGACAGCTTGACCCTTAGGATGAACGCACAACATTCCTTCAAAGTATAGGAACCACCCATCCAATGGCACAGTGTCACACCCCAACAGACCTGAAGCCTGGCATGACCCTACCACGACAAAAAGTTCATTTCGTGCTTCAAACTTACCTCTGTGAAGACCGTGCCATGATAAAAAGTTAATTTCACGCCTAAAACTTACATCTGTGAAGATGAACAAATGGTAATCAAATGATGACTATTTACAGTAGATGCCATGCTGGAAGAGCAGATTATAGGGCAGTCCCCACAACACCGTGACCCAGTGAAGCTCCAGGTCACTGAGTGAGACCAAAAACCTTCAGTGCATTGAAGGCTGTTGCCAGTGCCACCTCCTCGGCAGGTTTCTTCATAAATGCTGCTATCATTTCTACGATGGCAGGTAGTGAACACGGCTCGTTGCGTTGGAAGGTGCAGTAGCGCTGTAGGAAGGTCAGAGACCTGCAACACCAGGAAACAACAAACATCTGAAAACAACTCACACTGGAAACATTCTTTCAAATCTTAACACATAACAGTAACAACATTATGGCCTGTCAAATACACATCACTACTTGAAGAGTCAGGTACATAAAACTATACTTGAAAACATGTAAGGATTTGTGTAAAAACTGGCAACTTATGTCACATAAAAACTACATACCTCTCAGTCAAGGCTTCCTTCACATGGGCTGGCAGCTTAGAAGCACGAGTATTAGGATACATAAATGGAGAATCCGTCTCCACCAACAGTCTGTCCAAGGGAATAAGTCCATCTTCCAGTATTTTACGTACCCCACTGTCAGATTTATCTTTGCAAAGATAACCTGCACAACCAAGATCACAGACATGTGTGCTACAGTTGTTAACAAAATACTTTAAAAATGTCACATTGAATCTAGAATATAAACAGAATTATAAAAATGACAAATGTCCAAAATGTCTTAACATGGGAATTATTGCCTACAGATCTGAACACAAATTAGGTGAGGAAATTTTTGTGACAGAAAATTTCATTTAGCCCATGTTCCTCTAAATGGGCAAGTTTGGTCACCACAGACATGACTCCTACATGTCAACAATGTGGAGGCATGAAGCAAACACCTGGGCAATTCTGGACTCTCAGCATTCTGTTTACACACTGCACTGCCCAGTACACTCACTTCCCTGCAAACAGCAATAATGAAGCCAACCAATCACACACTTGTTGTATAAAAATAATTTAATACAACAACCCCTCAAGCCTCATAACATACTGACTGACAATTTGATTTTGTGCCTTGCCATTACGGCAGTACTGATGTGGTGTGTTCTTTTATTTCAATAGCCACATAAATTTTCACTTCTCTGATTTTACATTCATTTTCAATCGTCCCTTCAAAAACGTAAAATCGCAGTTCCACTCTATGTACCTGGTGACAGTAAGGAAAGCTATCCAACAGCTTAGTACAGACAGTCAGTATCCCAGCCAAGACGCGAACTGGGCACCTCCCAAATACAAGTAAGAAATGTTATCTGTTAAGCCAACTTGCTCAGTGACAGCGATCAATGACCGACCTTATACAAGAATGATAAATTATAAATATTAACTACCAAATTTCAGAATACAAGGATAAATGGTGCTAACATGTTAAAAGGTGGAGAAAAACCAGAATAGAGAAGAACAGGAATTACACACAACAAAGGAAGAGAAATGATGTAGGAGCACAGTAAATATTTATCCAGCATGAAACAGGAAGAGGGTGTACCAACACGTTGATTTTGCCAACAGACAGAATGCTGACTTAAGAAAAGAAATTTTAACCCTTTGGCACCAGAATTAAATGCCAACTGTACTCTGCAAATGACCCGGGATTTAAATGGTCACCCATTACTTTGTACATTCTTGGCTGAGTGGATGTTCATTTTTCTCAGCATCACACTGCGCATTGACTGCAGTCAAACTTCAGCACCAAAGACTCAATGTAAGCTATGATCAATCATCTATTAATATCCTGTGCACCTTTGAGCCATGGCCTGTAAAAATGTGAAAAGGGAAGTAAAATAAATGTGTCAAATATTACTGAAAAAACTGAAATTATCAGGAAAACAGACACGTGTAATTTGCAATGGACTCTATGCAACAATATGAAGTTAAAGCAACCCTGCCACTGAACAGTGTGCAGGATAAATTAACTCCTACTGGCAGGCAGGTGGGTGGGTGGGTGGGTGGGTGGGCGGGCAGGCCGGGGGGGGGGGGGCTAATGAAAGGACATTTGGGAAATAACAGGTCACTGGGCCTAATCCTTGAAGACAATGACAAGCAAGGCCAATCAGGAACCCACAAATGCCATATTATTATCCCATTTTCAACAATTACGCACCTGTCATACCAAGATACATTCCCATTTGCAGGTAACTGTGGGCCTGTTCTGATGTGCCAGTAAAGCAGTGGATGACCATGGCAGGCAAATGGTCCTTGTAAGCCTTGAGGATGTCCAGTAAATCCTGGTGGGCATCTCGTTCATGCAGCAACAGGGGCTTCCCAAGTTCACATGCAAGTTGCACCTGAAATTGTTATGGTCAGCAAGTCCAATATTTGATTATAGTAGGGTCTCAGTTTCCAGATTAACTGCGACCAACAAAACCATCAAAATCACAATTTGCTGTCAACATAAAATGTGTACTTGGTTCCAATAACTTCTGATGTACCAGCAATAAGAAAAAAGTAACCCCCAAAAGCATGACAGTTAATTTCTAATAAAATACAAACACTTCTTGGAAGTGCAAATACCTTAAATGACCAAAGGAGAGTCCCAGTCCATAAAACATGAAAGCAATTTCACTCATTTAATGAAAGACAGAACTTGACTGTGATCAGTGATCTTTGCAACAGCAAGGGGTGCGCGGGACTGACTCACTAGCCACATGACCACCTGCCAGCAATTTGTCGGAACTAGTCAGGGGTGGGCAAAACAACTGTATTAAAATGGATGCTCAAACAATATCCTCATCAGATCAATATGTGACACGGACTTCAAAATCTTAAAACCCTGACAGGTGAACAACTGCAAGATCCACGAAGATGACGGCAACATGATTCTAACATCAGGAGCCACTCGCCCTGTGACAGCACCACATCACACAAGCCTTGAATCTTCAACAACACTGTGACATCCTCAAATCTCACAGGCTCTTTCCTGGTTAGTATTATGGAAGAACATGACTATCATAAATGCAACCCTGGTTAGTAAAGTAAAATTATAATTTTGGGTGGCACTCCTAGGTTGGTGCTTAACAGTAACAGGATTAAGAAGAGTAATTCAGTACAACTCTTGGATATTCTGCCAGTTTTTGCCACATTAAGAACAAAAAAACACTGCAAAACTGCTGAAACAGTACACAGAAACACATGGCACTGTAATTATACAGAGTAATTGTTAGATTATTGAACCATGCCATGTTGAGTGCAGATGTTACAACGTAAATGGTTGCAGGGTAACTGCATATGCTGCAATTGAATGTGGAAGTAAGCAGTCAGTCGGTTGAAGGTAACACCTTAGTGTAAATGACCATACAATTACCACCAACACAACTATTTATTGGTTTACATACATTCAAATTGCATGACTACATGTTTCAACCAGAATTTTGTGCAATGTACTGGCCAAAGTTCTCATCAAAACATGCAGTCATGTAATTTGAATCTACGGAAACTAAGAAACAGTTGTGTCGATGGAAACCGTATACTCATTTATAGCATCACAACACAATGGGATTTCTATCATAAAAATAGTAACAGCTTAGCTTTTATCACTAGGGACACAGAAAGTACTGTTCATACCTAAATGGGCTCTGCCCTCTGTCTAATACAACCACCACTGACCCTTATTTTACATTGCCTTTAAAGTACTTTAAGACACTTCATGCTATGTATCAGCATATCCCAGTCTGCAATGGTTAACCTTAGGAAGCCCAGATGATGAATAAGGCAGTTTTAAACATGTCATGCATAGCACAATAACTACAAAAAATACAGAGTTTGTATTAGACAGTGAACAGAACCTATTTAGTCAGTGAACATGAAAATGGTTCACACCTGTTTTTCAAAAACTTCCTTCTGAATATCGACTGGTGAGAAGTCGCGATTATAATCCAAGCCACACTCGCCTACAGCCACACATTCAGGGTTCATAGCCATCTCTCGCAGTTCTTCAAGGTGACCCTCTGTCCAAGACTTTGCATCATGAGGATGGATTCCTACAGACAGAAGCATACAACTGACTGCAATGCAATGGTCACATGAAACAAGTACAATGGTGTGTCAAATGAAAATATTAAAAGTGCAAAATGAACATCCTACCATGCAGCTGTAAGGACAGCAAGCCAATGCATGGTTTGGAAGCATGTACTGTGTGTAGTAGGCCTGGCACTGTCAGTCAGTCAACAACTCATGTTGGTTAACTGCCTCTGTATATGCATCTAGAATCATGTTTTATCCACAGGAGATAGTAGAAAATACTCAATAACACTTACAGGAATACCCAAGAAGACCAGGAAGTAAGACAGAGAGGGAAGTCAAAATTAATAACACCAAACCAAACTCCATCCACAAAACTTGATTGAGATGAAAATCAAAAATTAACATATGACCTGCCTCTCTGTGGAAGAAAACATGAACCTCCATTGCAAATTACGAGATATTAATTATGAGCGTACCACATTCACTCATCATCCCTATAACTTGTTAACTTCTTCCATATTGTAGGAAACTGCAGACCAAATGATTCTACATGCACTGTAGCACATGCTCGCTGTTTGCAGGGGTCAGATTGTTTGAAAACCCCGAAGAAAGGTACCACTGCGGTGCACAAAGTAAAGACTTTATGGAAAAAATGGGGATATGTGACCTTAAAATTTGTATGTATGATATATAAGCAATAAACATGGAAATATTATTGGCAGTATTTACTGGGATGACACTGGAATTACTGACTGGATGTTGTCATGGCGGAAGGGAGACAGACGGATCAGTGAAGGAGGTGATGATCGCTTCCTCTGGCTTCTTCTGCATGTACGTAAATTAATTTACATTAATTAAAGCGTGAGACAAGCAAATAGATCTGCAAGTTGGGAAAAGTACAGCTAATGTACCGTCCACCTGACACAATATTTAGGAAGGCGCTGATGCAGTCAGGCAGGTGTGGGGTACTGCATATTATTCTGTGTGTCTGCACAAGAGTGAATGCCAAAAGGTGACAGACCTACACTACAATGCATTGCCACAATAATTCTTCCATAAATAAACAAAACCACAGTGTGCAAACCCATGAGCACAGCAGTTCTGCTTTAGTTAACAGATGTGTGTCATATCATGATCAAGAAGTGTCCTGTGTCAAACCCAAAAATACCTTGGTTTACAAAATGATAACCAGAGGAAAGGGAGGAATCATATTTATCACATGATTCCCAAGTTACGTGGCGCATGTTATGCAGGTCAGTCGATATTTCACATCAGCAACAGTGATGCTCTCAAAATAATTCATTTTATCTATTTTCACCACATAATAAAACACAGAACACTTTTTGGGAACAGGCTGTCTAACAGTCAGAAGACAAACGTAACTTTAGAGTTATGGCCAATGCAAAATACAGAAACTTGTGTATATGCCTGTTGAAGACATATCGATTTTAATTCTTCCATGTGAACACACATTTTCACTAATGAACTTCACGGCAAATAACCAAGAAAAATTTCAAACAAATCCAGCTGCATACAGTATTAATACAAAGAAACTCTGATGTTTTCAGAAAAGCACACATTATGTTGGCATTGAAATATTCAACAGTTTACCGCGTAGACTCACAAGGCTTACGAATGAAAATGCTCAATTTAAAGTAGCATTAAGAAGGTACATAAATACACAGTCCTTTTACTCCACTGATGGATTTCTAATGTTAAAAAATTATTCATAATCTTACTACATACTGTATATAAAGGATTTAGTGTAACAGCTGAATTATTTATGAGAAATCCTTGTAACATTTTTGTACTGCAAAAATTCTGCACAGTTTGTACTTCTCGTGACTCACTCCACATCCTGTTGTCACCGTGACTACTTCTGATCCATGGAATGCATGATAATATGTGTAAAAGAACAAATCCAGTTCCCAAAATTCCTTGCAAACATGAGACTGAATGTAACTGACAAAAATCCAGCAATTGAGAAATCTTGAATTTTTGGTGCAATCTATACATTTATGCCCCTCAAGTGGTGTCAAAAACTTTCACTCATAAATTCTAAAAGGTTTTGACGATGGTGTATAATATTGTGTGGTGATGGGTTTATGGACTTTATCCATCGTCTGAAGAGTAAAATATTAAAATATTAAAAATCAAAAAATTAAAAGCGCAACGCTTTGGAAGCTGGCTCTGCTTCTGTCCTCAGGAGACTGGAGGGGGAGAACAGAAGAACACCTACTCTGTAGGGCCCCTTAGACAGAGATAGCCTCCATCCCTGGACAACCCATGTCAGTCAACTAAGTTGGTTGTCCAGTGATGGAGGCTAGCTCTGTCTAAGGGGCCCAACAGAGTAGGAGTTCTTCTCTTCTCCCCCTCCAGTCACCTGGGGATGTAAGCAGAGCCAGCTTCCAAAACGTTGTGACTTTAATTTTTTAATTTTTAATATTTTAATATTTTACTATTCGGATGATGGATGAAGTCAATAAACCCATCACCACACACTTTCACTCATGTCTGTAGATTTTACATTTATTCCATTCATTCTACCTACCCACATTCTTTGGAACTAAAAAATGACCACACATTACCCAGTTTCCTTTCTGCTACCACAGAATTACAGGTCACACTACCTGCTGTTGAATATAATGTTCCGGGGTATATCCTGGTCAGTCGAAGTGCCTCTCTGCTTGTTCGAAGAGATGTTCCAGTCACCATTATTTTCTGGACACCTTTTGAGAATTTGAAACAACTTACAGTTACAACAACAAAACGTTAAAACCCAGCAAAACTCCCAAACTAACGCTGCAGAATCAAGTGCCACAATTTTGACTTCAAAACATGCATGTGTCTTTACAAGATAGTAAATGCTAACTTTCGCTTCTGTTGCTCTACAATGTTTCACCGGTAATACTACTAACATGCAGACCCTTACTTCAACCAGCAAAGTTCACACACTTTTCTTTTTAACATTCAGGCATACGCTTGCATTTTGCCAATAAACCCAAATTTGGTGAGAGGTTAATTGTGTTAGGTTAGGTTCGGTTTGGTTAGGTTAGTTTCACGTAACTTAATTTACATTTACGTTTGGTCTAGTAAATAAAACACTGATTTTGTAAGAAAATTCTCGGTGGGTAACATCACTTACAAGCTCCCAGAACTGAATTACAGTTAAATATGTTGTACAGTTGTCCCCCTTATAGGGCCACACTATTTAGAGAAGGGAAATAAAATAAATTATGTAGTAACAGATTCCAAAGATTAACACCAAATGTCATCACTAGATCTGAGTTCTTCCTGTCATTACTTATTCCTCTAAAAGCACTTATGATTATCCTTTTATATGTTTCCATCTTCCCTAAGTCCACCATCCAAGATGTTTTTTCACAGATATTTTGTACACATTTTTCCCCATCACAGATGAAACATGTTAAACAAAAACAGTTACAGTGAGTGGTTATCTTCGAAACTGACAAATTACAAGCACCCAAATACTGAAAATTTTCATCACAACAGACTTCACTGGGACAAGGTACTGAAACAAACAGCAATCACTCACACTCAGAACATCCAGCAACCTTTGGAACAAAGTCTAAAAGCAGTAACTTTAGTAAGCACTGCCTTCAAAAGCCTAAGCTGAAGACTAGGGACTCTTTTATTTCTTTAATTGTAGGTTACTTAACAGTGACTTCAGTAACTAAAGATAAAATAATGGTGGCAATATTAATAAATACCCAAAAGGAAACAACAAATAGCTGTGGTATGATATGATTTACTCCTGGCATGTACTTGGCCGCACTGAACAAGACCATTAAAAAAGATGCAGTTCGTAGGCTGAGGTTTGAACTTGGCATCTACCCAATATGAAACGGGAGTGCTACCCACTGGACTCTGATATTCTGCCTTTGTGTGATGTTATGGAGAATCTACACTCTAGTTTACACTTTCAACAGAAAGGGAAATGACTAATAAATGGGGCCCAATACCACAAATCTTCTGACTAGCATGAATAATTTGTTTAAATAGTTTATCAAAGTTGGGCTTTGTATGTTATTCCACACAAGTTCATACATTCAACACTGTTTCAATAAAACATACAGTCATAGAATAAGCTGAGTGAACACTGACCCCTGCGCACCTACATGCCTTAAACACACAAAAATTCTGCTTTTTGAGACTGTCCTCACTACCAATGTCACGAGCCCAGCAGCCTCTAAATCAGTTAAAGTGAAAACGTAACGTAAGCCATACACTTCACGGACAAAATTACAATACTAATAAAAAGCTGGTGTGAACACTACAACCACCCCATCGACCACACTTACTTCAAAATACCTAAGTGCTACACAGTTCCTTGAAGACTTAAGACGTACACATACCAGCATCCTTTGCTCGTTGTATAACAGAATCCAAGTCTCTCCCATATTTCTTGTTTGTTAGATTTGCCCCAATATCAACTATTATATAATTTTCATAACACTGCTGCATAGACACAGACAAATTTTCTGGGGACTTTGTAGAGTTACCGTCGGGTTCATTTGATGCCATAGCCAAACCGGCTTTAACAGCAACGTTCGAACCTCAATTATACAACGCCATGACCAAAGAGTACCAGCCCTGACTTTCTCCACTCTAAAAAAAATCCGTTACAGTAAAATTCCCACCGCTTCGTTCCATATTCATTAATCCATCAACGCACGTCTACACTGATTTACAGTTGTTCGTGACTGGCACCATGCCACTAATCGGATACGTGCCATTCGTCTTAACTTTTAACCACGGAATACCACTCAGTCTTTAGCAAAGTTGCCAGGTTCGTGCGACAGAAGCAATGAAAAAGAAGCACGTAACAAATTTCTACAAAGCAAGGGTCGTTGTTTACCTCTCCCATAACAATAAATTTTGAATTAAAAAACACCAGAGGGTCATTCCTCTGCCATAAATAGGAAGTGCTCCTGTATCAACTAGCAGATATGTAGCTGCAACAATTATAAAGTGGTTAAAAATGTATATATTTGCATAAGGATCAACATTATTTTTATTCAGCATTTTTCTTTCACTGCTCAATTATTCGAGACTTGTTAAAAAGTTAATAATTCTTTACAAATTAAAACATTACTTGGATGTGAATAAGAGAACATAAAGGTACGCAGATAAAATAATTTCGTAATAAGGTCATGGAGCAAATAACCACCTACCAAGAAATGCCGTTATTTTGTCTGGAGTCAAGTTATTACACAATACACAACCGTAAAGAAAGATTAACAATAAGGACATCAAAATTAATTCAATATACAAACTAATAACTGCCACGCTCTGTTAATCGAATTTTAATGTTACAGAGTACAAAGTTAAGTACATAAAAACATAAATTTAGAGCTAATTTATTATTTTAGAATTCTGAGAGAGGAAACCGTACGAGGAAATAATATCGATTTAAAACCAGCTTTTCTCGCAATCACAGAGAAGCATCTATTTTTGTAACTGGTGAAGCCACAAAAAGGAGAGTTTCCCTTTCATATTCCAAAATTCTGGAGGTATTCTCAGTTCCATGTTAAAAATGTTAAAATAGCAGTAGACCTAAGCCCGACAAACCGCACGGTTTTCGAACGATTAGAGATTATAGTGATCGCCGCGGACGCGTTCTGGTTCTGGAACCAGTTGTCATTGATCAGAGTTGCGATCTGTTCGATTATACACGTGAACCTGCCCCAGTTCAACCCTTCATCTAGCCTGTTCGAATATTGTAGCTTTCACAGCAATTCAACAAAATCTTACTTCAAGCCCCAATTAGAGACGGGTGCGTTCATTGACCGTGGAGATGCAATTAGGATCCATGGTAT
Source organism: Coptotermes formosanus (assembly GCA_013340265.1). NCBI lineage: Eukaryota > Metazoa > Arthropoda > Insecta > Blattodea > Rhinotermitidae > Coptotermes > Coptotermes formosanus. The sequence goes on along the minus strand of BLKM01005549.1, from coordinate 90,879 downwards.
TCCTCTCACGCAATGGTCACGGTCTTGGGGCACTATTGACATGTTGGTGTTCCACGGCCGCTATTGGCGCTCAAATGGATAACATGAATACTTACGTTTGGTTACAATTGTCGTTACTCACCGCTCCACCAGCACATTCGGTAGGACCCATGGACGAGTGATTTGCTAGAAGCAGAGACCTATACCCGCAGTTTATGCTACCGGCGAGAGTCGAGCCCCCAGTCCCAGTACACGAGCGGTCATGGATCAGAGTTGCGAGCGGCCACTGGGGACAATATAAACTTCGATTAGTAGTCGAGGCTACTGGACGTGCTGCACATACACCGTGACCGGCGGTCGCCCCTCCATTTCGCCGCATCCGTGGTTGTGGTAACAGCAGTACCTAATAGTAGACCCCTGGGATGTGAAGTCTTGAAACAAACGATCCGTGATCTAAGAAGACCACGTTCGTTCGCGTAGTATACAATTAGCTGCAATCTGTGGTGCGAAGGAGTTGTGAGGAAGTGAGTGGGGATTATATATTTAGAGAAGTTAGAAATGGAGAGACCTGTCACACGTGAGAGTGTTTTAGCACTGATACTAGAGAAGGAAAAAATTGAAGCTGAAATGAGTCAATTGAAGTCTGTGTTAGATAGGGTAAGCGTTGTTGTTAAATTATTTGACGTTTCAGTGTGGTCATGTCACCCTGAATGCGCATGTAATTTTTGCATAATACTATATGTGTTTTATGTAAGGCATGTAAGGAATGACCTGGTACTTCTCACTGGTAGTCAGTAGGTCAGTTATTGCTGGAATTTGGTGGTGATGATTTGTGCGCCCGAATGAGAATGTAGCTGTTGATTCGACTTGACTGAGCTTATGTTTCCGACTGTGTGTTAGTGGGTCAGACCATACTGTGCAGCTACAGGATTCTAAAAATTTGGTTATTTCCAGTCTGAAGCCTTTATTTCTTGTTAGATAGAGTTTAGATACCATTATGCAGCACCAGAAAATACTATCAGGCGTTATCCAAAGGAATATATTTGTATGAATATGTACAGTTAGAGTTTTACGGCATCCGCATATATTTGCTCCATGTCTCATGGTGTAAGGTTTCTTGAATGTTCCCTACTTTAATCTTTAAGTTCTCTGTACTGCATTTGAGGTGACTGAACTTAATCGGGAGGCACTGTAGATATTGTGAATGATGTGTAATCAACATGTGTGATAGATCACACAGAGGTAGGTACAAATAAACTATTGAGAACATGGTATTCAAGAAGCATCATACATAGCTGCAGTTTGCACAGTATGGGCTCTGGTAGGCTCATCTGGGAACAGCCAAGCAGCATTGTCTTTCAGAAGCATTTACTGTCTTGGGAGTACATTTGTAGCTTCATTCATTGTTGATATTGAAATTGGTATAAAAATGCTAATTTGGGCTTGTGCAGTGCTTCCCCTTTTATCAGCTTGCTGCGTCAGCCCTGTGCCAATAGCTAGCAAGAAATATGATGACTACTGCACATGTGTAAAGGTTGTTGGAAATGTGGTAGTAGATTAAGTTTAACTCCTTGCCTGTGTGTGCAAATGCCTTATATATATTAGTGTTGGGAACCATGAGTGGTGGGTGGATTAGTTGCAGTACATTTCAAACACAATGCAGTAACGTATGTACAGCTAACATGAACATATCAGCCCTAAATGTTGATCCCGTTACACATATAAGAGGCTGTCTAGTTCTTCGTTCATGTGCAATAGGAACAAATTAAGTCTAGTAAGTAAATTCAGTGAGGGTTCTAGTCTGTACCAGACACATGCCTTTGATTTTATAAAAATGGTGCTGACATTAATTTATGGTGAAGTGTTAGCATTTTACTTATTTTCCTGTTCCCTGCAGAACAATGTCGGAATGACCGAGGCACTTGTTGATGGAAGTGGATACCCCAGGCAGGATCTGGACGTGTACCAAGTACGCCACGCCCGGCATAAGATCATATGTAAGCAGTGCCAGTTGCTTTGTTTCTGAAGTGTATTGTTGCTTTTCATGTAGATGCGTGGTGCACAGTGGGCTGGGTTTCACCAGAAATTCAAGTGGTTACTCTTCAGGAAGTTTGAATGGAATTTGGTAAAGGATATCCAAAACATTTAAACAAATGAGGAGTCAGGTCTTCTGGGAAGTGACAGCATGTTGTGTGTGGAGCAATTCCTGTTGGTTTGAAGGATCATGGCACTGATATATTCAAGGTTTCAGGGTGCATGAAGATTTGGAGATACACATGACGTACTGTGAAGATATCAGGAAGCATTTAACCTGCAACATAGCATTTCACTGCAGAAGACTTGAGTCCTGGATTACACTGCTGTGAAAGGCTGAAGGTTTGCACTTGCTCGTTGCTGCACAGAGCTTGCAGATTGGAGGAGAAAATATTTTAACTTTGTTAGTAAAATTACAGACATATGCGAGTTGTGTGCTGTGAAAGCATATTATACAGTTACTAGAGGCATATGTAACGATCGTCGCCATATTCTGAAAATGTGGTGCACAATTTTAGGTGAAAAGTCACCTGTGGTTAAATAGCATACAGTATATCAAGGGCTTACAATACCGGCATCCATCATTTATTCCAGTATTAAAATGCTGGTATTGATACAAAAATACCCGTTTCTGAGTACTGATTTAAAAATAATTGTTTATGCTTTATTCACATACAGGTTACAAAATCAACAACACTAAGTTACTGACTTTGCAACTGAGGGATTGTTCTACACAATACAGACATAACAGAAACCTGAAAGCATCATGAAACTCAGATTTGGTAGTGTGGATGCTGTTTAAGTTGAACATAACTAAAATTTGCGGTATCAGTATGTACATTTTTTGTTTTTAGAATAGCTGTATTTTTAATAGTATTTGTCAGAATATTTGTTCTAGTAATCAAAATTTGATTTAAAACATGAATTCAAGTAATTACTTGTTTTTTTTCCATGTGTCATTGCACCTAATTGTCATCAAAATTTGAGCTAAGTGTTTGATATTTGGAATACTGGTATTGTGGTTTCATAAATTAAAAATACTGAAATACCGGTAGTAAGATTTTCACCGGTATTGTGAGCCGTTGATGTGTCCCTTTGACACTGCTCCAACAAACTTGATAATAACATGTAATGGACTGTGTTTAGGTCTCACGAATGATCACAAGAACATAATGCTAAAAATTGAGCAGGATTTGCACATGCTGCACGGACAACAGAGAGAAGGGGTGGGTCTACCAGCCAATCCTGCAACCACAGCGGCCCAGCACACTGAACCAATAGCCAAAGTTAACTTTGTTGCGTCACAGTCACCGGCTGATGAAGCAGTAAGTTGAAGTGAAATTATTAGAAGATGACTTGGAGCAGCACTCACAAAGTCATATAGCACACAGTCCAGACGGTTAATTTTGAAATTTAAGGTGGCCTGCACATCATTTTAAGCAATAAAGAGAGTGGGTATTTTCATTAAAATTTAGTCCACCATTAAGAGTACTTCATACTTTTAACAACAAAATCAACACATTTAATAATTATTGAATTCAGAACCTCACTGCATTGTTATCTGCCCTGACATATACTGTACATTAGCCTCCACAGACATCAAACCTCCCTGAGCTTTTGGGCACATGGCGAAAAGCGTTTTTAATGCAAAAAATTCTTTGACACTGAGCCAGGCCACATTCTGTGATTCAAATAGGATCATTGAGACGACAGTATAAAATGAACTGGCTGGTTGTTTGTCTGAGAACCCTGAAAGTGCAAGCTTTGATACTTGTCATGAGACAGTTCTTATTGTACATCAATCTCTTACATGTCCGTTGATAAGAAGTGGCCTTTCCTCATCTGAAGAGTGTTTTGTGTACTTTCACTTTCAAAGCAGTTGGAGCTCCACTCTGAATTGCTGTAATTTGTTTCAGGGCCTATGTGTGGATGACCTGATTGTTGAATTTGGTTCAGTAAATGCAAGTAACTTCCGAACACTGCAGGATATTGGAACCGTGGTGCAGCACTCTCAGGGAAATTCAGTTAGCATTCAAGTCAAGAGGCATGACAAGATGCTAAGGCTGAGTCTCACACCCCATGTGTGGTCAGGTCGAGGACTGCTGGGTTGCAACATAATTCCTGTTGAGACTGTAGAGAGATAGAAAACAGAGACAAGGTTAAACTACTGTTAAACTGCAAAACAGTGTTAAACAGATCACGCAAGTTGATAACACAAATTAATGAATAGCTAGAAAATGTTTTTGGTGAAGTGTGTAGTATCTTGTCTACCCACGTTTATGTCTTCACAGGTTTGCATATATACTTTCTACAGCAACTTAACAGATAAATTATATCAACAGTAACATAAAATGTAGTGATATTCAGAGTTTGTGTTTTTGAATCTATGTTTTCTGTGATTACACACACATTGTTATTGGTCACACCAAAACTTTGATAAGAAATGTTAAATTTTCCTTGAATTTATGTTTGTGCTCCCTACCCAATTTCTCAATTATATGTTCCAGTTGAGCAGAAATTGGTCTGTTGCTGTCTTTTAAGAACTTTCCGTTGGAAATCAGGAAAAAAGTGATTCTCATTTATAATTGTGCACGTTGTCTGTTGCCTATATGTCATGTAGAAATTTCCACATGGGAAGAAATCTTTAAATGTAAGGTTCCATCTGTATGGATCAGAGTTCATGAAAAATAAATCGCCATGGGAGTATGATGGAAGTATGTGAATGATGAGATTGTTTCTAGTTGTTGGCATGGTAGTGAGCAGGCAAGATGGTAAGAATGGAAGCACTGCAGAGGCACCATGAAGCATTTTCTGCCTGTTTCAAAAACATCCACCATAACTGAAGCTATGAGTGTCCTCCCAACAAGTGTTTCTAAAACAGGTATAACACTGCCTGGCCATTCTGAGGTGAGCCAAGCAGCGACCACACCGTGCCGACTGCAGCTGTGTAGTGTAGCTCAGCTTGCAAGCAAGCAAGCAAGCAAGCAAGCAAGCAAGCTCACTAGTGTACTTATATTACCAAGACCAGTAATAAACAAAGTTCTCTATTGCATGTAAAAATTTAGTCACCTCCACACAATTATACATTGTCCTTACGTACAAACTGCTTCTCTGATCTTAAAAAGTCAGACACAACATATTTGGTACTGACAGCCACTCTCAAACCTTCTTCTACAAAACGGTTGCATCCTTCGTGGAGGTTTGTCAGTATGTCTAACACTACATTTAGTGTCTCGCACAAATCAAATTTTAATTTTCTTCCCTGTGAAACCAATTATGGGAGACTGAATTATGGCAGTCTGTTGCACCGCCAGTTATGCAAAATCTGATGACAACTGGACCATGACAGTTACACAGACACATAACCATATTGTATTCCTTAATAAACAATTGTCATTAACTTACAATTCCCATACAAAATGTCAGATGGTTGTACTTGATTATGACTCTGAGCCAAATAAGTACTATGCACAGATCAACAGATATTCCTCTTTGACTACGCCAGTATGCCAATAACAATTACCAAGCAACATGGCGTTATATCCCAGAATACTGTACTCTTCAGCAAAAGTGTTGTGAATAGCTCCAGTCACATAAATGCCTTTGTGATTTCAACATACACCGTGACTTGACCTGAATCTTAGTTGTAATAATACATGTTTACAGCCCTAGTAATGACAGTAAAAGCTTACCCACGGCAATATGAAGCTTGTTTATTTTATAAATTTGTGGTTAAATATTTTATTCAAGAAGATAAAAGTGGAAATGATAAAACGCAACATACAGAGTTCCCCAAGGCATTGCTTGTGATTTTATTAATACTTAGTATCTGAATAGTCAAGAGATGAGGGTAGATATGCTTCAAGATAAGTCTGTAAAGTTAAAGTGTTATGTATGGTCAACAGAAGGATTCAATCGTAGGATATGAAGGACTAGGTGGAAATACCATGTGACGAAAGACATAAAAATAGAACAGAATGAGAACAGACAGTAGATGAATTCTTGTGAGCAGAGAGAAAGAACGAACAATGCTTTGTCAAAAGCTAACGCCGACAAAAATGTTACTGGATGCTGTATCCTAAATACTAAAGTCTTATATATACAGATGATCGGGGTTAGACTGCACAGACTGGAACAGCAATTAAATCTCCTGAAAACAGAGTGTTGAAAAAATGTTGTTATAAAGGTGACCCCCATAACACAGAGTTCTACTGCTTTAATTGAAAATATTTTTATTTGTACCATTAACAAAATATAAAAAATAATTCATGCTCTTAGGTAAAGTAGGAACTTTTGTGAAATGGACATCATACAGTAGACATAATTAAAACCATCAAGTGTTTATTACGATGCCACTTCGATAAGAATTTACTTTATGCACGGAACCATAAAGTACACAGTGCAAGAATACACTCACCTGCCCTTAATTTTGATGGCCAATTCTGGATTTTATGTCAGATTGTTCAGAGGCAAGAGTATAGTATACCCTGATTAATGCATTAAGTTTGCATGTAGGGTTTTGTACATCTCTCCTACACCCTCCGTAATTGTGGACATTCTGCGGCCACTGCCTTGTTCTGACCTACTTCAGAGGTACCCTACATCCAGACTTCACAAATTTTTCTGCTTCTCAATCGTACTGCAAGTCATTCTTAAAGTCTGCAAGAATTACAACTGTGTGTCTTCAACCTGATGTGACTGCTCCAATCTGTGGACCATGCAGTCAGTGCCAACTTCACAGAACTTAATAAGGCCATGAACTAACAATTAAGGGCTATTATTTCATCTTTAAGTAAGAACCAAAACCAAAAGCCTTCACCAAGTTTGCTATTAAAAATATGTGGAATGTAAATCCATACATTACATGAACTTCATGCAGAAAACAACTTCAATATAGACATTTCTCAAATTATGTGACTTTTCTATGACCACACCAGCTGCGCAAACTTGGCCAATTCCTTAGTCAATATATGGAATATGTTTATGCCTTTCCAAGGTTTCAAACACAGTGCAAGTTTCAAGGTGACACAAAGGTGCAGACACACTTCAGAATTAGGATGTCAGAATGCTTCAAGTTGTGTTAGTTAAGCCGTATTTGTATAGAGGTCTTTGTCCAAGAAGAGACAGCAGTGTTCAGCAAAATCTGTGGATTGCTGAGTGATCATAAAACTTCTGAATTTGATGGAGGTTGTCCCACCAGAGTCGGAGATGATGCTGGGCAATGAGACGAAACCATGGTGTCAGTGGAGCTGACTGGTTCTTGAGGAAGTTGTCCAGTTTGTCACGAGATACATAGAGCACTTCACTGACCTGCAAGAAATAAGAAAATATCTTTATATCTTTATACATTGTATAAGAAAATAGTTGAAGAACATAAACACATTTTTATTCTGAATACATCATAAAAAGCCAATGATGCACACACGTAAGTTATGTATTTAATTGTGTCAATATAATTATTTGTTGTTACAATACTGGTACTGACCCTTTGGTTTTTGAAGGTCACTAGGTTCATCTATTTTCATTTCAATGATCAGTAGATATGATGATTACTATTTGTACTGTCTTGGAATGTTATGCATGGGATTCAAGTCATTTGGGATGTGACACTGTGTCACTGGGCAAGCAGTTCCTGATTCTTTGAAGGCACTACAATCCCCTGAAACACAAGAACCACTCACCCAACACAGGGTCATATCTCAGAAGCCATTATTCCTCAGCAAAACCTCTGTGAAAACCTCACATCTTGCAGCAGTATACTTGCTACACTGTCAAGGTCTCTGTAGGTTCTCTCAGTCATTCACACTTAAACTAAATAATCTTATTCAACAGTTGAACAAAACATCTGGTGCTCTACTTGCGTCCTTTAAGTTCGCTCTCACTCGCACACACAAAGTTGGCATGTAATCACCTCGTCAGGATTCATGTCTAGAGTGACATCACCACGCAGAAACAATATATAGTCAATCTCATGTTCACCCCACTGTCCATCACCAAGGTCACAATAATGTATACGAGTAAGGTACTGGAATTTCTCAGGGCTCGTCTGCTCCAGAGGAATTCCCAACTCATAATTCAAACGGCGCCCTGCAGCTCGACGCACCTACCACATAAATCAGATGTTATTAAATTAAAAACATTGACTGATTTCTTCAACATTACCACTTTCTCAACTCCATACATTATATAGTATGAAATAACTATGATTATTGTGAGTAATGAACTGGAAAGGATGTGACCCATTTTGAGGCCTGTCCCACTGTCTGCATAGAACGATGATGGAAAACTGTAAAAGCAACTCAGGACTGCCTGTCTATGGGAAGATTCAAAACTGGGACCTTTGGAATACAAAAGACTGAAACCACTTGAATTGATGTTTGGTTTAAAGTCAAATGAAGGAAGCCTTGTAAATACTTCATGCTTACAGAAGCAGGTTTCATTCTGTATAATGTCAGATCCTTGGAAAATACAGAAGTACAATAGGCAATTCTTATAGAAATGGAAATTATGACACAATACTACGTACTGATGAAACTTTGTAACATGACATGGGAGACGTGGGTACACAAATATGTATATATTTTTCACCAAATACTGTAGTATTGGGATGATGAAACCAGGGCAGACAAGATATGCATCATGTATGGCACCGATACCAAGAGACACATAGTGTTTTGGTCAGAAAACCTCAAAGAGACCACTTTGGAGAACTAAGTATAGAAGGGAACATTATGTAAAATGGACCTAAAAAAACAGTGTGTGAGACTCTGGTGTGGAACTATATGGCACAGGATAGGACCCAGTGGTAAGCTTTCCCGAAGTAACAAATTTTTGGTTCTACAAAAGGTGGTGAATTTTACTCACTGGCTGAATGAGGATTCACTTCTGAAGGTGGGCTCTGGTCCAGTTAGTTAGTTATGTGTAATATGATTGGCTGCACATACCCCTAAAACATTGGTTTCCTCCCTTTCAGCCACTATTTCATGCAAGGGATGACTACAGCACGTGTTGGTAATGCAGCCTGGGAACGTTATTTTCTGCGGAGAACGCTTCTGGAGGAGCAGTTCATTTTGGGAGTTGAAAAGAAACACGCTGCAACACACAGACTAACGTGTTAACAACATGTAACAGACACAATAAAGGCTACAGGCTATTTATGATGATTACTGCCGAGTGGTTACAAATCAGCAGAGGTGTTGGAGGAATTGTAACGTTCTATTCAGAACACTTACAGAAAACTCTTAACTACAGTGCATGTCCCCAGTACTTCACTACTCCCCACCCCCCTACGCGTGCAAGTTTGTTAAGGCCATAGAGAAGCTCAAAGGCAGGATTTGGAAGGCTCCAGTGACAACTGATGAGGATATGCTCCAACAAGGGTGGAATGCGATCACTGTGTCATGTTACCAAATGAGCCCACATTCTGCACTTATGCCCAGATGTGACAAAACTTGGACATGGAAGATGACTGTGTAGTAATTTAGGTTTTTGTATGTACCACTGTGCAAACAATTATTATGCTACCAGTATAAAAACTACTAATTTACACATATGTGGGAAAAAGCTCCAATATCAGGCAACTACAATCGAACCCAGTTATAACACCATGAAAAGGACTGAATATTTTGTGTCATTATAAATGAGTGTCATTTTAACCGAGGAGTTTAACATTATGGTTAAGAGTGACAAATTAATTAGTACCACAGAATGTCTGATGCTACAGGCAAGGTGTCATATAAACCAATATTGTTGTAAGCGGGTTTGACTGTACTTTGTACTTGCAAAATTTTCCATGTATATTCTGAACAGAAAATTAAAGGTCCTTCACGTCATCCATTAATGTGTAGCCCCTCGGTACATCTGAATCATTGTAACAGTGTCTATGGCCTTCAATGCACTAATTTGGCAACTGTGTTCACAATCAGTTATGAATTTTGTGACACTGTCAAAATATAACTGTGTTTTAAACAGACTCCAGACAAGTCCTACTACTTCTTCCCCCTTCTGTACCACAGAGTGGCCAAAATTCTATTCGCCCTCCTACATGACTCATACATTTCTTCCTCCCCGTACTTCAGCATTCACCTAAAACAGATTCAGTCACCCTGAAAATGCAGGAAGTATGTTATTCTGAAACATCATAACATGCAAAGGTTTCCTACTTAGGGTTCACATCTTATGGGTTGTTACTGTGAGTAGGAGTATTGAAGGAACACACTCCCTGCTACTTAACATAACAACCCAGAAAACCCAAATGATAAGGGACCACACTCATTATTATTCAACAGCTGAACCTGAAGGCCCTGTGCAGGATAAGGCTCCCATCAGGCTGAACCTGATGACAGTCCCGTTTGCTGGCATCTCCTGTGACGTGATCGTGTTCATTTACAACAATACAGCGCTCAGCTAATGCTGCTTCTTGCAGACTTCGTGGGGAGACACGCTGCAACAGCCTACGTATTACTCCAACTGCCACCATGGTTTTCTGTAAGAAACAAAATTACATAAATAAATGTTACGACTGTTCAAATATAACCATGTCATGAAACTTGGCCTACTATCACACATTCCCTGCAATAAAATATATAAAGAATAAAAATGGATATATTTAAATCTCATAGATCCTTCATAATATGACTAAACCAAGAACGTACTAAAGTCGTGGTCTAATAAAATATTTTGTTTCAAATCTATTTAGAGCCAGAGAAAAAATAATTAAGTCACAGAACCATCACCATTCTTACATACTTTTTACAATAACAATTCCTTGGAGTGACACAGCATAAAGCTTTGAAAAATGCAAAAAATCAACATTACATATGTAAAGATTCAGTCCACACGTCAAACAGAACACAGCACACTTCCATTAGACCAATTAGTGAATGCTGTATGATGGAAAGGCTTGAGTTTTTGTAAGAATCATCACATACATACGCTATGTGGTCGAAACACAGAGGTTATACCATTAAACCTGGTGGTACACAGAGTGACCACATGAAGACAATGTCGTGAGTTGATGACGCTAAATACTCCGTTCAATACCACGACTGATAGTGCATCATGTTTTATGTGTACGCTGCATAAAGCTCATAGTCCAACCCTCCTGGCCACCTTCACTAGCCGTGTTAGCACTGGCCATGTGCTGGTGCCATTAATTTTGACAACCCTCTCACTACCACTATGAAACAGGATGGGTATACTGCAAAAATACCGATGTGTTCAGCTGCAAATGTGTGCCTGTTACACCAAGACATATTTCAAAGTGCCAGTGAATGTGCGACGGTACAAAGCATATCCACCACTCTGGTATAATTAGACAAGACCTGCACCTAATGTCACTTGTCCACACAGTCCACATACTTGGCTTGGACCTATGAAGCATACACAGGACATACATAAATACAATCCATTGTACATACAAATTACTCACAAGACTACCCTGTGGCTGAACCTGTCGATTCTACTTAAGAATCCTTTGGTTACATTAGTTTCCATGTATTATAGGAGCTGGGGTAGCAGAGTCAGTGTAATGACTAAGCCACAGAATGGATGTACCGGGGTTCAAATCCCTTCAGGTTGAACCAACATGTCCAGACCAGTACTGGAAACCACACAGCCTCCTACTAAATGGGTACCAGGAGCTGTTCCCCCTGGGATATGGCAACCAGAGCATTAGGCTCACCACTCAGCTCCATCTAGTGCTCAGGTTAAGAATGAATGGAGGTATACCTCCATTCCCTCCAATTGCCTTCACAGCGTCTACAGGAACAACGTAACATTTTCTTTTCATTACATCCCATTACCTAACCTTAATAACAAATATTGTGAGGATAAGATAAAACGTAAAGACGAACTCCGCTCTACATGGCAATTTCAAGTAGCACTAATTCTATGCCGCTATGATGTAACGCTGCGTCAGAGTGTAAGTGGATCCCAGAAGACGGGATTCCCCAGCTCACCACTGCAAACACCTAACAAAAACTCCCAACACTTCAGAACTTGCAACAAATTACTTAGTCTCACAACATATACAGCAGACGAACCAGTAAACATGCACTAGCAAATTTCAATTTCAATTTATTTAACGTTCCAAAGAATCCATTTTACAGATATATAATCCTGGATATAGAACAAGTCATGTTACTTAGTATAAAGTCCATAAACAATGTTTCCGTCATATAAAATAATTTTAATACATTTGCAAACTATTTATCAATCAATCTATTAAAAAAGTCATCCAAAGTATAAAACGAATGTAAATAAAGAAATTCCTTCAATTCTGATCTGAATCTTTTGGGACTGTCAGAGATGTCTTTGAGTTTATAAGGAAGGGCATTATAGACCTTGACTCCAGTATGATATACACCCTTTCCATAAATAGTTAAATTGACCTGCGACATATGTAGATTAGTATTTTGTCTTGTGTATCATCCATGATAATCTTTATTCTCAACAAAATATTCTTTGTTTTTTATCGTAAGCATCATGAGGAAAAGTAAATATTGAGATTTGAGAGGCAGTATATTTAGTTCTTTAAAGAGATCTCGACATGATTCCCTGTAGCTACATCCCATAATCACCCTTACTACTCTATTCTGCAATTTAAAAATCTTATTAGCATGTGATAAATTACCCCAGAATATCAAACCACAAGTCATGACAGAATGAAAATAGGACTAATAAATACCTTTCATTGTATTTACTGGCATGAATGGCTTTATGTTCCTTATCATATAGCAGGCTCTGCACAATTTATTTTTAACGTTATCAATATACGTTTCCCAAGTTAAGATACTGGTAATAGTCAACCCTAGAAATTTAACTTGTTTAGTGCTAGTAATTATTTCACTAATATCCCCAATTTCCCTTTGAATCAACCTATTGTTTTTACTAATAAAATTAATATACTGTGTTTTCACTGTATTTAACCTTTTAAAGCCTAGCGGTAACTTTACGTACCACCAGGTTTAACATTCAAGAATTCTACGTTGTCCTCACAGTGCGTTTATACGTTTTATATGGCTCTCTGAACAAACAGCGATTATTTCCCTATACAGCATTAACAGATTGGTTTCTATAACCGAGATGGAGAGCGTTTACTGCACAGTATGAACTGTGTCCTTATATATAAAACAGATACGCTTCGTCTTTAAAGGGTTAATGATAGCAAATTCTTCTTAAACCAATCATAAAGCGTTCTGTAAACAGCATTTATTTTATTTTTAAATTGTACAGGATTAGCATGTGAAATCAATACACTTGCATCATCAGCAAACAATACAGGGACTCCACCTGTTTGTAATATCATAGGTAAGTCTTTTAGATATACAAGGAACAGCAACGGTCCCAATACAGACCCCTGAGGAACTCCATTAGATATAGCCCATTCAGATGATATTTTATTATTATCCAATCCATTCATAATTGCTGTTCTCTGAAATCTATCCTGTAAATAAGGCCTATAAAGATTGTTTTGTATATCAATAATCCCATAATATTTCAATTTATTCAACAATACTTCATGACTAACACAATCGAAAGCCTTCTCCAAATCTCAAAATATTCCACCAATCATTGATTTATGATTTAATGAACGTAAAATTTCAGTTATCAAGTTAAAAATAGCATTATCTGTCCCTAACTTAGCTCTAAAACCATACTGATATTTACTTAATATATTGTGATCATCGAGATGTTGTACCAACCTATTATACATCACCTTCTCAAATATTTTATTAAATGTGGTCAAAATTGATATAGGTCTGTAGTTAAGATAGGTCTTTTCTACCTCCCTTTTTAAACATGGGTATAATTGTGGCATATTTTAACCTACCTGGAAATACACCCTCAAACAGAACCCTGTTACACAAGTAGCTTAATGGAGTACTACTAAATGTTTTACAAGCTTTTAGAATGTTATTTGAGATTTCATCATATCCATATGCATAACTAGATTTAAGGGATTTTATTATCCTTTCTATTTCTACACTCGTAGTTTTACTAATTTGAATTTTAGGGAATGGGCTACCAAAAGCCTTGTCCATACAAGCCATATAATCTTCTCCATTATCTGTTGATGACACAGGTTTACTATTAGCCTTAATTTTGTTGCAAATATTATCTGCCATCTTCTTAAAATAGCCATTAAAAGCCTCCACAATATTATAACTTGTGACTTGTAACTTGTTCTTTATTTTCCATAGATCCATACAGTTACATAGAACATGAGGATGTGGAAAGTGTCTTATAATTAAGAATATAATTAAATATATAGCAGATACATGTCAGATCAGTTATCTACATCTATAATTGATTAAATTAAAAATGTAGAATCTATGTAGAAAATTATAATAAAAGCAGCATAATTATGAGCATCAATTGTTATTATTCATCCAGAATACATCTTTCATTATGTCATATCTGAATATCTGTGAGTTGATAAAGTTTAATAAAGCTTGTTAAAAAAACTCACAAAGGGCAGCTACACTACACTTAATTAAAATAATGGATAAAAAATAGAAAATAACACATACAGTCGCACAGACAACTCCCTTTGGAACAAAATAATCAAGAGACAATTAGATGAATACAGTCTCATAACCAACTCAATATAAAAGATAAGCTGTGCAGAGTATACCATCAGAATAATAAAACTGAGCTAGGTATGGTTATAGCATGTTACAATTATAATTATAAAACTCCTCTAATGTATAAAATGAATTAGAATGCAAGAAGCTCTTCAAAGCAGACCCACAAAGTTTCTGATTGTTCACTGAATTCTTAATGTCAATTGGCAGTTGATTATATAATTTAATTCCCATACAGTATACTCCGTTCTGGTATTTAGTTAAATTGGCATTAGGCACGTGAAAGTTAGAACTGTTCCTCATGTTGTAATTATGGACTTCCTTGTTCATTGTGTATAGCTGGATATTACCAGCTAAATATATTAAGACAGAGTAAATGTATTGCAAAAACAAGGGAAGAATTTTTAATTCTTTGAACATTACTCTACATGAGTCTCTCTCTAGGTGTCAAATTTGTCATGATCCTAATCATCCTCTTCTGCTTCATAAAAACCTTAACACTATACCTCGAATAACCCCAAAAAATTATACCATAAGTCATGATTGAGTGTGCATAAGCAAAATATATCGCTCTCATGGTTTCTGCGGATACAAAAGTTTTTTGATTTTAGTGATTTGATAATATTTTGTATCTCATATGTTGATGCATATTTCCACTGAATGTCAGGAAAATAATGTCCAAAGTTAAGGTTCAGATAGTCTATGGCGTGAAGGTTATCCTTATGTTTAGTTTTCCCTCTAGAATATTATTCACCACTGAATCTGCTACTGATACGAAATAATTATTAAAGGCATGAGCTATATCATCTTGATTACATGTTACACTATTATTAATCTTTAAGGACCGAACTCCTGTTTGGTGAACTGTTTTATTTGTTTGTGATTTAATTATTCTCCATGTAGTTTTGACTTTGTTTTGTGCTTTAGCTATCAATGAATCATAATGTAATTGTTTTGCCAGTTTAATAGTGTTTGACAGGATTCGACAATATCTTTTATAACAGTTCCTAGCATTGACATCATTAGTTTGTCTAGTTATCAAATACAATTCCCTTTTCCTAGCACAGGAAATTTTTTTTCCTTTAGTTATCCACGGGTTACCCATTTGTGTCAAGCTGACTTTTCTTTTTTGAAAACAAGCTTGGAAAATTTTTAGGTAAATATCTAAGAATTTATTAAATAACAGATCCACATTATTTGAATTAGTTTCATCAAAGATCTCTTCCCAATTTTCATTACTTAATTGTAACTGAAATTCAGATATTGCGAATTTATTTATGTTTCTAGTGTATTGAAAGACCGAGACTGCCTTAGGTGGGAAGGAATTACTCAAAGTTAGGAGCTGTGCATCACGATCAGATAAGCCATTTGTGATTGGACTTATGGTATAATTAGCAGCTTTATCAATCATAATATTGTCAATGGCAGAGACTGTGCCATTCATAATCCTGGTAGGTAATTTTACAGTAGCGTGTAGATTAAAAGTAGCTAGAAGAGTATCTAACTGTTGTCTATTCTTACTATCTTCTAAGTAATTTACATTGAAATCTCCACATATTACTAGATCATGCTTGATATTATACAACTGATTCAAGACGATTTCGAGTTCCTTCAGAAAGTAGTCAAAATCACCAGTAGGAGCCCTATAAACAGCTAATATTAAAATATTTCTATTTTTTAAGTTGATTTTGACCGCACAGATTTCAATGTCTTGCTCTCTACATCTATGTTGTAAATCAACACCTACAAAATTTATAGATTCATGACAAAAATACTTACACCCCCTCTTTTTAATTCATGTCTGCAAAAACTAATACCTAAATTGTAATCTTCTATAGATGTCATATCCAGTTCATTGTTTCTAAGGTGATGTTCAGTAAGGCATAAAACATGGGGATACCCAGTACACAAGGATATACAAATTATTAGTACTTCTACCACCAATACATATTGTTTGAATAGAATCTTTCTTAACTTTCATATGGATTTCTCTATTAATTATCTTCCAAGTGGTTCTGATTCTACTGGTAGAATTCAGAATTTATTATAACTCATTCTTTTAGCCTGATTTACAACTTCTGTTAATATATTACAATAATCCTTATAATGCTTAAACAATAACGGATTATTGCTTTTTCTAACCTCTGAATATAAAACCCTTTTACGCCTACAAGAAGCCAGAATCCCAGGTGTAATCCATAAGTTTGGTTCAAATTTACGTACTTGAATTAAAGGAAGGGATGAATAAAAATGTCTCAAAAATATATTCAAAATGAGTTGAAGCTAGCATTTATATCATCACTATTATATACAGGTTCCCAATTTTCATAACTTAGCTTTATCTGAAAGTCATATACTATACAATTATTAATATTTCTTATAAAATTTGTGTGGTTATCTTTATTAGTAGTCGGTGTTAGATGCGAAGTCAAAAATTGTGCTTCATGGTCAGACAGACCATTCATTACAGGGAAAATTTCATATCGATCATACTGGTAACTATCTACAAATATGTTATCAATAACTGTAAAAGTATTGGATCCTGCATGTTTCTCCTACAGGCAGATCACACTAACATTACCAGTCCCTTTACTTACTCAGAACTGTCAATTACGCACAACTTTATCACACTTATTCGTGCAAATAGCCAGACCAAACTCCATAGTAATCCGTGGAAGCGCGACCGATAGTGCTGCCATCCATTGATGTAACGCAGTTTGAACCACACCCAACCACGCCTTCACAGGTACCTCGAAGAACTATGCGTACAAGACGCCCACCACATTCCCTATTAGAATCCAGTACTACTACTCTGGCGGGATATCAATGATTTGTACTTGTACTGCCTTGGAAACGTCGTATTTCTACAATCCATGCCGATGGAAATAGTCCAAATGCACATCAGTGACATGTAACACCATTGTTTAAGCATTACATTGTGCTACTACTCTAATGCTACAGAAAAAAAGATGCTTTCTAGTCATTACCACAACTTCCATTCTCCATATACTACACACTTTATAAGAAGTGGAGGAAGTTACAGTGCATCATTACATACAAATCTGCATATCATTTCTCATGAGGAGTCGACATCTCATTTCCTTTACATTGCATTATTGTATACTGACAATTGTTTTCATGAGGAGTGTACATTCGTCATTCCCTTGTATTGGAAGTATTATATTTCTTATTGTTCATGTGTCAGGCTTGTACAATTACATTTAATTCCACAAGTTCGATACAGAAACAATACAACATGCCATAACAACAGTCCACACAGCATAACACACAATTTTACTAATATGTATAGAACAGAGTTGTATGGGGAATGAGATCACACACCCTTCGATAACGTAAAATGCCGATGTATATTGGTGTTATAACTTTAATTATTCGACATGTCCTTAACAATTTGACCCGAAGATGGCCACCAACTTTGTCAGAAAGTGCAGTATACCCAGAAATGAAGTTGTGTTAATGGCTACAAGAAATTTTATTTCTGTATAATGTTGTATGGGATATCACACTCCCATTTCTCCTATTCCATACCAAAACCCCGCCCAATTTCATGACTTCATGTTTAATCCAAAGAGCAATGAAACTGTGTCCTTCTGCACCAACACCAGATGATCTGGTATGAAAAGTGTTCCCAAAGAAACATAATGCCGCCATCTTCAGACAGCCTCCTGAAGGAGCAAAGCAATATATTTCTCCGAAACACTGCTGCCCAGACCATATGTTATCCTAACCTAGACCACACTATGTTTCTTCACCACTGTGAAAACCTGAACTAAACAACCTAGAAATATAAATCACAAAAGTGTGGAAGGTTCATACTGGGAAAACTGAATTACAAGTACCAAGTTATGTCCTTTAACAACACAGTATTTAATGCCACAGTGTTTGAACCACTTCTATGTTACAGTTTCATTTAGTTCCTCACATGAAACAAGAAAGTTAAACAATATAAAAAAATTAAAAGCTCTAAGACATTCTGAAATGCAAGATGTTGGAAGTCCTACATACACATATGAATTTATAGTCAACACAATGGCCTACATTATATGCAACGCTCTATAGACATACGCATAGACATATTTGCATACGCAATCCTACGATCAATCAAGTATGACAACTACAGTACAACTCCAATTATCCAGATTAATTCGAACCACAAGCCATGTGGATATGCAGAAAATTTGAATAATTGGATGTTTCTTTGAAAATAGGCTACACTGGCAATTTAAAGTGGAAAAAACTTTCTACAAATGGCTATTTTTAGGCTGTTTATTTATATACAAATAAAACATTTATATTTAATAGTTAATAATTTGGGGACCCCTTTGGCTGTTACTATTTACAGCATGTACCTATATCCAAATGTTTTGACCACACCTGATTTCAAGTTCTAAACAGCTATAACACTTTACAGTACTCTACTCAATCCAATAACCAGTAATTTCAAGGCAAATTAGTTTTGTACAGTTCTCAACAAATTTACCTGAAGGGCCAAGCTGGTCCAGAAAATTGGCAATCGCGATAACCAGCATCTGGATAACTGGAGTTATACTGCACTTTTACCAAGAAACATGACAAATTCTGATAGCTGTTGTTTTTCACAGGCTATATAATCTTCTTAAATTTAATGGCAAAAACAGCAAGTGTTGAATTGAAGCTTTAATTGAATGATATTATGTTTAAAAAACCACACACACACACAGTGCACAAAATATTTATACAGCTGCAAGTCTGCATTATGTGTAATTAAGTGCAGCCATGAGGTCAGGCAGAATGGTAAGCCTCTTTCAACAAGTGCTTTTTCACTAAGTGGACATGACTGTTTGTATAGGCAATCAGCAAAGAAGCTGTGCTTACGGTTCCCACTTTAGGCAAAAATTCAACCAATATGCAGTCCACAGAATTCTATAAACCTGTTCACCAACAGTGCAGTTCCAGCCTTCTTGTCTGGAGACAGCATGACATGCCTCTCTGGGCTGTCACTCTATTACTTGGTTGAAGCTTTTGTCATCAGTAGTCACAATATACGCCACTATATTTGCAGCATGCATCATGTTTTGACATATTCACATATGTACGTCATGTTCACCTCTTGTTTCATGTCACCCACTTTCTGATACCGGTGGCACCAATGCACACACATAGCAGTCACAGCACTTGTACTCTTTCTCCTTCGCAAGGAATTCAATTACTGTACCCTGCCACCAACAGCTATATTTTTTTCACAGCACACTGTGGAAACACTAATGAGAAGACATATGCACCAAACATGTGTTCATAGAAGAGTAATTATCTAATTACTCATATTAGAAGCTGTGTCAAACTGTAGAGGGCACTTATGTGCCTAGTGGAACTATGTCTGTGACTTTGTACGACCACCATTATGTGAAACCTCATTTTCAGCACATTTAAATATATATACATACACACACACACAGAGGCTGAAGGCTGGAATGTGAGGCCTGCACAGTGGTAAGTGCAGCTAAACAGTAACGCTCATTACTCTTACCACCACTCACAACAGCAGTTGCCATAATAGTTCTTAACAAGCAATTAAAAATCTGTTCTCATGCTTTACATTGCAAACCTTTGCACATCCTGTATGTAAATATGGTTACTACAACAAAGTAACAGTCATTATTTTAATACTGACCTACTAGTGTGATAGAATCTGGAACTTCCTCTTTATGGCCTTCTGCCTACTGGCTTCATTCACTGACTGATTCTTTCACTTACACCACCAAGCAACTGAAATCCTTGTGACTGCTCTCACAATTCCATCCTGTATTCCTCGGCAATGAAGAGGGCAACCAGCTAACCTAATGCAGTCATAGTCAACGTCATCTTTATACCATCTGTCACACACAGTTCACCTGATTCTAAGCGAGGTGGTAGTTCCACAGGATGTGACGCTGAATGGGAGTGTGAGGATTATGCACAGAAAGGAGAAATTATCATTCTGTTCGGGCATATACAGTCAGCAGATGTAAAATCAGCCTCTGAAAAATGGTGGCTGCAAACCTTTCACCTGAGCATTCTTGGAGTCTGTTCACTGTACGGCACACACAGACCATCTATCCACAGCTGAGCCCTATATTACAAAAAAAACAGAATATAATTAGTGTCCTTCATCGGTTCATGTCTTACCTTACATTTACCATGCCAGTTGCTTTGTGATTCAAATTACTGGTACCGAACCATGTTGAATGCAGTGTACGTAGTCAATTACACACATTGTCAGTTCACCAAAAGAAATTACATAAAGCAACGCAGATTAATAAATCATTCTGTATTCAGAGAATTAAAAAAAATATCAAATAACAGTACACTTTCATTTAATTCTGAATATACAATATCCATATTTTGGTGCATAACAACTACTACATGATACTGTTTGCTACATGAACAGAGAGCTGCATTCTTCGCCTAGCATTAAATCATCACACCATACAGGATTCCTTGGAACCCTGCAGGATTTCAAATTGTCATTGCTGCTGCTTCCCGTCCCATCCTTCACACAGCACTACTTGTTGCGACGCATATTTGATCTTCATAAATATCATTATTCACCAACCTGTCAGCAAACGTTTTAAATTGCTCAAAGACAAAGATCTCCAAAAACCTGTATCATCACATTATTTTAGAACAATTATAACGCAACACAATTTTCATACATATAATATGACGATCACATTCTCCTTCTTCTTACACATACACCTAACCCTACGCCACAACGTACACACCTGTGATACGTCTGCATTGCAGCTTAGCATCTTACTCGCACTACGTCGCTATTATAAATACTACATAATCTGTGATAAATACGAGGCGCGCCGAAATTCACGCAAAACTGTGACCGGTCGGCTGCAATTCTCCCATCTGTAGTACACAACTACGAACAGCAAACTACATTACATCAAAAGATGTCGTTAAACACGAGCAGCGTGCAGACATCCGAGTAGAAACGACACGGGGATCTGGATACCACGGATACAAAAGAAATATACGCCAACTTTTACTAACCATGCACTTCCCAGAATAAAAGTACAAAATTAAAAACCAACTATGCATACTCTAGCTGGAATAACCCACATTATAACGTTGTATTACATGTTGCATTACGCGTGTTACATGTTGTGAATGGGTGTTGTAGTGTCAGGTTGCAGCAGCTAATCCATGACAATTATAACCCCGACATCATCTACAATGAGCAAAGGCTGTCGTTCGGGTCGTTGGCATAATGTTGGTAGTGGAACCATGACGGTGGGTAACCAATCACTGCCAAGTACTCAAAAAAGGCGGTAACGCGTTGTCGGTTTGTGTTACTGACAGTCGTCGCTTTGAAAATGTTCTGTGACTGATGTGATCTTGCATTTGGAGCAGGTATGAAACAGTACCTGCATTCGAAAATCGTAGGTTAAGTTAGACAAAAATTATATGCAAATATAAAAGTGTGAAAGGAAAGTAAGTAACTACATGGAATAGGGTCCTTGAGAAGCTAAGTAGTTCCTTAGCTAGTGCAGAAATTCTTTCATCTTCAGTGTAAATCTAGAACTTCAAAATGGTGTCTTCATGTTTCACAACCAAAACCCTGTATGCATGCCTGTTCTCTCTATATGTGAAACAAGCGCTGCCCATTTCATCCTCCTTAATTTGAGTACCGTAATAACATTTGGTACGGAATAAATATCAAGGTCCTCATTATGCAGTTTTGTCTGTTCTCCCTTAACTTCTCCAAGCCCCACATATCTTTCTAAGAACCCTACTCTTGAACATCCTGAGCCACTGTTCTTTCCGTACAAAGGAACGAGCGAAATCATAATTCTGTATAGTTTAATCTATGTCTTTAGATAGCTAGTGGGAAGACTACAGATTCTGGATAGACTGGTAGCGGGGATTCCCTGAATTTAATATGCAGCTCATTTCCTAGTGCATGAAATTTTGATTTGTTACTTTTGTTCCCAAATATTTGTAACTCCATATGCAGCGGAAATTATTGGGGATCATCAATGGCCCTGGGGTCGACTCAGCCTCTAACAGAAATGAGTACCAGGAATATTTCCTGGGGGGTAAACGCGGCCGGTGCGTAGGGCTGACAACCTTACCACCTTCAAGTGCCGATTGTCTAGAAATCTGGGAGCCTCGACCTCCTGGAACCCTGTGGGCCTGTCCAGGCCTGTAATGGGACTGCTTTACCTTTTACCTCATCAGTGTGGATTTTTATGTAACAGGTCAACTACTGAGCATATATTCAGCATTCTTCAAATACTTGAGAAAAAATGGCAATACAATGAGGCAGTGTATCAGCTATTTATAGACTTCAAGAACGCCTATGATTCAGTTAGGAGGGAGGTCCTGTATAATATTCTCATTGCGTTTGGTATCCCCATGAAACTAGTAATGTTAATAAAAATGTGTCTAAGTGAAACCTGTAGCAGAGTTCAGGTAGGCAAACATCTGTCTGACACGTTTCCTATTAAGAATGGCTTGAAACAAGGAGATGCTCTGTCGCCATTGCTTTTCAACTTTGCTTTAGAATATGTCATTAGGACGGTCCAGGCAAACCAGGAGGGCTTGAAATTAAATGGTGCATATCAGCTTCTGGTTTATGCTGATGATGTTAATACATTGGGTGGAAGCATACATAGTATAAAGAAAAACATAGAAGATTTATTAGTCCCTACTAAGGAGAGTGGTCTAGAAGTAAATGCTGAGAAAACTACGTACATGGTCATGTCTCGAAATCAGAATGCAGGCCAAATCACAGCATAAAGACAGATAATAAATCGTTTAAATGGGTGGAAGAATTCAAATATTTGGGAACAACCCTAACGAATCGAAACTCCATTCATGAATAAATTAAGAGCAGACTGTAGCCGGAGGTTGCTTGCTATCATTCGATGCAGAATCTTTTGTCTTCCAGGTTGCTATCCAAAAACACAAAGATTAGGGTATACAGAACTACAATTTTACCTGTTGTTTTGTATGGGTGTGAAACTTGGTCTCTCACACTGAGGGAGGAACAAAGACTGAGGTGTTCAAGAATAGGATGCTGAGGAGGATATTTGGGCCTAAGAGGGACGACGTGACAGGGGAGTGGGAAAGACTACATAACAAGGAGCTTAATGACCTGTACTCATCATCAGATATTATTCAGGTAATCAAATTGAGAAGAATGAGATGTGCAGGGCATGTAGCACGTATTGGGGAAAAGAGAGGTGCATACAGGATTTTGGTGGGGAGACCTGAGGGAAGGCGACCACTTGAGAGACCCAGGACAGTCTGGATAACGCTTATTTTCTAAAGAAATGTGTAACAGATGTGATAAGTGTTGGCAGGATTAAAATCATTTACTTTGCATATTTTCAGTCCAGAATGCAGTATGCTATAATGTTTTGGGTGACAGACAGTTATAGCAAAAAGATTTTTCATCTCCAGAGAAGGTCATTCAAGTTATGTATGGTACTAAAAGATGTGAATCATATAGGGGTGCCTTTAAAATCCGTAAGATTTTAACAATGACTTCATTATACATCTTAGAGGTGTTGTGTTTCATAAAAAAGAGCAGCAAATTTATAATATATAACTCGCAGTTACATAATTATAATACAAGAAGTAAAAATGACTTTCATGTCTCAGTCTGTAACACAGCTGTGTATCAAAAAAGTGTCATAAATTTAGGTATAAAACTCGTTAATGAACTACCCTAACAGATGAAGAATCAGAAGACTTTTAAGCTGTTTAAGAGGGAACTAAATTACTACTTGAGCAAAATGCTTTTTACAGTATTAATGAGAACTTACATACGGTGCTATCTTAGTGTTATGTATGGAGTAAATGGGTAGTACTATTAAAATTTAAATATCTTTCATATTTTAGTACCCTTATTTTTGTATATGTTTTAGCAGATTGTAATTCAGAACTTATCCTATGTTACCTACGTAGCTTAATGGATGACAATTAATGAAATGAAATGAGGCATGTCTGTGTTGCAGTCACAGCAGCAGGCACTAAGTATTTTGTAATTTTGCTTGGCCCAAGTAAAGTTGGGTCACTGAACCTCTCAGTCTGGTGCCAAAGGGCTAAATATGGTAAGAAGCTAATGATAACTGCCCGTGGCAGTGATTATGCTAATGTGGAGTGTGCAATGCAAAGATATCTGTTGTACAGGTGCAAGCCTCAGGATGGGGAAATCCTCTCTTGGGAAACGCAAGACATCTGTATGCCCTGTTCGGTTGTCGTCTTTAGGAACTGTGGGAGAAGTTCCTGAGCGAAACACGCGACAGTAAGTTACATTGCTTCATTTCTGTCTTCACAGCACTCATCTTCACCAGTGGTTCAGAATGTGTTTTAAATGTAAATTTAAAGATGTTGATTTTCTGATTATGACTTGATGATTGTTGGTTTTTTGAGGTATTATGCTTATAATACGTTAGTTGTGTCTTTTTTACCTACAGGATGTTCCTGTGTTTGCTGACAGATATTTGCAATTACATCTGTTAAATTAAAACAAACCTTGCATGTGCGGGGTGTTCCATATAAACTGTGCCAAAATTTAGGGTGTTATTATACAAGTCATTTTGAGTAAAAAGTGCTGTATGGCCCATTATCAACCATTACATTGCTACAAGCATTTCAGTGTTTAATGATACTGCATGATATTCTGCGTTATGTGTCCACATGAACCGCCTGCATGCTGATTCTGACCTCTGGCAAAGAGTACTGCCTAGTACCTCGTATTTTGGTCCATATGCCTGGCCTGCAAGGTGACTGTATCACACACCCCTTGAATACTTATGGGGGCACATCAAGGAGAGGGTGTACAGGAAACAATTGCAGGAAAGAGGAGAACTGTTGCAGTGAACCATGGAATCTGCTGACTGCATAAGAAATGATGAAGTTGTTAATCAGAAAGACAACAAATTCTCTTTGAGATGTATATAATTGTGCATACAGGATGGGGGGGGGGGGGGTTCATTTTGAACAGTGAACAGTGTATCTTCCCTTGTTTCAGGAGTCGAAGTTCTGTAAAGAAGTCGCTTATTCCGAGACCATCAAGGAACAGGACTCAATCATCCTCTCCAGCTAAGGATGCTGCCAAGTGTGTTTCCACAGCTTTGCGGCCCAGTCGCAGCAATTCAAACCTTCAACACATTGGGACGCCCATGACTCCAATGTGCTGGTTGGGCAGTATTCCTCGAACAGCCCAGTCAACCCGGTAAGCAAGCAGTCTCATATTAGGGCTTAAAATGAATAGAATTAACTGAGAATTCTAACACATTCATTGCAAATGAAAGCAAAGCACTCCTCCAGTGGCAAATGCAAATGAAGAATTATTGGGTCAGTTGTGAAAATGTTTTCTCTGCAACAGGTGCCATCCATGTGATGTCAGAAACTAGTGTGCATGGCCTACAGCCTGCATGAGGCCTGCCATTTCATTTTATGCCATCCTCAAACTGATCTTATTCTGTTTGTTGACTGTGGCCTGATACAAAATTGAAATTTTTTTCTTTAAAAAATTGAAACTGTATTTTTCAAAGGCCGTTAAAGCTGCAACAGTTTTGCTATCCTTGGTGGTAACGTGCAGAATGTGTCAGTAAAGTTTAAAATTTGACAATTATGGGCATATAATACATTTGTTTTGTTTCTAAAGTATGAAATATTTGTAGTAATATGTTTAGTGTTTAACAAAAAACATGTTGAGCGTAAAGAACACGTGGTGTGCCATCATTTTTAAAACTGTAGGTTTGGCCTATGCATAACTCTGTATTGTGTGTAGATAAGAGTGTGACAAGCATTATTCCTGTGAAACGTGTTTTGTGCCAATCAATGTATTTATTTTCACTCACTTATGTGTGTTAGTGTATTTTGGTTCAGAATGGAGGTAGGAGAGTAAGTGCACAGTAGCTTTTGGTCAGATGTGGGTTATACTTGTGGTCACACAATTATAGGTGGAGTGTGAGGCAAGCCTCTGTGAGAAACCCTAATCTTGCGACCATAAAATCCGTCAGAACACAATTAGATTTTACTGATGAAATACGTTGTGCACCTATCTGTGTTTTGACCTCAGCAAGGTCATTGTCAGGAGGATCTAGTGCCTTGCTTTCAAACATGATGAACCCCTTTTTGTGTAGTCTGAGTAAAATGTTTTACTTTCTGCATGCTCAACTTTTCTAAGTACCTTTCCTTCTATTTTTCTCCCATAGAAGTACTGTGTTTGATTCAAGGGGCCCTGGCCTACCCTCCAAGCCAGTATTGAAAGATTCAAGACCCTTGTCTGATAAACAGTTCCAAAATGCATCAGTGCAGAAGGTATAGTATGCATCGTGTGTCATAAGGGTTGTTCTGTACCAAAGCTCATATGTTGCAGTGTGAGCACTGCACTTCATTTGTATGCACATGTAATCTAGGCATCACAGTAAAGCAGGTCAGTTGTAGCAGGTTAAATGTGTCGTCTTGTCTATTCATATCTGAGTGCATTAAAAATGCAAATTGAATACACACACCAGTGATGTAACAGGTCATAGTAACAGGAGCTAGTGTAACCACAGTACTGCCAACTGTTGCAAGTAAAATATTGAACACATGTGAAAATAATCACAGTGATGTATGTCAGTATCTCTGTAAAGGGACATATAGAATGCCTGCTGTATGCTGAAATGTGCAGCTTGCAAGGTTCAATTCAGTAGAGTTTGTGCACTATGTGGTATGTGGTAATACAAGTCCTGATCCTGCAGTACTTCTTGTTGTGTTGTCTGTCATGTCTACCAGTATTACTCGTGTTGTCTGATTGGTCTCTTGCAGGTCCAGAGTTATCTTCTGCAAATGGGTGACAGAGACTTCACACCGAGCACTTCAAAGGCCTTAAGCACGCGGTCCCTGACGCTGAAAATGTTCGTGGAGTTGACGTCTCGTTTGTTGTCACACTTCTTCCCAAAACACATTATAAATATGAGTAATTACGCAGATGAAATCCCCCTCCTTACAAAGAAGCTTGGATATCCAGGCAGTGTCAAGAAATCCTGGCTAATCACAGGTATACTTCTTACTAACTTAACAGCAAGTCAGGGTCACATTACGAAAAATAGACCTGAATTTGACCGACTGAAACAAGTTCCTATAACCAGTTTCCTGATATCTGTTTTATGCACCATTTGCTATAGTGCACATATGTAGCATGTTAAATATAAGTTGGGAACATTAAGCAAAATAAAAGGAATTGTAATTTCTGGTTTTGTGCAGTGTGATGCTTATAGTGCATGTGCATCTGGAATCAACAGACATTATTCTGTGGAGGAAAGGAAAATATCTGCACTTCAATGTGACTGCTCTTTGTTTTGGTATCATGTAGACCAGTGATGATCTCTTGTAGGTCACCAGACTCGCCAGGGCATGCTGCGAGCCAGTTCTGCTAACACAAGAACATTTATGAACATATGACTGTACCACTGGAGCAGACAGATTGTTGTCTGTGAAATGAAGGGAAACATTTTCAGCATAGTCTTGAAATATGGGG
Organism: Coptotermes formosanus; assembly: GCA_013340265.1. Taxonomy (NCBI): domain Eukaryota; kingdom Metazoa; phylum Arthropoda; class Insecta; order Blattodea; family Rhinotermitidae; genus Coptotermes; species Coptotermes formosanus. The sequence goes on along the minus strand of BLKM01005549.1, from coordinate 62,745 downwards.
AAGAAAAACCTAATACTACTGAAAATACATTAAACTAAAATACATGGACCTTGCCCCACTGCAGATTGGAATACCAGTTTTTGCTCTGATGCCCTCCATCATCTGAAAATGATGTCACAGAGACCTCTAGCAGCATGCAAAGTGTCATGCAAATTCGTCAGTAAGTTTTAAAGTTATTAGGGAGGAGATCAAGCAGGCCTGTCTTGCCTTAAATAATAAAGGAACTAAGGTAAAAATGGCTACTGAAATTGGGCTGTTATGTGCATACAAGGTGGCTGTAAAGTGACTCTGCTTTTGACATTGGGATCATGTTCTGCAAAATTGCGGCTTAGAACAAGACTATTTAGAACAGACATTCTCATGCAAGAGTTAATTTAAATAGTCAAGAGGCTGGCCATGTAAGATCCTGCTAGCTTACAGCAAAAATTACACCAATCTGATGAGATCTGCATTCTTCTGGGACATTACGCAGCGTAGAATAGTAATCCTTTGCCGACATTTTGGGACAACTTATCGGTCCCATCTTCAAAGGTCAAGAAGTCAAAGAAGAATGGAAAGCCAGCAGGGGAACGTGTGGTTATATAGAGAAAGGTGTGGGCAGGGACTGCTAACTGTGTGGGAAACAGCCAATAGGAATTGGACAGCGTGGGAGGGGGAAGAAACCAAGTGCAAGGTCGGGTGTCTGGAGGGAAACGGGTCCTGGGAATTGAGTCACTAAAAGGTGCTGGAAGGTGAAATTTATGGAAAATATGCAAATTGGACAAGGGAAGTAAGGACATAGAGGTTTAGGAGAATTACAGGAATTAAATGTAAGAGGAACCAGGGCCACAAACCCACAGGGGAAGAAAAGGAAAAAAGAAATCACGGATACATCAATCTGAGTTTCAGCAGTGTTTGTCGAATCCCTGGCCAATCAAATTCATCGCTGGTAAAGAAAGACAATATTGCATGGGGAACATTAAGTAAGGGCTGCCTCTATGCCAAAAATAAAATTTACGCACCCAAAAATATTGTAAGAAATTTCATCCTCACATGGGTAAACACAGTTCCTATATAACATAAGCACATTACCAGCTGAAACCAGGATTATACTTCACTCAAAAAAGTTGTAAATAATAATGCTTGCAGTTGATTACTTGCAGTATTTGTTATTATTTCCAGCAAATTCGTCTCACTCCTGGCTGAATGTTGTTGGTCTCCTCTCCTGGCTGGTAGATGTGTTCAGAATCGTCAGGCATGAGAAGCTTATGAACATAATGTTCAGCGACGAGGATGATGAAGAAATGCCTGAAAACTTTCTGGACTCAAAGGTACTTGTGTTTGCAAGGTTTGAGGTTCCCTCAGCAGTGCTGCTGAAGAATGAAGTCTTGTGGTATGTGACACTTGCTGGGCAAATAATCTTATTGTAAATGAGCGGTTGAAACCCTGAAAAATTTTCCCCAATTTAAGAGTTCCCTGCTTGTAATGTCCATTTTCTGTGGTTCTAATGCATGTCCCTCATAAGTATTTATGTACATTTCATACAAAGTCTCTACACAGTACAGTCATAACGATCACTGCTTCAACTTTACTTCTCTTAATTTTTATCTTGACATATACACAAAGGTCATTCGAATGAAAACTGTAAAAACTCTACAAAATTTGTGAAGCTTGAAGATCAGCTGAAGCCAGCAACATACAAACTGTTGCATTTGATGTAGACATCCACAGCAATGCATACACTGAAGGAGCAGGTTTCAAGTAGTTAGTTGCATGCAGTGTGAAAGCACAGTTGCATAAAACTGGTGCTTTCTTTCCCCATATGAAAAAGGCAAACTGTGTACACCAAGTTGCACACAACTGTTTGTGTGCATGCATGATGCAACAGAAACCTGTCGGAAGCAAAACAAGAAATTCAGGTCTCTTGGTACTCAGTTACCAATTATTTAATGTCACGTAACAACTCGCACATGAACAGCCTGGAAATTAATAGTGGGACTACCACGTCACACATAATAAGAAATCAAAACTGTATACTGTACCAAAGGTTGTAATCATGAAGGCCAGTCACATGATTTTATCCACTACATACTGCAAGGTACACCCTCTTCAATCTTCAGGGCACTCTGAGCAATACAAACATATTAAGTAAGGGACTTGGTGTACCTATTTTGATTTTAACCTGTTTTCATTTTTTATCCTATTTTAATATTGTTCCACTATTTGGAATAATAATTTTTAATGCTGATTGTGGTATGTGCTGCCTGTAGGGGAGAGGCCACTACCTGAGGTACTTTCTCTTTTACGTAAACTTTGCAGCTACCTGATGATGGCCATAAAAATCAGCTGAAGCATGTTATGGTGAATATAAAGAATATACAATACTCTTGTTGTGTTAGTCTGAATATATAAATAAATTCAATAGTAATAGCTGCTAGTTTTCAAAATTTAGATGGGAATGTCATGCGTATCAAACTGTTTACATTCCAATAAATGTGACAGGATGTGCATTCACCTTCACAAACTGTGCTTATGTGTTGCAGACAATGCTATCCTACTATTTCAAGTGTTATGAACTTTTTAACAAAGAAGACAGTGACAATATGGCTGTTGAGGACAGTTGGCTGTACCAGGAGATGGAAGAGAAATGTAATGTCAATGACAAAGATCTCATGTCTATGAGAGAGGAAAGTGAAAAACTGAAAATACAGGTAGAAGCTGCTGTTGAAGAAGGAGAAGCTGCACAGGCAGCATTGATGGAAGAGGAAAGAGCAGTTACAGGTTTCCAGAGTGACCTGAAAAAAAAACAGCATAGTGTTCGGGAAAAGTACACTTACCTAGGTCAGCTAGAGGACATTAGTAATAAGCATTTGTCTAAAATACGCTGGCGCAGTGAAAGCATTGAGAATAAAAAGGCAGAAAATTTGAGATTGAGGCATACTGTAGATAATCAGACTGTCACTCTTGAGGACAAGAGACGAATTGAAACTGAGCGCAGGGAGTTGGAAGAAAGCCTTGATATGGAACAGAATTACAACGATACTTACTTGAAGTCTGTGTACGCAGATGATCTGCAGTTAGCCAAAATCACAAATGAGTCGAAGAACAAAGCTGTTGCTTACAGTGCCACCCTTATTGAATACAGTAACATGCTTCCAGCTTTAAACCTTTTAAACATGCCAGTGAATGCCCTGCACAGAGATGCTGATAAAACCATGCAAGTAAGTACAAAGATGATGGAATGTATTTGTTTAGTGCATGACACTCCTTTATAACCCTTTAAAGCCTAGCGGTAACTTTACATGCGACCAGGTTTAACATTAAAAAATTCTATGTGGTGCCCGCATTGCGTTTATATGTTTTGTACGGATCTCAGAACAAACAGCAACTTTTGCCTTATAAAACATTAACAGACTGGTTTTTATAACCGAAGTGGAGAGTGTTTACAGCGTGGTCTTTATATAAAACAGATAGGCTTTGTCTTTAAAGGGTTAATTATTGGAGGGCCATGTGTTTGATTCTGTGTCTGCAGACTGGTTATCCTTGCTGAGCTTTCTGTTGGTTTTCCTCATTTACTTGAGGGAGATGCAGAGATACCAATATCAGATGGAGGTGGACAATTTCATTACAGTGTAGGGTTCTGACAAGCTTGAAAGGCCAAGCACAACATTACCATAAGTCTTTTACACTAAGTAGTACAGTGCAAAGAGTTGTTTCATATACAGTAAAACTCGTTTAAGACATCCCCGCTTAAGACGTTTTCCCGCCTAAGAAGTCCAAATAAACAAGCACCAAAATTCTCCCATTTGATTAACATTACACGTTGCCCTTTTAATATATCTCCGCATAAAGAAATTTCCTACCTAAGAAGTAGCAAATTTGATGATGAAACAATTTTTTTTTGCCCATTTCATACATCTTCTGTTTCAAATCTTAAAGAATTTCTCTGAGTTTCCATTCATTCCATCTCCAAAACGCAGCATTCAAATGGCGTGGTCAGTTCATATAGGTTAATCTCCAAGGTCATATCTGCCAAGTTTCACACAGCAGAATGACGCAACCTCACGGCTGAAGCGGAGGTGTTGTATTTCTTCCGTGATGCAGAGACGGCAGTCAGTTATTCCCCACTAATCGGTCTCTGTCACGACAAATGAAAAATTGTGTCAAGCAGCCAGAAGCTGATCCTAGCTGTTCCGTGACCTGCATAAGCCTGCGTTGGCAACGCTGGCATTTGACAGCTCACTTGCCACTTAAACTGCCCAGGACAAGGAGGATACTAATGCAGCTGATAACATTTGAAAAAGGGTAGCAGCGCTAGCCAAAGTCCTATGGTATTCTACGTTGCTGGAAGACAGCAGTTTGACGCGAGATAAGTGGGTGGTCACTTGCGACAACTTGTTTAAACATAATTTATTGGCAGTAATATAAATGTATCATTGCATAGTATGATTGTGAAACATTTGCGATGACTGTGTACAGATAAGTTACATCAGCAATTCCAGAAAATAAATTCAAGACACTGCAGAGTTAGTGAAAATTACTGGAACTACTGACCACCCCTTATGGTCTACCTAAAAGCGAACCTATGGAATCTGAAGACGTATAGTGCTACTGTTTTTTAAAAAAGAGTAAGACAACCCATGCTTGAAAAATATTTCAAGGAAAAGTAAACATCTGGAATGAAATGTGAACTTGTGAATGAAAAATCAGTGACAGTATAGTTAAAGGTGTAAATAAAGCTGTGAATGAAAGGTTACAGACAAAATGGTTAAATGGTCAGACACAAACGAGAATGTGTTAAGACAGCTGCAAATTGTACAAATTCAGCACACATATGTAATAAGTTCACAAAGAAATTAAAACAATAGAACTTCTCGGTCCTACCCTTTTAAGAAATTTCCTGCTTAAGAAGTCAGATTTTCTTGGAATTTTAAAAAATGTCGTAACAGGGTTTTACTGTGTTGATGGTGTTTAAAAATCCTATTATGAAATAAACGGGGCTTATGCAGTCACGGCCATTCACACAGGGCCATTGCCACTTTCTCACTGTTGTGAAATCAGCAACCTGCACAGGTCCAAACAAGTCAGTTCCTCCCCTTGTGCTTCTGTGACATCTGCCCTTGATATGCTGGACTGACTGGTGTGATCCATCATGGATGCCTGACCATTTTCAAAGTCTGCACCATTTCTTGTCTTGAATTTGATATACCGTGGGAAAAAGAGTACTGAACTGTATCGTGTGTAGTTTAACACTGCTACCATATATCATACATAGTTTACATATTAGGCATGAGCATTAAAACGCTACTGTCTAGAGCCAGCAGTCCACTATAAATTGTCTGTTCCTGCCTTAAAATACCTTTTGACTACTGCCACATTCTTTCCATTTCTTCATTCACTCACTTGCAGCCATTTTGTGCTATATAAAATGTGCAGCCAAGAAAGTGCAGTTAACAAAATTAGAAACAAACAATTGGCAATGGTGGACTTTTATGTATTTACTAATTGCATGTCCAGCAGCCATGACAAAATTGTTTTCTATCAAGCGAAATTTTATTGCAACCTTCATAAATCAAAATTTAAATGCTTCTTGGGGTAATGAAATTGGTATTGTCACTACCAGTGCAAAAAGCCTTATGGCCAACCCAGCCCACTATACAGGTGACTTCCTGCATGTGAAGAGTCACTTGGAGGCATCCCATCCTACATAACTGACTGAACCTATGGTCTAGCATGTATGAAGTGCCACCATATGCCCAGTTTGTCTGCATATTTTGATGGTTAGGCACAGACAAATTCTACCTTTTCATGGTCTTTAACTTGTTTGTGTGGCTACGGTTTTGATCAAATCACTTGTCCTGTCAAGGTCACTGATGTCCCCACCATGCTCGTACAACCATCTCCCTTGAACCTGTAGAGCAGGGGACTCAAACTCACAATAGTATGCATGCCTAACAGGTAATTTTGAATTAAGCTGAGCTGCATGTCATTTTAAGCGGTACAGGGTGATTTCAAACAGTGGGAGCAGTTGCAAAAATTTGTTGGTAAGATAGCAATTCATACATTCATTGTATAGTGTGTCTTGCAACAGGTCCATAGCCTCTCCAGAGCAAGTTCTCAAGACCATGCAATCTAGTGCTTCCTCTTTCAAATTCTAGTGTTTTCTCATTTCCTTAAGGTCATCCAGTAACTGCTTACACCTTCTTCCTTGCTGTCTGTCCTATTTTTCCTTCAATAATGTGTTTTAGAAGGCAGTTCCTGTGCAGCATGTGACCAGTCCTCAGCCTGTCTTTGTTTCATCTTATATAGGATGTTCCTTTCTCCCAGGACTGTATGCAATACTTCATTTTTCACGTGATCAGTCAAACTGATCTTCATCCTTCCCCAGCACCACACTGTAAAACTTTCAAGGTGTTGTTGGTCTATTTTCTTATGTTTCCAAGTAGTACACTAATAGCTACACAAAAATTAAATGCACGCTGTTGTAAAGGGCAACTGGAAATTTTTTCTTCCCCCGCCCCCAGTTCACCACTCGTTGCCATGCACACATCAAGTTTATATTTGACTGTGCCAAACTTTTTTTTTGCAATCACTTTTTATTCTGTCATTGAAACCCAGGATTACAGGCATCTGCCGATGTAAACCTGATATTTTAGAAAGAAAGGGGAGGGAGGTGGCATCAGACTGGGGAGGTCAGGAAGTGGACCCACTTCAGCTGAACCATTGCCCAGATAACTCTCTGTTCAAGCATGTTGTCACCTCAGCACACTGTGAGTGCTTGGGGGCACTCTGTCATGTTGAAAAACATTGTCTTGGAATAATAAGAATGCTAGTCGAATTGCCACATACTGTAATTTTGGCATTTCACAAGACGTGTTGGAAGGAAATGAGAATGTATTTATTTCATCCTCACTTCTGAAAAACCTTTGTCTATTTCTCAGGGCATTCTTGATCAGGTGGACAGCATTGAGGCAGAAATAAAAGCAAAGTTGAATGAGTTGGAAACTTTCTTTGAGGAAAATGCAAAAGCAGAAAGACAAGCAGTTGAGGTGAAGTTTACAGCCAGTGAAGAGTACAATAATACTGCAAGGAGGGTGGAGGACTTAGACATAGAGCATGCCAACATGAAAGAAGAAGTAAAGCAGGAGAAACACAGAATGAAATGTGATTTGAAGAGGGTACAAGATGAGTGTCCAAATCGTGCTGAAATTAGTTCAGCCCTTCAGGAGGAGGCACGTAAACTGAAGGAAAGAAAGGAGACAATTCAGTTAATTGAGGATCATATCCTGGATGTTGCTGCGCAAATCAGTGCACACTTTGCAGATTTGGATGCCATATATGCTGACATAATTAAGGAGATGAAGCTTAGCGATGAGGTTCTAGGTAAATCTTTGGAAAATAGGCAAGAGTGAGGCCGTGCACTTGCAATTGCTTTGAACATTGAACAAAATATTCTTTTGAATATTATTAGTGTTCCTTTCATTAATATATATTTTGACATTGTCTTGTATTCTTGTGCTACTGTTTCTTGGATTTTCATTAGTTTTGAACATTGTTAATTTTCTTTTCTTCATTGCTTTTCAACCTATTTTTCATGCATACCATAAAGTGCTGAAAATGTGAGTAAAAAGGTTTTATATTTTTGTGTATTAATGGGATGTTTTCCATTGTGTGAACTAATGACAAGGGAAATATCATTAGGCTAAAAAACTGTACAAAAGTGTAAGAGTTATGCAGACAAAACATTTCAGCCTGTTCCCTATATGACTACAAGAATATAAAGCAGTTAGTTATTTACAGACATTGTTCACAGCAGGTTGTATTATTTGGAATCAAAAGCCTTTTTGTAATAAATAAATAATACATATATTCCTACAGTTGCGCACCCAGAATTTTTCCTTGGGGGAGGGCTGACTGTGAGGCTATATGTAATTTATGTTTGATTTTTAAAATTATGTTATAAAAATCTTGTAAGTAGAGGTTGATCATCCCTTATCCGAAATGCTTGGGACCAGAAGTGTCTCGGATTTTGGAATACTTGCATATTATGAATAATGAGACAGCTTGCGGATGGGAACCAAATCTAAATGTGAAATCCATTTTTGTTTCGTATACAGCTTATGTATACACAGGTTTTATTTAGGGTATAAAAACAAACTGAGCATTGAATTTATTTACAAGTATCTACATCTCTACAAACATTGTGTTCATCATGAGATGTCAGCGCACAAAATGTTACAGGTTTCAGAATTCACATAAGGGATGTTCAACCTGTCTAACATAACACTGTCTGCAGCTGTGTTTGTATAAATACGTATGTAACTACATGTTCTGTGACTCAATCACAGTGTCCTATCTTTTTTTATTTTATTTATTTTTCGAAATTCTAATGTACTAGACATCAGCTGACTTCAGTGGCTGATTTTGGCTGAAGGGGAAATCACGTAAAACTTTTGGTATCATAATATCTACAGAATCTGTTTTTTAAATTTCAGGTTTGAGGGGGGGGGGCTGTAGCCCGGCAGCGCCCCCTTGGGTGCGCCCTTGTATTCCTACATTGTTCCATTGTCTTATCACTACCAAGTGTATGATAACTGCCTGTTACACCCTATTGCTCCTGAGCTACAGCCCTTTTGTTTATCAGCAAGAGCACTTTATTTGAATATGCCCTATAATTAATTTGACTATGATGTTATTAACTTACCTATTGTTTGACAGTGTGTTATCAGTCTATTTTGATGAATTTTGTGTGGCTGTGATGGGCTGGTTGCTGTGCAAGAACTGATGAGATGTGTATGCCCAGGTGACTGATGTAGATGCAACCAGAGGAACTAAGGAAAGTGAGAAGACTGTGCAGCAGGTTGAGAGATGAAGTGGGAGAGGATGCAAGGATAATGGGAAGTAGGAATTGGTGGGCAAGAAAAATGGACGAAAGTTCTGAAGGGAGCCAAGACTTTATGAGTTGCAGTGCCCATGATACTGACAACTTCATTTATTCAACATACTTCTAATGGTTCCATTTGTGAATTTTTTTGTTGTCTTCTCATCACATGCCCAAGTTGCAACTGACTTTATTCTACAGAATGTGCCCTAAAGATCTCCAAAACAGACAATCTTTGTGCTGTTATGTTTACTTTACCTGCCTAAGCTGCAGTCTGATTATATTCTACAGCATGTGTGTATAAAGATCTCCAAAAGAGACAGTCTTTGTGCTATTATGTTTACATTACCTGCCCAAGTTGCATCTTACTATATTGGACAGAATGTGGCCCTAAAGATCTCCGAAAGAGACAATCTTTGTTCTGTTTACATTACCTGCCTAAGCTGCAGTCTGATTATATTCTACAGGATGTGTCCATAAAGGTCTCCAAAAGAGACAATCTTTGAGCTGTTATGTTTACATTACCTGCCTAAGCTGCAGTCTGCTTATTCTACAGGATGTGTCCATAAAGATCTCCAAAAGAGATACACTTTGTGTTGTTATTTGCACAGTAGAAGACGCTTCCAAAACTCATGATTTAATGTAGTTCTATCTGGCTAATATAGATTTAGCAATATGAGAAACCGAGTAGGAATGTCATACAAAACAATTAGCCAAACGGATGCAGCAAGTTGGTACAAAAATGCCATGAGTTAATACTTACTGGAAAGAGAAATGATGTTTAGAATTTTCATAGCGTAAACATAGGCAAGACGGGAGTTTCGTTAACAGTGTGGACTTTCACGTTAGCAAGTTGGCGAGATTGTACCTTGTCGTTCCGTCATCCACGTTGCGTAGTATATTACAAAGCGTGATGTGCAGCATGGTCGCGTGTGGGTTGTGTGTGTTCGGCCGTTTTATGTTCGGGGTACAATTTTACAGTAAATGTTACGGCTGTGCTGCAGATTGGCATTAAACTGCATTTCCTAAAACAGTAGGCGCATTTAAATGAGTTATTAATGGGGTGGGGTGTAGCGGTTACGTATTAAAATGTTAATTCCAAGAAAATGACGGAAGTCTCAACGACGCAGATTTTGGCCATTTTTACTTTGTTGTGGGACGTAAATAAAATGAGTACAATAAATCAGCAACACAAACGTTTAGCAGCAGGAATTGTCGGGGCAACCCTGGGATTGGGGGTAGCGTATTTTGTACGAAAATGGTGGGGAAGTAAATTGAAACAATTCCGTGGTTACGGACTTCACGTTCGTCGTGAGGGAGTTTCTGTTGTCAGTTCCTTCAAAGAATGTGAAATCGCAGCAGAAACTTTACAAAGGTTAGCATTTCTTTGCTGAGTTGGATGTTGGATGAAATATTATGTTGAAAACAGTGTGGCATAATAGTACACTGAAAATAGTTAAGGTGTTGTTGTTTGTAACAGTGACAGGATGAAGAGTCAGTCCTTGCAGGATAAAGTAGACAAGACTTTTGTGTGAAGTAAGCCACAGGAGAAATGAACACAGCCTCTAATACAAGAAACTGATTTCAGGAAATGTGCAGATTTCCGCGTTCTTGGTTTTGACTGTGAATGGGTAACTGATGCTGGAAGACGCAGACCTGTTGCTGTCTTGCAGTTGGCATCGGAGGATGGCTTTTGTGCTCTTATTCGACTCTGCCATATAAACGAGCTTCCACAAAGCCTTGAGGTGAGTAAATCGTAATGATTCATGTGTGGTGTCCTACGAACCAGGGCTAGGAATGCTGTCTGATTGTTTAGAGCTTGTTGGACTGATGACATTGCTATTTATCTGCTTTTGATGTCATTGTCTGTCAGTGTGTGTGTGTTATGACTTCTGTTTACAACCAAAACAGTCTGTTTTTCATCTTGTTGTCTAATTGCTGTTTTAGGTATCATGTTTCTGTATTTTATCTGACATGTGGTATTTGTTTACTTCCTGTTGCTACTCCGCCATATTTGTGGGCAGTTGGCTGAGTGGACTATCTTAATTTGATAAATAAGTCGACCGGAAGTGGCAGCCAGTAGTTCTCAGATAAAATAATTACCTTGTACAATTCACACTATTGCATAATTCTTGCACAGTGATCTTCCACTGTGAAGCTGAGAGAAAAGAAATGCCTGTCCATTTATTTCTCATATCATCATATTTGGAGTGTCTGAAATTTCCGTTAACATAGTATTAGTTCTTGCATTCATTCTTGTGAGAGATAAAATCAAATACAGCTAGATTTCAAAGTCTGAAATGTTTGAAATTTGCAGTGGGCAGATGGAGCAAATATAATGTCATATTGAGCATGGGTTGTTTGCAGTTGTGTTTTGTTTGAAGTGACCTTACAGCTGTGTAAATTGGTAAACAGGATCTGTCAGTTTGTGCACAAAATGCTGTGCCATGCAAGCAAGCTTTATGGAGGGGCTTGAAGTATGAGTGCATGTGTCTTAATGAACGCATTAATTTTTTTAAATGCATACAATTTCCTCTTATGTGCAGTTCTGCCTCAGAAGTGGATGCATTCACCCTTTCAAGATGGGGAGAGGCTGGAAGTGTCAGAAGTGTGTCAGTGGAGGTATTGCAAGGAATAGTTCTAATTTACAGATTCCTTTTGTTTAAGTATTTTGTAACTGTTTTCCTTTTCAGCAAATACTTGAAGATGCTACTGTCTTTAAAGTTGGTGTGGTTCCGTCAGATGATGCCAAGTACTTGATGCAAGATTATGGCATTAGAGTGCGTGGGTGTTTGGATTTGCGTCATTTGATGAAACAAAATGGTACACTGTATCGTGGTGGACTTGCTGGAATGGCACAGAATTTACTGGGGATTGAACTCGATAAAAGTTGGCACATTCGCTGCAGTGACTGGGAGGCGCCTGCATTAAGTGCCCACCAGGTACATTATGCATCACAAGATGCACTGGTTGCTGTTGGCATATTCTGTAAGTTGGTCCAGCCTGAGTTGAGACCATGGTGGCACATCTGGAGTTCAGTACAGCCTGCGTGGTCAAGAATTGTAGAGCTGTGCAGAAACTATGTTGATGTCAAATACAAGAACAAGTCGAGACAAGGACAAAGTGCTGATGCTCCGCTGCAGGATGGAAGAGTCCAACCCTTTCAGCAGGCTAGTAGGCATACCATGAAAACGTCGTCACGTGCATTCTCCACACGGCAGAAGCCCCTGTATGATAACTGTATTCTCCAGGCTCCTGATGGGGAAGTCCTTAGCACCTGTGACCACAGGAAAGCTGAGTGGTGAGTGACCAGCTCATTGTAGCATAGCACCCCAAAAATTGTGAGATATGAGGTTTCCACCTTGTTGTAGCTGACGATTCATGTGTAGGATGTGATGCTGTGTTGTTCAGTCAGTCAGTTCCAATGTTTTGAAGCATCGTGGTGCTTCCATCCTCAGGATCAAGGAGTTCAAGAACCTGTGAACATGCAGGCAGTCTGATCCTTCAGAGCGTTGGGAGCTACAAACTGAAATGCAGCATCACACTGTAGAAGATGTGAATCCTCCCTGAAACTTGTTTTCATGCAATTGATTTTAATATTAGCCGAATTCAGATCAAAACTCTTTAGAGTGTATGACAGTGATCTAACACCCTGACATTGTTCTTGGTCATTCTTCTACTGTCACCATGGAAGCGGTCTTACCCAGAAGCCTGGGCTTAATTCCAGTTATGTCCGTGTTGGATTTGTGGTGTACAAAGTGGCACTGGGACAGGTTTTTCTGTAAGTGGTTTACCAATGTTGGTATCATTTCACCAGTGCACCATACTCGTACGTTCATTCATTAGTGGCACTATATCCTGGGTGCCAGGTCACCTGGGCAACTAAATTTTGTGTGGTGGTACATATTTGTGGGTCCTCAGTATGGAATTTTCTTCATGTCACCGACCTGGCACCTAGAATTTTGAGGTGGCTCCTAGATTTTCCAAAAGTTTGTGCACCCTTGTACTATGTAATCTTAGCAAATGACAGTGTCATTCAATAACACAGTTATAAAAAAAAAGTTGTAAAAATGTATGGTTTTTCAAGGCTTGCTCTGTCTCAATCTTTGTTGAGCCTGTTGGTGAAGCTTGGCTTTGTCTAATGGACACAGCCAACTCCATGGAGTAGAGGCCTTCTTGAGAAGCTAACAGTTGCTCAGCCAGTCAAGAAATTCCCCGCATTTTATGGAACCCGGAGGTTCATTACCGCATTCACAGCAGCCTGCCACCTGTCCCTATCCTGAGCCAGCTCAATCTAGTTCATGCCCTCTCATCCCACTTCCTGAAGATCCATCTTAATATTATCCTCCCATCTAGTCTAATGGACACAGCAAACTAAAATTCTCTTCTGATCTGAAAACAGAATGTCATATATTTTCTGTATCTGTTGATCATTGTTATTTTGATAAATCAGTAGGAGTGCAAATTTATTTGAGTGGAAAGGGTTAATGATTATATCCGTTTGTTCACAAGTTGTTAGGTGAGACAAGTATGATGAATGCCTTGTTGTATAGTGACCAGAATGTGCCAATATTCTGTATAAACTAGCATACTTCATTCATTACTGGGATGTGTCTGTAGGTACTTGTTCAAGAATTTGGGAGTTAAAGTCTGTGACAGTCCACTGACTGTTCGTCTGCTGTTTGAGCCATCAGGGCGAGCTGTGGATGAAGTCGGGCAATACTACACACAGGAGAAAGCTAATCGCTGTGTAGTGTGTGGCAAGAATGAATCGTACATCCGAAAGAATATTGTCCCTCGTGAATACCGCAGACATTTTCCTGGTAAGCTGTCTATTAAATTGTGCTTGACTTTTGTTATGCTTTTTCACAGTGGGGCTTTCACATGGCATGCATGACCCATTTCATTTTGCATGGCAAAGTGGCTCTGTGTGCTGCTGGGTTTCCTCACTTTTCCTGCCATTTCATATTTATTCATTTGTCTGTGATGTTTCTCAACATGTTCCAGTCCATGTGGCTTGCATAGGGTCATTATTATATCTCACAACTTGCGTCGCTCTTAGCTCGGACTGTTCTGTGTGACAGCATGCAGTACAGCAATTTCCATTGTTCGAGTTTGCTGTGAGTTGCACCCAACACATTCGACCTTTTTTGGTTAATGTGAGGTTTTTAATCACCATATGTAAAGCATATTCTGGAAGTGTTTCGTTCAGCTCACAGACACATGTCACATCTAACACACACATTCATTGCATGTAGAAGTTCTGCTGATGAAACTGAAGGCACTAAATTCTGAATGATTTCTTTCAGATTGTCTTCAGTACTATGATTACTGCAATATGCATTATATTTTAACTTCCCCCAGGAGTTCAAATCACATGGGTTTGGATCTGGTGAACAACGAGGCCAAAAGCCACAACTTTCTGGTGTGTCACCAAGACTTTTTCTAAACAATGCACACAATTATGAGCTGTTGCACTGTCCAGATAAAGAAGGCGTAGGTTCCCTTGTAACTGGATGGGTGTTTATAGTGACTGCAGGCGACTTATAAGGAACTAATGACCTCTGCACTATTCAGTAAGGGAAAAAGCCTAAGAGTGCATGGCATTATGTAAGTTAAGCCAGTTGATGGGAAGTGACTAGCAACAGGTGTCAGATAAAATAATATTCCCACACTTCAGTGGTTTTTTTAGGGTTTTTGAAAATAAGTGGGCTGTGTGCTGTCTCCAAATTGAATAATAACAGTTATACCATGAAATTAGTGTTGGGTCTGTTCTTGTACTTAATGGAATATGTATAATTTTGTGTTGCAGTTGTGATGAAGGATCACATTTCACATGATGTTCTTCTGCTGTGTGTTGACTGTCACTTAAGGAGCAACAGTTTTGATGTGATGTTGCGGCAGCAGCTTGCAAGGGAATGTAATGCGCCAATTGGTAGCTGTGATGATGTTAAGGTGCATAACACTGAGTGCTAATTAGGGTGACTAATGGAAGGATGTGTGTCATCAACAGACGTTTTCTGTAAAGAGCGCTTTCTTGGTGTAACATTCTGAGCTCTTCTCTGTCCTATAAGAACTCTTAATGTATCTTTGTCTGCTTCTGCCATATTCTCTTTGGTGTATGCTCTGTCACTTGGTGTATGATTGTTCATTCAGTACAGCCATTTCTGATGCTCTTACTCTCCAGTTCTGGTAACTTGAAATTTGCGGGATTAGGAAGTGGTGAAAGGGACAAATAAGAGGGAGGGGTAGGGTGTGAGGCTGGCATCTGTTTTATGGTACTGTATGTTGTGAAAAATACCAGCCCCAAATACCAGAACATTAGGAGCTGGTGCAATCACTCTAATGTAAGTGATAAATTTTTTTTGCACAGATAGTAGTTGCTGAGTCATATATCCTTGCCAGGTGAATACCTGCGTGGACTTGACTGATTTGGCTCAGGATAGGGACAGGTGGCAGGCGCTTTTGAATGTGGAAATGAAACTTCAGGTTTAATAAAAAGTGGAATGTTTCTCGACTAGCTGAGGACTTGGTAGCTTCTCAAGAAGGACTGCTCCATGGAGTTAGTTAGTTGCCTGGCTGGCCCGGCTGGCCTGGCTGGCTGGCTGGCTGCCTGGCTTGGCTGGCTGGCTGGCTTCTCTTGACCTTGGCCAAAGGACCCTTGAACATCTTCCTGTTCCCATCCTGAATGGGTTAAGCTTGTCATATATGAGCATGTTTGTAATAACACTAAAGTCACATTCACATGTTAGTAGCACTTGTATACCAATTTTGCTCCTAATTTAATTTTAACAGTGTGAAACTTGTATCACATTTCATCATCAGTCTTACATTTCAAGAATTGAAGTAGTAAATTTGAGGGCTGTAGCCCTGACACATAGTGACTACAGCGACTTAATTGTAGATTTGCTGTGTTAAATTTTGTGCAAATGTCTGCAACCCGAATTATCACGCAGATATGTTGGAGATGAGATTGCTGCAAAATTTGCTGTGACTTTGCAAATGCGGCTAGTAGAGGTTTTAGTTTCTCTGCAGGGTTAGTTTTACTTTGTAAAGCAGCTGGACCAGGGCCATGTTGCTGAAGATGCAAGTCTTGTGGTATGTGAAGCAGTGTCGTTTGACGAGTGGTAAGGATTGTAGTGTCTTCGTCGCCATAGTTAAGGAATCAATCCATCTTGGACTGCTTGACCCTGAAGGTAATTGTACTATGTTCCTTTGGACACCAGTATCCACTCCCCACTGACATAATATCACGCCCCAGAAGACCTACGTTCTTTTCAAGGGTTCCTCGTCACATTCAGGCAAATACCAAGATAGTAATTTAAAACTAGCAACACTGTTAACAATTTATCAGCATCTTACCATCTTTTATTTGATGGTACATAATTTAGCATGCAGAAATGTAAAATAGGGAATTTAACAAGAAAAGCAGTACAGCAGGTAAAGAAATCAGTGTATTTAAACATTTAATTAGAAATTTTGGATGTAACTTTTTCTCAGTAACAAATTTGTGATTTGCTGCAGGATTTAGAGTTTATTTTTCCAGTTTATGTTAGTAATGAGATACTTGTCATAATACATTGTAGACAACAATTTGTGTAATGTAAAATAATATCTGTCATGACAATATTTATATTTGTGTGAAGTGGTATTTATAATGTATGTTAAGTTGTTTCTTTGTCACTGTGACATGACATTATTAAATTAAGGAAGTTTGAATGGGTATGAAATGTAGCGTGCTTGAAAGATATGTACATTGTGTACCAAATTTTTTTCAGAGAATCTGAAGGAAAGAGACAAGCTTAATATATGATTTAGATGAGAGGAAAATGTTAAAATGTATGGTGCAGAAATCCACTGAATTTAGGTTAAGCTCAAGTATGAAGTTCTGTGAATATTTTGCTGGTCCTTTGGTTTTACAAGACCATTGAATTTCTTGACCAGAAGTGCAACGTTTAACTTTGTAAGAAATTCCCTGCACCATGGAACTGGTTAGAAATATCAGTGTTTGAGGGTGTGTTAAAAGATATGGCGGGTTCCTCAGACAAAATGGCAAGGTTGCAGGATAATTTTATGAATTGCCAGTTATGTCTGAATATGTGAAACTTTGCATTTCAGGCGTTTGAAGTGCCAGATATGAAGCGTGTGCGCTCTGCTGCACGTGCTTTGCTGTCAAAAGATGCAGACAGAATTCCTCTCAAGCGCAAGGAAGAGCTTCAGCAGGTTGTGCTGCAGCATTTTGGTGCTGAGGGTGGGACAGAGCTCTTACAAGACATGTTGCAGAAAATAAAGGATGTTGCAGTGAGGTAAGCCACATTCATTTCAGGCTCTGTTCAGTGCCTTTAAAACCATATTTTAGAGAGGACTTCTAACTTTCTCACATGTGCATCACAGAATAGCAGTACCAAAATGAAGGGATTGGTTTTGATAAGATTTAGTATAACAGACCTACACAAAATTTTGTCAGACCATTGTGATTTGGATGCACAGAGGCATATCCATAGTTCTTTAACTCACCACTGGGGGAGTAGTACAGTTTTGTGTCATTAGGTGCCATATCATTGCTGTCTTTTCATTTGGTCTGTTGAATGTTGTAGCCATAACCCTCTGCATTCTTTCTCGCTGGGCGTTGATTGTTGTGCGTGTTTAGTTTGATCTGCAGTTTCCTAATAACTGGTGTGAAGGAATAATATATTTGCAGTAAGTTTTGCTTCAGGCCTGGGAAAACAGCATCAGAAATGCACAAAATGCTCAGAACAGCTTTTGATGGTAATGCCACAGGGAGAACTTAAAGAGTTTAAGTGGTTTTCTTAATTCAGATGGGGGAGAACCTTGGTCAAGGACTGTGAGCACTCAGGTCTTCACAACACAGGTTGTTCAGACAAAATTGTGAGGAAAGTTTACAAAACTGTTGACACAAACCAGCAGAGTGCCATTTTGGAGGTCTCTGGCAGGATAGGTTTTTTGTGTGGTATGTGCCAGCTGCTTCTCAGGAGGATATGAACATGTGGATTCTGTGCCTTTGTTGCTCACCACCGGGTAGAAATGGCAGCAGTGTTTGGCTGTTGGAAACGTGGGTGTGGTTCCCCATCCTCATTACTTGCGACATTTGGCCCTATGTCAGTTGTTCTTGTTTTTGAGAATAAATTGCAACTACAAAGACGTTTCCAGGGTGTCCTTGAAATTCAGGAGCAATTGCTGACCATCCTACATGCAATTCAAAAAGGTCAGTTCCAGTATTGCTTCCAGCAGTGACATAAATGCTGGACCCATTGCATAAGCTTCTATCTATATTTATCTCTGTTACATATATTTGTGTATCTATATTTACAAAAATCATTGTGTTATGTGGAGGTAGTATAATGCTGTATCGTTGTAGACTGAGGAGGCATGTACATGGTCAGCAGAAAACTTAGGTCCATTTCATCTTCCTTACATGCAGTGACACAGTTGTTGCTGCAACCAGAATAATAATGGCTATATCTGCTCTGTGTAGTGAAGTGAATGCAAACTACGAGCCGCATGGTCTACGTGTGGTGATGCACTTCTCAAACCCAAAGAATGGTGGCTTAATATATTTAGAACAGAGATGGAGGGAACACTTCCTTGCAACTATGTGTCCACGCTACCTTCCTGCCCTGTGGTCTGTACAACACAATCACCAGCGTCTGAAGCAGCATGTTCTTCAAGATCGTATTCAGCCAGAGGAAGTGACTGTCACGGGCATTAAACTGGATGAATGCTGAAATAACTGAAAATTCGCATGATTTATACCAGTGCTGTAATTATATTTCATATTCTGCCTTTAATCCGTATCAAATCTTATGTGAATTCGTCATCTCTGCTAAAACATGAATAGGGATGAGGGCAACATATAGAAGCATGAAACTCCGTGGTGAGATAGTTATATGATTTTAAAGTCTGTAATTTCATGATTTGAATAACTGTAGCTCAGGTATCTAGTAACTCTAGCTCAGGTATCTAGTAACTGTAGCTCAGGTATCTAGTAACTGTAGCTCAGGTAGTTATTCTTCCGTTCCATACGGGTGTGGAGCTCTTCAGCTCTAAAACTGAATGCCTGTGTGCCACAAAATGAATCCTGTGCTGAGTAAGACCAATGTGTGGTTCAGTCTAACGGTATGATGAGGTACTTAATACATTTCACTCGTAGAATTAAAGCCTTCTTGTATATGACACTGTGTCAGTGGGTGAATGGTTCCTGGTGTTTGGAAGGAACATGGTGCCTTCATCTTCCAGGGTCAGCAGCACCTCTTGATCTGCGACAGTGAAGTCACTATGTCCCTTCAGAATGCCAGGAACCACTTGCCCATTGACACAGTGTCGTATACTAGAAGACATGAATCCTCAGAAGCAATGTTGTGGGAATCTTGAATCTTGCACATTTGATTTTGTTCCTTATATCTCCTTAACTTTATTTACCATAGCTGACCAAGTTGGCTCAAGCAGTAATACTTCTGAATTGTACTTGGTGTGGATCTGGTTCAAATATCAGTCAGAACGCCTGTTATTCTGCCTCAGGTACCGTATGGTTTTCTGCATTTCCTCCCAGCATAAGAAGTGCCATGACCATTTACTTCGGCATCCTTTCAAGTTCATTGTTGGCCGTCATCCAGTAGTTCAGTGCTACGTTGTTTGAATTACAGGTAGGTAAAGGTAAAGTTTTCCCCGTCCATGCCATGAAGGCATACAAGGGGAACAGAAGTATACTTCTACTCATTTTTATCCTCAGTCCTTAGTGGAGGTAAGTTGTTAACTTCATGCCCTGGCCATTTACCCACAGAAAAGAATGAGATTACAGGGAAAAGTAAAGCTGGGGATCTTTTTGATATTATTAGTAGCTTTGTGGATGCAAACTGCGTGGAGATGTGCACTGGTGGAGCGCACTATGTGTCAGAATGTCACAGAGGACTCCAAGCTTCCATACACCTAAAATCCAGTGCTGTTTAAATATACTCGTATCATGAATCATAGACCAGCTGTTACTACAGAGGATTTGAGCCCAGCATCGGAGAACTATATTTAGGCGTTTGAAGGCAAGGATGTTTGCAGAGTGTTGTGAAAGGGTGGATGCTGAACACACTTCTTTATTATTTCACTGTGAGTCAAGACAGCTGTCTTGTGGCCCGTTTTGACATGTGTCTTCAAACTGAGAAATGAGCTTTACCAGTACTTAACTGAGGAAGGGCATACTGGTTCACACACATTTATTGACTCTGATTTGAACGTGCATTTAGCTTATTTAATTGACATATTTGATACTCTGAATGCTCTTAATAGATCACTGCAAAGTGAAGATAATGATATTTTTCAAGTCAATGACAGTGAAGAAAGTTGAATTGTGGCAGAATGAAATGCAAATTTAGACATGTGTCCTACTTTTTAACAATTTATTGACAGCAATAACACATGAATGAGTGAAGATATGAACATTTGTATTTTGAGTCATCTCCTTGGAAGTGCCATTTTGAGGACTGTCTGTAAGGTGACTGGATAAGGAAGTCACTTGATGCTGAATTGACAACTGGTACACTCATTACTAGTAAGGAGGAGCAATTCGTTGATGTCTGTTCTGATACTTCTTTGAGAATACAGTTCCTGAAAATGTCCTTTGTTCAAATCTGGATAAGGGTGCAAAATGACAACAAATGATTAAGCAAGACGGCTTTGAGCATACTAATTCCATTTGCTATGTCTTATTTGCGTGAGTGTGTGTTCTGTGCAGTTGTCGTTTTTAAGAACAAATAATTGATCAAAAGTAAGTGTGGAATGACAAAAGGGAGTGCTTGTCTTAAAAGTGACAACCAGGTTTCAAGAATGATGCAGAAGTAAACAGACTCATATGCAGCATGAAAAATGTTTTAAATTTCATTCTTTTGTTTGCTTTGAAAAACTGTTTCATTTAATAAAGTTGTAAGGTTCTGTGATGTTATGCATAGAAGTCCCCCCCCCGCAGCGCAACAGCCCCTAGTGGGGCAGGACCTTATTATCCAGGCTTCAAGATTACAGTCAACCACACCTCACTCGGTAGGACTCCTCTGGACAAGTGATTAGCCCGACACAGATACCTCTACCTGACATCACACAAAATGCACAAGAGACAGATATCCATGCTGCTGGCAGGGTGGAACCCTTGGTCCCAGCAAGATACCTGCCACAGACTCATCTGCTGCACTGCATGGCCACTGGAATGGGCAATGTATAAATGTAATTGTTCACTGACAACAGTGACAAAATGATGTGCCAAGTGATGAAGAATGACCATGTGGTCATCATCTGTGCATGCTGTCGTCTGGGACTTCAGTGACTTCAGACTGAACTTGCATTTTGTATTACACTTTGTGTTGTTGTTTTGTGTGTTGACTGTTGAGTAACACTGGGCAATGCTACAAATTTAGTGTATTAGTGTTGTGTGTACTGTGAAGAGAATATCACCATCAGAAATGAAGTTTTGTTATTCATGTAATCATAGGTATGGCGTACATATTTAATTTATTTCATGTGGTTATAAATGTTTTGCAGGAACATTCTGGTTCTGTCTTCACAGGCAGTTGGAAGATACAGGCAGTATGTCCTGACCAAAACCTGGGTACCCACCAGTCAGATTACATGGGCCCATTACTTGGAAGACTGTAATTTTGAATCTTAATATTCAGTATTTTCCACGCATTGTATCACTTACAAAACAACTGAATACTCGTATTAGGCAATAAATATTCTTTGTTAATTTACATTATATTTTGATGTCAGCATAAATGTGTCAGAGAAAATTAAATATAAAATAATACGTCCTAATAAATGTATTTGGTAGGTTTGTAATAATTTCGAAGTTCGCTGTATTTTTAGTGCCATTATGAATGAAGTGGTGGGGAAAGAGAGAGTACGGAAAAGCAGGAGGCTGCGTTGACGACTAAACCAGGCGCATGCTTGACCCGCAGCTAGTGAGCGATGCCAGCTACAGTAAAGCAGGTAGGCGCCACATTTGGCGGTGTAATGGTACGTTTCCACGGAGTTCGCAGACTGTGTCGCAAACAACCCATCGAGATACTCCGGGTTCGAGATTGGGTTGGCGGTTTTTGGTGGTGTTAAGAGTGTGTTAAAACCCGTAGTGCCTTGTGTTGTTACTGTTGGTGTTATTGTTATTCATTACGAGGAGGAGTCGATCAGGAAGTATGTGTTGCGAAGTAAATATGTTACACAGTTGTAGCTAGTCATACGAGTTGTCAGGTCCTAGTTGTAATGAGAATTGAAACCGCATGGACGTTTCTGAAACCAGTACATCGTGGCCGAATGACCATTGCGTAGTTATGGATAAATTTGGGCATGTAAGAAGCAAAAGCTTTGCATGTGCAGTGTCAGTAGACGAGTGCAAGGGAAATATCGGTTCTGTTCCAAACTACATTCCTATACGCAAACTCGTTGCAAATAAGGTGGAGAAACAAGCCTCCATGGCAGGTGGTTTAAATTCTCGTGACTATTCGAGGACTTCATGGCCAGGATTAACGAAATCAGTCGCTTTCCAACGACATGGAAATAAATCACAATGGTCTGATATGACTGTCAGTGATAAAGCAATAAAAGAGGGTATGAGACGAAGGAATGAAATGAAAATATTGAATGGTTTAGGAAGTAGCGCAAGTAAATCAGACATTGCCAATAGCGTGTTAACTGTACAAGGCAATAGTTCGGATGCCCCACTCCAGGCCTCAAGTTATTCGTATAAGATGGAACGATGCAATTCTGTTGAAGAAAGTTGCGTTAATAGTTCGGGAACTGTGGCAGAACTGGAGAAGTGTTGTGTCAAAAATAGTCATCAGGTTCCTATGAGTTCATGGAGAAAGCCAAAAAATGTTGCCAGCATTTATAATGGCACAGATGGATCTAAGAAGTACGCCACTTGTGGTGGTGGTGTCAGAGGAGTTGCATTTGAAGGACAGATATGTGATAGTTATGTGGATAGCACTGGATCATCCAGGATGTTTTGTGACACATCTGATACGAAGATGCAGTTGGTCTTGACACATGTGCAGAAAACAGATTTACCACAGACCAGCTTACAAGAACAAGGCATCACAATTGCTGAGAGTGGTAATGCCATAGGTACAAGAAGATCCATTCAGAGAAGGAAAGCTTTGAGAGAGGAGAAGAAACGATTGCGAGAAGAGGAAATAAGAAGAAAGATGCTTGCCCCAAAAGGACAGACAGTTAGGTTGGTGAGTCAAAAGATGGCGGAAGAGTTTCTGAATAGTAACCCTAAGAGCATGTCCTTTTCTACATCTCAAACAGCAGCACCAGCTTTGAACGAGAAGGAATTTCCAACAGTGGATGAATCAAGGAGGCAAAGAATGAGGTTAAATGAGGGGCAGTCCTGTGGAGTTCAACATGGTGACGTTCAAGATGGAATCCCAAGTTATGCAGCAGAGGTTGAACTAAAGCATGAGGGAGTTGACGATGATGGTTGTGTTAAAATGTCAAGTACAGAGGACGAGGTTTTTGAGGCAACAAACAATGTGTCTGTGAGGAACAGAAAGAGGAAGGACCCCGTCCAGATCAATCTCTTGAGCTTGATTAAGGTTGGTTGTTTCATAGCATAGTGGTGTTATTGCAGTGCACTAATTTGTTTGCAGTATCATTCTTCTGTCACCGAGAATCGTGGTCTTGACTAGGGAGCAACTCCACTACTAGGGCGCCACATGTTTACAAATCTACAAACCAGGGCTGTGGAGTCAGTACACGAAACCTCTGACTCCTCAATTTTTAAATCTCCAAGTCAGGGTCCTTCATAAAAGTTCAATATGTATTAATAACAGTAAACCTACTCAAACAGTAAATGGTATCATAAGAGAAATCATCACCACCACATGAACCATCAGGCTACTTTTCACGTTTATAACTTATATTTGAATACAAGTGTAATGGTTATTTTAGCTGGTGTCTATTAAAGATTTTATATCAAGGTCGAAGATGGAATCTGTACATTTTTATGGACTCCGACTCCACCAAAATTCCTTCTGATTCTGACTCCATAGCCTTGCTACAAATGCCATGATGACACACCCAGTGGAGGAGCAGAAACAGTGAGATGACAAATAACAGTATGTGTAGCCTAACTTATGCTTATTAAAGTGTCACAAACGATACCTGTAAGTACCGAGGTGGCAGCGAATAACACAAACCATGATCTGACTGAAGTATATTAAACTGGCAGAACTGAAGGCTCAAGAAGCCCAAACCCATGCTAATCTTACTGAATTCTGACAACCGAAACTGTCGTGTAACTGCAGCAGGAATGTTAACTATGATGGTAAAGTGATTGAGTAGTAAAGTCAGAGTGAGTTTAATCATTTGTGACAGAATTTGTTGAGTCATCATCCCATCATCACAATTATACGTTATACATGTGGGCTTCTAGTAGCAGAGTTGAACATTGACTTCTTCCAAGTTGCCATTTTTGGTTGATGTCGATGGTCATCTTGAGCTCTCTGTAGTGGTGACACTTGTTCAGACATTTTTGACAATTTGGGCCCATTCGTGCACTCCCCAATGATGTAACACATTCCTGTTCCGGGCAGATAGATGTGTGTGATTTTGAACCACATTCACAGTTTCTGCCCGTAAAGAATGGACTACAGCCCTTTGTTTTTCTGTAGTGCAAATTGACTCTGGTGCAGTCGTGTTCATAGTCCGCATGAAACTGTTGCACAGAGTCCAAGGCTACCCAAGTGGCCATGCCTTGGCTCAGGCGGTTAGTCGATGGCCTCTCACCACGGATGCCCGGGTTTCATCCTGGGTCAGTCCATTTTGGACTTGTGGTGGACAAAGTGACAGTGGGACAAATTTTTCCTGAGCACTTTGGTGTTTGCCTGTCAATTTCATTCCACCGGTGCTCCAGTACACAGAAAAATGAAAAAAAAAATCATCTTCATCACAGGGTTGCACAGTAAGCCTGAAGGCTGCGGAGCGTTTGTAGCGTCTGCTGCGGAGCCTGCCCTGTAGTGTACGTTGGTGCATCGCCATGTGTTCAGTCCATCCTGAAGATGTAGACACCCATATTCTCCAGATTCTCCAAACCTCAAGGAAGAAGCGTACCACATCATGTCATCACTCAAAAGAATGACACCTAGATCGGCTGTGGATTTACGTTGATTTCAGTCTTTAGCTGCAATGTTGATGCGATCTGCACTCTTCTGGGATATTATGCGATGTGTGGTAATTGTTTACTGCATGATGCCGTGTAATATCCCAGAAGAGTGCGTATCACAGCTATGGATTTTCTTGAAAGTCTGCAGGCTTTTAGTTAAGGTTAGGTTCTCTCTTACAGACTCAGCCATCAAGACATAATAAGGGGCAAGGAGAGAAGGGAAGTGTATCAAAGGTGAACAGTCGGACTCAGAAGAGAGATGATCTAATTCGTTACTCTGGAAACCAGTTGGATGCTTCAAATCCTGAAAGGAAGCGAGGAAAGAAAAGGGAAGTTTCTAAGAAAAAGAAGATCTCAGTTCTGAAAAGTGTGATACTCGAGGAAAGGGCACTGCGACAACAACACCGGGCATTTCACGATCAGTCAGGGAGTGTGGGTGTGCAGGAGGAAGGTGGTGTTACTGCGGACAGCAGTGCTGGTATAAATGACGCAGTTCTGTCAGCAGCTGGGGAGATTCAGGGTTGTTCATGTGTCACTGACACTGGAGAAGTGACAGGTGATGATATTAGGAAGGATGAAGGTGTAAATATTACAGAAGTCTTGAATTTAACAGAATCCTTAAAGGAGAACTTGAGTTTAAGTAGAAGTTGTCAAACCACAACACTCTCAGATGTGTCAGATGGACTGGAATGTACTGAAGAGATGATATCCAAGGTTGACAGAGGAGGGGGTAACTGTACCATGGTTCCTTCTGGATTACTGCAACATGGTGTCATGGAAGAGCTTTGGAGACTTTCGGTCCATAGCCGCAAGTTTAGAGAGTAAGTGTAATCTCTTTCAAAACTTGAATGCAAAATCATGTAAGTTGGGTCGTTATTTGTTGCCTGTTACATTGTACTGTATGAACATCCGGCTGTTGGGGGTTGAGAATTTTAATGTAATTTCTTTATACATAGACATATTGTACATTCCATGGATGCAAGATGTAGTTAGAGGGAAATTGGGATGTGGAATAAGTCATAAAAATATGTACACAGAACTTCATTCATTCATTCATTCATTCATTCATTCATTCATTCATTCATTCATTCATTCATTCATTCACTGCATAGTCTGTCTTGCAACAAGTACATAGCCTGTTCCAAAGTGAGCTTTCCATTTCAGATTGCAGCATCTTCTCTCTTTCATAAAGTCAGTAGCAATTTCACGTGAAGTATTAAAACATTACACTAAGTCCATTATATAGACCGGATAACAAGATTATGTATCATTTTCAGATGTTAGAGATTCATCACTAATGTACCACAAGGTTGAGGGAAGTACAGAATAAAGTAGAGTGTGTGCATTATTTGTTACTCATTCTATCATAACCACTGAGTCACTTTAAACCGCTTCTGTGTAACATCCACTTCTTTGTCAGTGGTTGTAAACAACTTCCTATATTTGATGAGGAAAGACTTTTAACATGGCTCTGGCCTGCCAAGCCTCTACCCCAGTCCCAGTAAATTTTGAAATTAGTTAGTTGATTTTCATCAGACTTTGTATGACTATCATGCCACTGTATACTCATTATATCTAGCCATCATTAACACTAGCATGGTGGCCATGTGAACTGGAAGGTGACTAAATAACTCATGAAGCAGAGTCCTTCCAGAGAAGCTAACAGATGCAATTTTGTTATTAAAACCAACTGCTGCGCAATTAGATTTGTGTACCCTCCAACATGTTTCGGCCGTAACTATTCGGCCACAAGTGTCAAATCTGCAGAGTTGGCACTTGCGATATACGCAACATGAATATAGTCTGGGTTGTCCCCACATATTGAAGACAAGATGTTTGGAGACAGATTTTAATAGATTTTAACCGTTTTTATGTATACCAACAACAATTTGAACATAAGCTTTTAACATATGACAGTGATTGTAAATATAGATGTTAATAAGCACTGATGTACCATATGCCACTTTGTCAAGAAGAAAAAACATTTTGCCAGAAGGCGGCTGAATAGTTACGGCCGAAACATGTCAGAGGGTATACATATGTAATTGTGCAGTAGTTGGCTTTATTAATAAAATTACATAATAGTTAACTGCATGTAAAATGCACAATATTAAATAAGCTAACAGATCTTCGGCTTGTTGAGGAAGTCCCTGCATTTACTGGAATCCAAAGGTTCGTTACCACTTTCATAAGAGCTGGCCACCTGGCCCTGTCCTGAGCCAGATCAATCCAGTCCATGCTCCCTTCCCCAGCCTGTCCCACTTCTTGAAGATCCATTTGAATATTACCCCTCCTTCTGTGCCTAGGTCTTCAAGGAGTTCTCTTTGCCTCACATTTCCACACCAAAACCTTGTGTGCACCTCTCCTGCCTCCCATACATGCCACATGCCCCGCCCATCTCATTGCTCTTGATTTTTTCACCCAAACAACTTGGAGGTAGCGCCATCTATTGTAAAGCTTTGAATTTTGGTGTGGTAATAGAGCTTTGGAAATTGTGCAGCTCTTGTTGTCTTAATTCCTTTACACCCATACATCATGAAACAGTATCAAATCTCGAGATCTGCATTTACCATAACTAATAAATCATTCGGGCTTGGTACGTGAATTTTTGGGGCATAGACCAACAAATGTTGTATGGTGGTGGATCATGAATGTACTGACAAATTTAATTTTTGAAGTTACAGTTGTGTATCTGATCAGTTTAACGCACGAAGGTAAGTAGTGTGGTCTCAATCACAACTGTTTTCACGTATAATTAAGCTGAAATTTATTTCAGTTTAATTGTTGTATGAAGAGTATTGTGATTGATGGTACTTTTCCTACCTTAGCATATTTATATCACAGCATGATGTAACACTTAAAGATATTTCCTGCCAGCGGGCCTCGTGCTTCAACAGATACAACTTAATAAATTTCCACTTAACCTCTTAAAGCCTAGCGGTAACTTTACATACCACCAGGTTTAACATTAAAATATTCTACGTGGTGCCCACATTGCGTTTATGTGTTTTGTACGGATCTCAGAACAAACAGCAACTTTTGCCTTATAAAACATTAAGAGATTGGTTTTTATAACCGAAGTGGAGAGTGTTTACAGCGCGGTACGAACTGAGTCCTTATATAAAACAGATACGCTTCGTCTGTAAAGGGTTAACCAAGGTATGAAGGCTGCTGTGACTGATGGTACTCTCCTTGCTTGTGTATATTTATATCACAGTGGGGTGCTGCACTTAAAAGAAATTTAACGTAGGCAAAGTCTGTACTATACGTAGAAATGGATCATTTTGTTGTGTTATAAGTTATGGTCTTGCTCACAGCTCCATGTAGACCAAAGCACTGGAAGAAATGTAGTTGGTGTAAGTTGCTTCCAGAACTGATTTTTACTTCATATTAAGTTTCTTATCTTTTACACTGACTTACTCAGTTGAACCTGGGTCAGATCTTGCAGTTTGTGACTGCAACTTTGGAACGTTTTTCACCTTTAATGCTGTATGCATATATCATACCATATTTTGCACGTGTGATTATTTAACACAGTTTGTCCTACGTTATCTTCAGTTGTCCACAACATGTTTCAGTGCTGTGGCACGATAATGAGGTGGGCTAATCACCATTGTTCACATACCCTATTTATCTGAATATAAGATCACCCTGCATGGAAGATGACACCGCGGGGCCCCCCCCCCCCATAATCTTCAGTTTTCGGAAAATACCCGTACAGAACGTGTTCGACTTTTTTTGCTGTTTTCTGAGATGACCCCTCACTTTTGAGATGATGAATTAGGAAAAAAAATTGTCTTAAAATGTCAGGTAAATATGGTATGTGAATTGCATACAGATGCACAGTGCTTAAGCTGTAAGAATATGTCTGCCATTCTGTGTTTGTAACAGTGTAAACATTATTTGTGGGCAGCAATGCTTTGTGTTTTCTTTTAGATTTTAGTTACTAATGTGCTTTTTACACAGAAAGCTCTGCCACTATAAATACAAATATATATATATATATATGTATTGCTCTAAATTTCCTTCATTCATATGGCGACACCTCTTAGTACTATCTGTTTTCTAATGCCCCTGTGATTGGTGAATTGATACACATTTGTCTGTGTGTGCAGGTACTGTGATAATTCTGTGACTGTCCCACTCAACAGTGCTGTAAAGCTGCTGCTTAAGGACATAATAAAGTTTCAAGATCGTCTCTACCACCGTGACCCTGTGAAAGCATTTGCCAAACGCAGATATGTACTGGGATTTCGTGAGGTCATGAAGTACCTACACCTGAAGAAATTGAAACTGATTGTAATAGCACCTGACCTTGAGGTTGCTAAACAGAAAGGTGTGGTTACAATTTTGTTTTTTGTTTGAGTTTGGCTTGAACATTGTGTTACAATCCTATAGATCTACAGGTTTCAGAAGCAGGGATAATAAAATTTTGCTCATTTAGTTTTGCTTCATGCATAATTAACCGCATATTGATAAATTACAGTGACAGTGCATTCTGAATTGCATGCTATCTAGTTAGCTACTGAGACAGAGAGGCAGGCAGGTGGATCATCTTTTGTATTGCTGTGCATATGGACACAGGCATGACCATTATTGAGTGAGGGACCAACACTAGAATGCATGATGGTTGCCATAATTAGTTCTTCTGCAAATAAGTAAAAATTGCAATTTGCAGCCCTTTGAATGAGGCTCTACTGAATCTTGTGGGGGGGGGGGGGCATCATGCTTCTGTGCCATTTGTGACAGCATTAGAAATGATCCAAGGTGTGATGGTTAACAGAAAAGAACATGTCAGTGGTTATCATCAGCAGCCTCTTTGAAGGTATTGCATGTCACTCCTTTGCCTGCAAGTTCACGCCAATGCCTGATATCTTCAAGGCCAGCATTTTCATGCCACATGTCAGCGCAGACAGCTAGGGCTTGTCCATCCTCCATTGAGTCCCAGTGGCACTTCACTGGACTTAATTAGACTGCAGTTCTTTCTTCGCCACCACAGGGAAAGTGTGTTAAAAGCAATGAGGACATCTTTGCTGAAGGGATGTGAGGTACCTGACATAACAGGCCTTAGGACCTGCTGACTGGTGTGCTGTGTTGGCCAGTTCTTGGTTTAATTAGAAATTCTTCCTTGTCCTTGTAGGTTATGTAGTATAATTTGGTGGGATGAGGGAAAATAGGAAAGGACAGAGAAGCAAGTGGTCATGTCCTGTTTCCAGGTATTTTGCTGTCTTGATATTTTGCTGTCGGAACTGGGAAAACCGTGAATGACTTAATCATTAAAGTTGGACTGCAGTTTCTGTAAACTATTGCATTATCATAATGTTTCTGTGATGCTGAAGTCATGTTTGTCGGTTGTTTCAGGAGGAATTGATGATATCGTAGCACAACTGAAAGAAGAGTCCACAGCCCAAGGACTGCCGTGTCTGTTTGCTCTGTCTCGTAGAGAACTGGGCTATTTGACTTTCAAGAAAGTTGGGGTCAGCTGCGTTGGTGTCTGTAGCTATGAGGGATCAGAGGTGTGTATTGCAACATAGCAACACTGCCAATTAGTAACTGTTTTTAACTGATGCAGGAGATGCCGGCTGTGGGCCACCTGTTTTGTGACTGATTTGGGAGGTGCCAGATAGGTTGGACATCTGAAATTTGACTCCTAGGAAGTACGCAGATTTGTACCTTTACTGCAGCTTTACTCTTCACCCATTGTCCCATCACTTATATATGTCGGATGGTTTCCATAATGTGTGAAGCCACTGATTCACCTCTGTCCAGAACCAGCAGTATAATGTTCGCAGCTTTGTCTCCATACCAGCTGTGTGCATGCCTGCGGTAACAGAGAATATGTCAGTCACTAGATCCATGCTTTTGGTGTTCCATGCAGAAAAATTTGTTACATACATAATATACTTGCCTCTGTAGTGGTTAATATTGTCTACTTATTTGTCAACAAGGTGAAGTTAAACATAAAACAGTGTACAAATGATATTGTAATTGTTGGTTTCAGTTTAGAAAAAGCACCCTGTTGGCTGGGGTCTGTGCTGTGAATACTTTTTTAATATATATCTGTAATAGGAGATTGCTGCCTGCTAATGAACTGGTTTGTGGTGAAGTTTGTAGTTATGTATGGGGTATTGTTATAGCGTATTTTTTATTAAGGGTGTTTAGTGATACTGTCTTCATTGGTTTGCTTCCCAGTACTTTCAGAATTCTTTAATCAACGAATCATAGCAAAATCTAGTTTGGAAAATTCAAGTCTTCTGGGATGTGACCCTGTTATTGGGCAGGTATTGCCTTAGGTTCAGGGTCAAACAGTTCTTGAGGAAGAGCTGTGCAGAAAGATAGGATGTGTAGGAAAAGTCAAGATGGAGAATGACCAGATTGGCTGCCAAGCAAACAGGGGTTGTAGTGATCTGCACTGGATGTGGCCTTGCTCTGATGACTGGCGTGGTTTTGTGGAAGCTTTTACACGACACTGCTCTGTGCCTGTCACTACCACTCCTACATCACACCATACTCATTCTGTTCTTTCTGCAGCCAGATCTGTATGATACATACATACTTTGTTTTTGCATGGCTGTTCTTCTTGGACCACTAGAGCCTGAAGATGAATGCACTGTTTGCCTTCAAAGGGCTGGAAATTCCCATCTTACAGCACAGCATCATATCCCAGCTGACCTGAGTCTTCAACGGCGTTATGTGAACTCTAAACCTCACATGTCTGTTCTACAAGTAGAAGAGGTAGCGTGTAGTCCGTCTTCCCAAGCCCCATTCACGACAAAATATTTACATTTTAACATAGATGTTTTGTGTTTTCTGCAGCAGTAGAAGTAGAAGTTGTTGCTGTAATGCAAGTTTCCTTTGCTTCACCCATATGCTTATTGTGTCAGTGTTTCCACAACCTGTAGTTAAGTTATACAAACAAATATATGAGCCAAGCTTTCACCTTCATGTAACTGTTTCCTGCTGCTCGAAATACAGATTATGTACACTGCTTGTGGTGTGTGTAATGTGAATGATGTGTGTTTTTGCAGAGCAACTTCAAGGATGTGATGGACAGTCTAGCAGGAGCACGGGCAGAATATGAGCAAAAAACTCAACATGCGATAACAGTGGTAAGATCAGCTCTGCTGTTACATATTTATAGAACTGTTATTATTGCCCATATTCAAGGTGGAGTTCCGTGGATTGCTTGGCAATGCAAACAGAGACACTTTGCTCCTTTGAAACACCAGTAACTGTCTACCAGGCAACACAGTGTAACGACCAGAAATCTTTGGATCTTCAATACCGTAGTAGCAGAATCCAAATGCTGCTTATAGCAGTCTTTAATGGGATATGATGTTTACAAAGTCCTATCTACAAGTCATTCTCGTAACATCTGTCCCATGTTATTCTTGCATCAATTTCTTGTCTTACAAATGGATGATTCCTAAAGACTTGTCCACCAGAAGTCTGTGTATGTTGCTTGTCTGCCCTATCCTAGCTACATACTCAGCCCATTGTAGCGTAGGTTTCACAGCCCTAGCAATACTGAGTGACCTGTATGAATAACAAATTTCATAGTTACTAGTAGGATGTGATGAACATTATTGTGATCGCAGTACTGGGCAATCTCACTATAGACCAATGTAAAATTACTAGGACTTTTTATTCTTAAGTGTCACTCTGAAATATGAGTTAGGCCATTATTATCTTCAAAATTCAATATTTAGCCTGACAGTTCGTACAAACAGTGTTCAGTCCATAAGGTTCCCTCATCATCACAGATTTTAAATGAAAATTTGTTACAACATTAAAAGCAACTCATATATTCAAATGAAGGAACATCATTTTCCAACATTATTCCCAAGCAAATACATGCATTTGTCTCATCTTGGCATGAGTGTAATAATTCCACCATGGTAGAAATCAGGCTTTTGCATTTGTAACCATTCTTGAACAGCCGTTTCCCCTACCGCATTACTGTTGAGTGGGTCACTCCATCGCAGTGGATAAATCTGTGATGCTGACTCTTTTGTTTTCCAAAATCATTTACTCCACTTCTGTTACATTAACTACTGTGTGATGTGCTGGGCCCACAAGTGCTGTCATCAACTTGGATGTTCATTCAACCAGTTTTTAACTATCTGGGCGATTTTCTGGCATGTTGCATAGTTCTTTATGCCATCACCCAGCACATCTCTCAATTGCCAGTGAATTTCAATGAGGGAAACACGTTTTGCCCATGAAAACTGAATCACGCTACATACTGCCTCTGTGGGACCAAGATGCCAGCGTTCTTACCATTGCCTATGAGCATCATCTGACTGACTCTTGTGCCAGCTGTTGCAGGTACTACCTGTGGCAAAAAACAAAGTGCTTGATTAACGCAAGAGTTACAGTCTAGGGAAGCTTACTCATTGAACGTGCCTTGTGTGAACATGGTATGAAATTCAAAAGTTTTATTGTGAGATATTTCAACATGGGCACAAAGACGCGCGCGTGAGTGTGTGTGCGTGGGTGAGAGAGAGAGAGAGCACAAGTGTAAAACATTGCAAGTATATTTCTTCTTATAACAGATAGTATATACAACTGAGACAAATAATGATTTATTACAACAGGTACAGGGTTATTACGTAGGAAAATATCTGAGATATATACAAAATAATTTAAAATAATTGATACAATTAACTGTGTACATTTGCAATGTAAACTGGAAATATGTGGCAGCATAACTTGTTCCAGGGAGGCAGGTTTCATTATGTGTCTTTTCACATTATTTTATTAGTGGCGCACGAAGGTACGTGAAATACTCATAGCATAATACTAGTATGTGTTGGGGGAGTGGGCAGGAGAGGAATAAGAGTAATAAGGTTAAGATGCAGGAATTATAATGACACAGATGGAGTTTAGTTCAGTGTGCCATGTATGGCCTCAACATTGTAATTTCTTTAGAGAGAGGAATATTAATGAAATGTTGACGGTCTCCGTGTATGCCTGAGATTGAACAAGTTCATCACATAAATTGCATAATTAATCTGTGCTCTTATGAACAGTGGAATGTTTTTATGCAGCCCACTGGTGGTGCCCCTCACAAACCAGACACCAGCACGGATGCGACTACAACTTTGACGAGTCAAGTGATTGCATCTTTTTTGTCAAAACTGACGGAAAACTCTTCAGGTGACAGCGCTTCTCTCTTACTCTCTGCCATTGAACAGGCACCCAGTCTTGAGTAGAATGTTACTCCGAACGTGTGGGCACTTAATGTGAGGGCAAATTGCCGTTGTGATATGTACTGTGATCATCATTCGTAATGCTCAATCTGTGTACCATATTTCCTTGCATAATTCTTGCCATTGCCAAACTTACAGCTGTATGGTTTGTAATTGAAGGATTAAGCGGTAATACATTCCATGCTGTTGCTTAAACAGAAGTTCTGTGATACCAAGTGTCCTTCAGATAACATAATATTGACACAGTTTTTGGCCACGGAGGGGTAGTGGCATGAAGCATTAGCACTGCACCGAAGGCAACATCAGATTGTCAGTGCTTGTGTAGCAGTGTTATTGCCTGCTCTGCAGCGAGTGGTCTGATGATACACCGTATTTACCCAAATCCAGGATGATGACTAGTCTAAGATGACTCCCTCAAAAATAAAAGTCTGCTAAGAAAAAATATTTTACTATTAATTTCATACACTTAATACACAAAGCACGTCAGATCCTATCTGCCTTTACCAATCAGTATCACTGTCTGAATCTTCACAGTCAGTGCCTTCATCTTCCTCACACTCACTCCTAACATTTCCATCCTCTTCACTGTCATTCCACAACATATCGACATCAGTCCCATCCATTGCATTGGATATTCAGCACTGCTTAAAACTCTTCACAGTCATTTCTGGTGAGATGCGCTCCCATGCTGCTACGATCTGCATTGACTAAATAATACGTATATATTTCTTGGTTTATAAATTTTTCAATTGCCATTTTCCTGTTATTACCCTCAGACAAGATCTGTTCTCAGGTGCATATCTTAACAAGTTAACTGTTTGTGTGGTGCTCAGTGACTGAGAATAACTTCATCTAAGGGGTACAGCAGGTTAGGTGCTTCTTCCCCTGAAAATGGAAACGGATATGGCTTCTAAAACGTCATGCTTCTTTAACTTGTAAGGCAGTGGGTGACGTTCCAGAAAAGAAGATTGTGTCAGTTAACTTCAGTTGTGCTGTGTTCTGTCTTCAGTTTATACATGATGATTGGTGACGTAGGCCCTGGTTTGGCTCCACATGGCTTGTTCTGGTGCTTCCTATGCGAATTTAAGATGACCTCACATATTTAAGTGCCAGATTTAAGGGAAAAACCTCGTCTTGCATTTGAGTAAATATGCTAATGTCTGTATAACGACCAGTATTACATAGTGGAACTGTTAAACTTGCCACATATAACAACCAGACGGTGTATTAGAGTCTGTTTCTGTACAAAATTTAACTTGCAGCCTACAGCCTTTTAAATGCCAGATTTCTGCTGCTGTCCAAAACACTAGTCAATATGTAAATGCCCACTGCAGGACAGTGTCTTCCCTTTTGGACAGACAGGGTGTGCAGTTGATCGGACAGCATTGTCCCATTCGTTAGTTATCACATCAAACTGCTAGGAGCATCAAAATGTTGATTTCAAACTACTGCTGTGTTGTTTCAAATTCTATAAAAGTTGGCTGTAACACATGTTGCATATTTTTTCAAACCGTTACCACATTTAATTCAGGACTTTCTTGTGAACTCATTCAATTCAAGATTTATTGGAAAAGAAGATTCACCTGAACAGGGATGATGTCATAAGGCTCTGGTTTCCAGATTAGTATCCTCTAGGCTGGGGGGAGTTTTCATTTTATTTCATTTTATTGTGCCCCTTTGGAAAATTTTTGCAAATGAGGTCCCCATAATGCATTTTTTAAAATTTAAAGTTGTTTGCCCCTTTGCATAATTACGCACAGTGCCATGAAGTTATGTGTCGGGGCTGATTCATAGCTATAAACTTTCTTAATGTCAGTACTGGATGGAGGTAAATGGTCAGCTTCATGCTGCAGCCATTTTACCCCAAGGGAAAGAGAACCCTCCACCATTTGGCAGGTGGTTGAATATATCCAGAGCTGGTCTAGAAACTGGGGAACGGAAGAATCTCTGCCATTGCTGCTGCCACTAATCAAACTGCTGTTCCCCACTTATGCAGCCTGTAGTCCGGTCACTGTATTAACTGTATTCTGTAATAGTAAAAAATTTATCAAGTTGTTGTAGTTGTTATTGAAGTAATGCAGTTGTGAAATGGATGGAACGTGCAGCCCTAGACCAACCACGTTTTTAAGGTGACTGATGAGCATGCATTTCATTTTCAGCAATGATTTCTCAAGTAGCAGTGTTATTGGTAAAATGGCACCTCGTAGTTTTTTGCGAAGTATGAGGTTCTGAAAGCGGTGTGCGTACTGTTCAGATGTTTGGAGATGTGACGCTTTGTTGTTGGGTGAGTGTCTTCGGAATGTTGGGAACTACTTGCCTAGTGACACAGCATCACACCCCAGAAGATCTGCTTTCTCAAGTCATAGTTTTTTAATTATATTTTGTCATCATAGTGACAGCAGAGAATTTGGTTTTTCGTAAGTATGGTATCAGAAAAGGAGTCAGTATAGTGAGCGTGCTACTGGTTGGATGTCTGAGGAATTGTAGTATCATTTCCAATGGCGGGCCAAGAGATTTTTCTCTTTTCCAAGTGTCCAGACCAGCTCTGGGGCCCACCCAGCTTCCTGTTGAATGGGTAGTGGGACCTGTTACCCTGGGGATGAAGTGGCTGGGGTGCATAGCCAACCACTCACCCCCATTTAGTGCTAAGTTTAAGAATGGTGGAGTTATTTGTCTAATGTCCATACATCTTTATGGCGTGCACATGGGTGTCTTAACCTTTGTGTCAGAAAAGGGTGCAAAATGTTAATGCCACTTACTGCCTGAGGTTTTGAGAGTTCATACTCTTTAAAATTATATCACAGCTGTTTTAAAAAACAGTCCAAGTGTTCAATAAAAAGTGTTCGTGTTGGTGTGTCTTTTATTGCTGGAACAAAATCCCCCTTTCCTGCCATCACAGTTCTTTCTGTTCCATGAATGGATTACCTTTATTCTGGGTTAGACTTTTAATGTGGTGTTTTCTGGCAAAAGTGAGCCAGTGTGTTTTACAATAATATAGGAATTTTCTTTGTTCATCCCCATGACATCACATAGTTCCCTTTTTCAGCCCCATGTAGTCACATAGTTTCATTTGGCCCCACATCATCACAGTTTTTTCTCAGTCCCATGTCATCTATAGTTCCCTTTGCACAGTGCCATGTCATCACACAGTGTCCTTTGTTCTGTCTGATGTAATCACATGAGGTTCGTCTGTATAGGCTCCATGTCATTACGGTTTCCTTTGTTCATCCCCAGGACTTCACATACTTCCCTTTTTTAGCCCCATGTAGTCACATAGGTGGTTTTGTTTAGGCCTACATTGTTAGATAATTTTCTAGATATGAGTATCTACCTATGAACCAAGCAGTGGGTCCCTGTAGCGTGAAGGGCTTTCCTTCTTTCCAGAGCCTACATCCTGCATTCTGTTGTGTTGACTAAGAAATGTCAGAGCAGCATTCAGTGCAGTATTCTCCTACTTTATTTCTTTCTCATCTAAAGAATTTTTACTTAATTTAAAAATAATGTAAATGGGTACTCTGTGATGTAGTTTACAGACTTCAGCAAGGGTTTCTTTATTGTTAAAATGTATCGTTTCATTTTACATGTGTAAGTGTAATGTTATTTGCTTCAGTAACAATAGTGTGACCTTCCCTATGCTGATTGTCATGGAACTCTCAAATACTGAACAGCCTTACATGTAGATCTCTTCTGCCAATTTGTACCCAAATCAGACAGTAAATGTGGAAAGTACGGATGGTGATTTATTTATGCCCCTCAGTAAAGCATGCTTTTCACTGTACCTGTTTTTACAAAACTTGTAATCAGTTAATTTAGTATGAAGGTTAATGCCAGATTTTATCAAAATTGGATGAAAAATGTAGAACATGCAGGCAAAATTCCATTCACACCCTCATGTGAAGTCAAGACTTCCGGTACCAAATTTGATGCAGTCCAACAGTTCAGTTACTAACACTGTGTCACAGTCAGCCAGACAGACAGACAGACAGACAGACAGACAGACAGACAGACATGGTCTCCATGTGAGGTTTATCACTACTTCATGAAGAATGCCTCAAAATGTACAGTGACAATCAAGAGGCATACAAAACCAAAAATGGCGCCCTGATATCACCTGCGGTTTATTCAGTGTCAGAAATTACATGATCATGTATGGTAATCATAGATGGTCACAGTTCAAGGGATGGTTCACACCCACGCCATCAGTCTAATCAAATGACAGTATTGCAGTACATTTGTTGCCTCATGTACATGCAGTGCAAAGCAAAAGTTTGTAAGTTTTATCAGCGACTGCATGGGCCTCTTGGTGTGTCTAAAATTGTCGTCACAAGGGCAGTTCTTCAGCTGTTTGGTGCATGATTTACTGGGTACTGTTTAACTGCATCTCAGGTGACTAGTGAGACAAGAAACCTCCTGTTGGTTGAGGATGAAGAATGAGATGGGTGGGCATGTGACGGGGGGGCCCGGGGCCCGCGGAATTGGAAAGAGCAGTGGATGCAGGGGGAGGATAATGTTAAAATGGATCTTAAAGAAACAGAATAAGAGAAAGACATTTTAATGAACAGTCTGCATTGGATGTGATGCCCTGGCTGACCTGTTTTGGGGACCAAATTCACAAGCACGTTCAGTCTGAAAGTATGTTACTGCTAATGATGAATGTAGGAATAAACAACATGTACTTTACACTTCTGTAGAGCCTCTACCCCAGGCATAATTACTGCGTACTGTAAAATGCACAAAGAGCTGTCAGCAGCAATCTAGGAAATGTCCCGTCTGCAAAGGCATAAATTAACTTAGTGTGTTGACTACACATGACCATTGAACTGCGTTAAACTATACAGACTGTGGACAGTGTGCTTACAAAATCTTGCAGTCCCACAAGGGAGTTGGATTGCAAAGGAATATGGAACATAGAGGACAATACAGTAATTGAAGCTCTGGGGAACCACTTGTTCCAGGCTCAGGTTGTTCGTTATTTACTTCTGCACCTGATAAAGATATGGAGACCTTATATGATGGTATTCATGTGAATGTCTGTTGAAGCTAAAGCTTCTCACACCATCTGGTATTTAGAATAATGCTGTGTTCAGCTGTCTGGGTTTATAAACAAGGTAACGCACCTTATGGGTTTTGAACAAGTGAATTAAACATATGGAGCTCACCCATTACAGTGGGGAATTTATTGTATTCTGAGCTACCTCAGGTCACAGCGCCGTTGGTCTGTT
Source organism: Coptotermes formosanus (assembly GCA_013340265.1). Classification (NCBI taxonomy): domain Eukaryota; kingdom Metazoa; phylum Arthropoda; class Insecta; order Blattodea; family Rhinotermitidae; genus Coptotermes; species Coptotermes formosanus. The sequence continues at coordinate 23,292 of BLKM01005549.1, read as the reverse complement.
GTCGAATAGAAGTACATGATGATGAGAATTTCTATGAACAGCAAATCACAATGAACTTCCTTTTGGCCTTCATGATTCTGTTCTGCTAGAAATGTGTCATTGCAGGAACAGTGGCTGTACCAGCATGGTGTGATAGCACATACTGCACAGCAGACATCTTTTCCACAGAATGCTGTATCACGAGGAACTGATTACCTTTCCCAGCTCGTGTGACTTCACTACCTGTTCATACTTACAGGGAATGCTGAAGAAAGGGGTGCATCAGAATCTGTTTGTCCTACAACCTTGTTTACCTGGAAGTCTGTTTTTTCAGTGTGTTAACGATGCTGTATGAAGGTTATATTGCACTGGTAATAGACGCACGAATGAGAACGGAACATTGGTGGAATGATACTGACTGGAAAACTGAAGTCTTGGAGGAAAACCTGTTGCAGTGAAAGTTAATTCTCCCCAGTTCCCACATGGACTGGCCTGGGGTTGAATGCAGGCCTGTGCAGTGACAGGCCAGTGATTGACTGCGTGAGCTATGGGATGGTCATGTCACCTGGAAGAACGTGGTCCAGGAAATGGTGTAAAACTTTCAGAGTCCACATGACAGATCATTTGAAATGTGATGGAAGACATCTGATGTACATATGTGTGTATCACTGTGAGCAGAAAGTAGGGATGCGCAGTGTAAGCTGTTGGGTCTACTTAGTTCTGAGCTATAACATTTGGGCCTAAGAGGGACAAGGTAATGGGAGTGGAGAAGACTGCATAAAGAGGAGCTTTATGATATGTACTCCTCACCAAATATTCTTTGGGTGATCAAATCAAGAAAAATGAGATGGGCTGGGCATTTCGGTGGGGAGACATGAGGGAAAGAGACCACTGAAAAACCTGGGTGTAGATGGGAGAATAATATTAAAATGGATCTTCACAACGTGAAATGGAGGGGCATGGACTGGATTGATGTGGCTGATGATAGGGACAGGTGGTGGGCACTTGTGAATGAGGTAGTGAACTGTCAGGTTCCATAAAATGTGGGGAATTTCTTGAACAGCTGAGGACCCGTTGGCTTTTCTGGAAGGACTCTGCTCCATGGATTTAGTTAATTAATTAATTAATTAATTAATTATTTAGTTAGCTAGCTAGCTAGCTAGTTGGATGGATGGATGGTTGGTTGGTTGGTTGGTTGGTTATTTCTGAGCCATGCTGTACATTACTGCTCATTGTAGGAAAACAAAAAGTCATGTATTTCTGTCAGTATTCCTCCCAGTTAATAATTGTGTCACTGTCATGGTGCTGCCTGAATGGTGTGACTTTGCAAGTTTGTGCCTCAGTGAAAGGAAATGCATGGTAGCTACAGCAAGGCTTGACTGACACTGATTGATTTAGCTTTCACTGCATAACAACGTTACTGCTTCACATCTGACTGCCGCCCATCAATTTGTCTCTTTTCCAGCTTAGTGATTTTCATGTCAGTTCATTATGTAACACCCTGTTCATTCGATCCAAGTAAGACGGAGTTAGCGGTGTATTGTTGTGCCTCAGTTTGTCAGCATTTTCAGGTGCAGCTTCACACTGACCAGCCCATTTCTGCAGCCCAGCCACATATGTTCAAGGAAAAATTTTTTTAAAACTTTGTTTCTCTGAACTGTTAAGCACACTTACTCTGACACTGTGGGCAGCTATAGTGCAAGGTGTTCAATGGGTGAGGTTCCCTAGCCTGTAGTTGTGTTCATCCTGCATTGCATTTGTCAGTAGGTGTTAACACTTGCATAGGCATAACATGCTGTGGACACAAGAAACAAACACGTTTTTCAGCTTAATAGAACTGTTGCCAGAGGAGCAGGGGCGCATCTAACGGGGAAGGGGGGGTGCTGGGCTGCAGCTCACCCCCCCAAAACCGAAATTTTAAAAAACACAGATTTTGTGTACATTATATCAGAAGCTTTAAGTGATAACCCCTTGAGTTGAAATCAGCCACTGAAGTTTGCACATGACTAGTACGTTAGAATTTTGAAAAATAAATTAACAGAATTAAAAAAAAACAGAAGACAGGACACTGTGTCACGGAACATGTAGTTATATTCGTATGTATATAAGTGCAGTTGCAGACAGTGTTATGTTGTTATGTTGTGCGTACACCATGATTTTTATAACAATTTTTAAAATCAAATTATATATAGCCTCAGGGTCAGCCGCCCCCCCCCCCCCCCCATCCAATGAAAAACTCTGCGTGCGTACCTGCAGAGGGGTGTTCCCTGTGCCGGTATTATAACGTATAATTTGTAATTTATGAATTGCAATGTACCGGAAATTTATGAAATTGTGTTATGTTTTAGTGTGACGTTGTAGAAGTTTGTTCTTATATTGTGGTATATTGATCAGTTTTGTGTTTATCGTGATTTGTGTTGTTGTGGTGGTGGTGGTGGTGGTGGTGGTGGTGGTGGTGGTGCTATTGTGAGTTGTTTCATATCCAGCTGTCTTGTGTGGTATGTTTTTTGGATCTAAAACTGCAGAACATACGCATGTGCTTAAGGGGTGGCACGACAGTAAGTCACAGTGAGTCCGTTTTGACAGCTAAAATAATTTTTCCATCGAAATTCACGGTCAGTTGACAGAGTGCACTGTGCTGGTGTAATGAGAAGGCAACGTGTCACAGAGTGCAGGTTGGGTGGGAGAGCTAATGAAATGCTAACCAGACAAGAACCTCGGCGATGTGGAACTTCCGAACCTTGTCTGTGTCCCATCCAGCGTCCTTTCGACTGGGTGCGGAGGGCACTTTCTGCGAGAGTAATGTTCAAACAAACATGAAGAACTTTCAACTGGGAGTGTCTATGTTCTTTGCGCTCAGTTACATAGTTTCTGATGAAGGTATGTGCCTCTAACAGTTTGTTGCCAGCCTCTCACAGCTGAGGGCTTTGCTCCTTCACAGGTCGATCCGTGTGAGATTTGTGGCGGACAAAATGGCACTGGGACAGGTTTTTGTCCCAGTACTAAGGTTTTGCCCTGCCAATACCATTTCGCCATTGTTCCGCACTCATTCATTCATCTACCACCGACGCTATATAATGTTTTTCTCCCAGTACTTCAGTTTCCCCTGTCAGTATCATTCCACCAATGCTCCATACTCATTCATTCATCTACCACCGACGCTGTATAATGTTTTTCTCCCAGTACTTCAGTTTCCCCTGTCAGTATCATTCCACCAATGCTCCACACTCATTCATTCATCTACCACCGACGCTGTATAATGTTTTTCTCCCAGTACTTCAGTTTCCCCTGTCAGTATCATTGCACCAGTGCTCCATATACCCGATGCTGTAGTATGATATAACACTTGAAAAAAAAACCATCTGTTTTTGACGTCAGTGCCATTTAAAATAATTGATTAAGTTTTATTTTGGCTTCGTGTAAAATGAGGAGTTTTTGTTGTGTGTAAGGACCAGAACTAATTGCCGGTTTCTGACGTTGCCTGTGTGTGCCATATTTTATCTATATGGATCCAGTATTTTAGACTCGAAACATGCATGCGGATGGACACGACGTCCTCATTACGCGTTCATTTATTACCCGTTTACATTTCACATTGTTGGCATTATTGACGTTGCGAGCAAAATTTGAGGGCACGCCGGAAGTAAATGAAAGTTGCATTGCCTGTGAATAAAAAGTACGAATGAGGGATTGGCCTAGAACTTGACAGTGATGGTGAGAAGTGTTCTCAGGAGTTGAACAAACAGAGACGGCCTACTTCGGGTTCGAAGAAGAGCGCACCTCGGGGCCACGTGACCCCCATCTTGTGCCCTCGTTCGTTGGCCGGGATTGCTGTGCAGCTCCATGTCACGTGTCGTGTACCGGAGTACACTGAGCTATACGGATTTTCAAATGTGTTTTGGAGTTCATGTTTCTTTGTAACGTTAGTACAGTTCGTGTGTTCCGCCTTTAGGCGTTTTTTACGGAGTACAGTAGACAACCTTAGGTGCAGTCCCCTCCCGTCTGTGACCTTATATCAGCGGCTGAGGAGTTTGTCGGATTTTCATGAAATTTAGTAAGGAGTTCTTTACAGAAATGTGTCTAGTAAGCCTTAGTTTCGTGAAAATCGGCTCAGTGAGTCATATTTCGCTTAACGGCGTAATTAAATTTTTGCCCGTAGGTTCCATGTTTCTGACCGATTTGGGCGAATTTCGGTACAGAGCTACACGTAATGGCGTCGAGTAGTTGTGAATGTCGTGAAGACATGCACAGTGAAGGCCTTACACGCGGGAAGAGAGCCCCGTGCTCCCATTGGATGGAAGGCTGGGTGGACCCCGGGGTCGATCGGGACTTTCGCAGAAGAGCTAAACCTCTTGCGTCTGTGGGGAACTGAACACCACTTGTTGGTTGTCCAGCCTGTAGTGTAGTCACTATGTCGACTGAGCTAATCCATCCACGCCAAAAATTCAACATCACATTGTCTTTGGTTTCGCAAGAAATCTCGTCTTTCAAAGTTGTTTAACCTTTTAAAGCCTAGCGGTAACTTTACGTACCGCCAGGTTTAACATTAAAAAATTCTACGTGGTGCCCACATTGCAGCTATGTGTTTTGTACGGATCTCAGAACAAAAAGCAACTTTTGCCTTATAAAACATTAAGAGACTGGTTTTTATAACCGAAGTGGAGAGTGTTTACAGCGCGGTACGCACTGAGTCCTTATATAAAACAGATACGCTTCGTCTTTAACCTTTTAAAGCCTAGCGGTAACTTTACGTACCACCAGGTTTAACATTAAAAAATTCTACGTGGTGCCCACATTGCGTTTATGTGTTTCGTACGGATCTCAGAACAAACAGCAACTTTTGCCATATAAAACATTAAGAGACTGGTTTTTATAACCGAAGTGGAGAGTGTTTACAGCGCGGTACGCGTTGAGTCCTTATATAAAACAGATACGCTTCGTCTTTAAAGAGTTAAATTGCTTGCACTTACAGTTATTATCCGTTGCCGTCCGTGGTGCCCCGTCAGGGCCTCTACAAACAATACATCGCCTAGAACAAGGTTTCGCCAACCTTTTGTGCGCAAAAGGCCACAGCTGTTACTGTGAACGGGCTTGCGTGCCGCACGTGTAAAAATCACAGTATGTGGCCCACCTAACCGCCTAAATTGAAAAATTATACATATTATGGAGTTTTGTTACAAAAATTATACATAATTATGTTACGTTAACAGCCTTAACAAGAGGAAATATTACCTTGATAAAAATCTTAAACACAAAAGCATTTACCTCTCTCGTTGCTCTCTGTCAAGGTCACGCTGTACTTCCAAGTGGATGGGTCGCGTGGATTTATGCTAACTAAAGGCATCTGCATTATTGTTTAATTTTTATAGTGTATGTGTAATTTACAGATCTGGCCGCGGGCCGCATAACACAACCTTGCGGGCCGCGGGTTGGAGACCCGTGGTCTAGAAGTTCCGCGCTCTCGGGGCAGCTCGAATTACAGAGGTTTGTGTTCAGTTCTGCTTCTCATCTCATGTCGCAGTGTTTCCAGAGGATGCAGAGGTGATCGGCTTTCTCCGCATGCTCTGGTGATCAAAAGCAATATCGAGATGGTATGTTAGTTGACTGCAAGGTAGCTCGGTGGTTCCCACCTGGAGATCCGGGGACCCGCGTGGCAAGTCTCTGCTTTGCTGTTGACCCCCTTCACTAAATAAAGGCCTCTTCCCGAACGAAACGTGGTGACAGGATCTTATTGAATACAGTCGCTTCCCCCACCCCCGAACCTAGGTATGCCCTTTGTGTTCTCATTTACCAAAAGACAAACGGTCTTACACTTCGCTTATGTAAAAGGAAGATGTGGCTATTAATTCATTCACTGTGTCTTCTGCCTTGCGACAGGTCCATAGCTTCTTCCAAAGCGAGTTCTGGAGACAGTGCGATTCGGTGATTGCTCTTTCAGATGCAAGTATATTCGTTTCCTTAACTAACTAACTAACTAACTAACTACATGGAGCAGAGGCCTTCTTGAGAAGCTAACAGTTTCTCAGCTAGTCAAGAAATTCACCGCATTTTATGGAACCCGGAGGTTCACTACTGCATTCACAAGTGCCCGCCACGTGTCCCTATCCTGAGCCAACTCAATCCAGTCCATGCCCCCATCCCACGTCTTGGAAGGTCCATTTTAATATTATCCTCGCATCTACGCTTGGGTCTCTCAAGTGGTCGCCTTCCCTGAGGTCTCCCCACCAAAATCCTGTATGCACCTCTCTTTGCCCCCATACGTACATGCCCCTCCCATCTCTTTTCCTTAACATCATGCAGTATCTGCTTACGTCTGCTTTCTCATTCGTTCCATCTTTCCTTCAACAACACGTTTTACAAGACAGTTGCTACGCAAGATGTGACCGATCCAGTGAGCCTTCATTCTGTACCACGTGGGATGTTCCTTTCTTCCTTACCCCTGTGTAGTGTGCCTGCATATTCGTTTGCAGGTTGTTTGCAGGTGCTTTGAAATGATTCGAAAGGCGATGAGCACTTACGGCAGAGTAACTGGTAACCAGGCAGGCATCTGACTGATGTAAACTGCTAGAAATCGCATTCTGTACATCATAATTGTAGCAAGTGGTTGCAGAGAACAGTGGCCGGTCATCCGTATTGTCGACATGACATAAAACGTAATTGTTCTGCCTTCACGTCTACCTTACATACAGAACAGAATAATTGGTTTTTTTGAGTGAGCGAGCGCGCCAAGCTAGTCGTATAGTTAACTGCCAGATGGCAGTCCTTAGGAAGCAGTCAAAAGGTATATACGCGTCAGTCGGCATTGCAGTGTTGTACTTTGCCGATAACCTCTGTTAACCCTTTAGAGACGAAATGTATCTGTTTTATATAAGGACTCAGTGCGTACCGCGCTGTAAACACTCTCCACTTCGGTTATAAAAACCAGTCTCTTAATGCTTTATAAGGCAAAAGTTGCTGTTTGTTCTGAGATCCGTACAAAACACATAAACGCAATGTGGGCACCACGTAGAAGTTTTTAATGTTAAACCTGGTTGTACGTAAAGTTACCGCTAGGCTTTAAAAGGTTAAGCTGTCTCAAGGGAAACTGTGACTGCATATTATCTGTACAGGATTATAAGGCGTACGAATGGATAAATTGAGGATTGTCTGGGGCAACGTTTCCTCTATTTTTTTTTACAGCTGCGCAGACCTGCTGCTGCTGTGCGCAGAAAATTTTTATACGACCTGACGACTGCGCGGCACTTAAAAATTTTTTTTTTGTAATGTGCATAATAAGAATATTTACAATGGAAATTGAAAATTTTCAACTGCGTGACAACAATTCGGTGTGCGCGGGAGCATTTCAGTTACTGCGCGGCCGCGCACCCGCGCAGCTTAGAGGGAACACTGATCTGTGGTACTCATAGCATGAGAAGCCCTGGGTTGGCGCGTGAGTACTGGTGTTGGCCGGCCGTTCTTAGCGTTTTAGTGTGCTGCGTTTTGCTAAGGCTCGCTGGAGTATGAGGCCCGTATATTGACAGCACTGCGCATGCTTATGTTTCGTCCTTTCTCTCGAAGGTAATTCCGGGCTAATAAGTCTGCATTTAGACAGCCTGTGGCCGATATCTGACACGCCTTCCTTTGTCACCCTTCATAATCACCTTCCCACCTCATTCAGTCATGTGAGGTCGCAGCAGCGCCATAAAATGTGTTACGAATCATTCAGTTTCGGGAACTGTGAACATTCTGCCTGAGTAACAACTGAAAATTCTCCTTCCATGACTTGTTAACGCATTGCTACAACATTAGTGCTGCTGCTGCTGCTGCTGCTGCTACTACTACTACTACTACTACTACTACTACTACTACTACTACTACTNTGCTGCTGCTGCTACTACTACTACTACTACTACTACTACTACTACTACTACTACTACTACATGATTCGGTGAAGTGGAACATCATATTTTTCACATTTCATATTCACTACATGTTTCGGCATCACTGTGCCTTCTGCAGGTGAATATCTTTCTTCACAATCCGTTGAATCTGTTCTTAAGTTTACAATAAAACGGCGAAATACAAAACGATAAAACTGCCACGAGGTTCAGCTCTCTGTGAGGCAATTCGTTGCCTTCGTTTTGACTTAATATTGTGTGGTGATGGGTTTATGGACTTCATCCATCATCTGAAGAGTAAAATATCAAAATATTAACCCTTTAAAGACGAAGCGTATCTGTTTTATATAAGGACTCAGTGCGTACCGCGCTGTAAACACTCTCCACTTCGGTTATAAAAACTAGTCTCTTAATGTTTTATAAGGCAAAAGTTGCTGTTTGTTCTGAGATCCGTACAAAACACATAAACGCAATGTGGGCACCACGTAGAATTTTTTTAATGTTAAACCTGGTCGCACGTAAAGTTACCGCTAGGCTTTAAAAGGTTAAAGACGAAGCGTATCTGTTTTATATAAGGACTCAGTGCGTACCGCGCTGTAAACACTCTCCACTTCGGTTATAAAAACCAGTCTCTTAACGTTTTATAAGGCAAAAGTTGCTGTTTGTTCTGAGATCCGTACAAAACACATAAACGCAATGTGGGCACCACGTAGAATTTTTTAATGTTAAACCTAGTGGTACGTAAAGTTACCGCTAGGCTTTAAAAGGTTAAAAATTAAAATCAACGTTTCGGAAGCTGGCTCTGCTTCCGTCTTCAGGTGGATGGAGGGGTAGACGAGAACACCTACTCTGTTGGGCTCCTGGATGGCTAGCTCTGTCTAAGGGGCCCAGCTGAGTAGGTGTTCTTCTCTTCTCCCATTCACCTGAGGACGGAAGCAGAGCCAGCTTCCGAAACATTGTGATTTTAATTTTTAATATTTTCGTATTTTACTCTTCGGACGATGGATAAAGTCCATAAACTCATCACCACACAATATTATACACCGTCGTCGAAACCTTTTAGAATTTACTGGTACGTAGGTTTCGTCAGGTTGTCAATATGGAAGCCCGCGTTTCTGCCGCAGTGTTCCATGCAGTCTGTCAGGCTGTCCCACTGGTGATGGGTCAGGTCCGTGTTGCTTTATTTCTTGTTCTTGTTTGTATTTTCCGATAACGTGTGTTGCTTGTTGTTACGCTTATACGCACGTGTTCGTGTTTTAATTGTGTTTGTGGGGATGTGATGATTCTTCCTGGTATTGCATGTTACGTAATGGTGTCACTGGTTGCAGTTGCGTTTGGAAGCTGAAAGCAAGATAGTCACACATGTAAGCACTGGTTCTTGTAGCTGCCATTAAGCACTGTTGTTCGTGTGAATGAGCAGGGTTAGCTCAGTGAGTAACGTAACTGACCATTGATTAGAACAGGGCTGGCCAACATACGGCCCTTCGTCACGTGAGTGGTTTACAGTATAATATATGGCAACTTTGTTAGCGCAGGAAGTGTGCACAAACTGTAACTCATCGCTTGCAACACAGCACACCTAAACCAACGTCTCCCTGTGTTTGATCGAGTTCAGCACGGCCTACTGCCTTGTCATTCAACCGTACTTTCAGCGTAACTTACTGTTTGTAAATACCGGCGTTACAGTTAATTCTTCTTCCCCCCCCCCCCCCCGCATCGATATATGTACACACAAGTGCCGGCCCTTAGGCGAGTCCTTAGCGAATTGTGTGGCCCTCCTGTGGGGTGAAGTTGGCCAGCCCTGGGTTAGACTGTTCACATTCGGTTCCTTGCAGACACGGCGCCGCTGTATCTGACGGGCTTCCCTAGACGTCGTGTCGCTGGGTTATTGTTCACCGACGTTTCGAAGGAACGTAATGCCCTCACCTTCAAGGGTCGAGGGTGTTTCAATAAAACGACGGTATTAAGTCCCGAAACGTCGGGAGACACCCAGCGACACCGCGTCACACCTCAGAAGACCTGAAGCTGTACAACGGTGTGGGAACCTCAAATCTCGCAGATCGCCAGGCATTTATGTTCGTCTGAAACCGGTCGGAGTATCCATCACCGGTACGTAGGCCTGTGGTACGGTATGTCCGAAGCTGGGAAGGCGCCGAGTGCCGTCGTCGTTCCCTAATGCGACGTCATGACATGGTGCTGGCAGTACAAGTGTATATGTAAACGAATATGCAAAACAAGACTAGCAGTGTACGTACAACGTAACATTGCGGCACGTTCGCATAATGTTTATACCGCCTCTGCTCTCCTAAGAGAACGCTTTTTGGCGATTTAACCCTTTAAAGACGAAGCGTGTCTGTTTTATATAAGGACTCAGTGCGTACCGCGCAGTAAACACTCTCCACTTCGGTTATAAAAACCAATCTCTTAATGTTTTATAAGGCAAAAGTTGCTGTTTGTTCTGAGATCCGTACAAAACACATAAACGCAATGTGGGCACCACGTAGAATTTTTTAATGTTAAACCTGGTGGTACATAAAGTTACCGCTAGGCTTTAAAAGGTTAATGTAGCCGAGAACACTAAAATGTACTTAGGATGTTCGCGTAAAGTACCCGATATTTGTGCCTGATTTTAACCAAATTTGACTTTCTCGGCAGTTTCATGGACGTCCTCAATATGAAATTCCACGGGTATCCGTCCAGTGGGAGGGGCGCTGCTGCATGCTGACAGACGGACAGACATGACGAAGCGAGGAGGCGCTTTCCGCGACTCTGCGAACCCGCCTGAAGATTCATGAATGGGGAATGCAAACAGTAAAGTTTCTAGGTAAGTGGTTTATAGATTTGTGGGCGTTGTTAATGAACCGAGAAAGTCACGCCTTATGTGGAGACCACGTCCGTCCGTCCTTCAGTGCGTCTGTGACTTAGAATCAGCGACTAAACCGTTGGTCTAACTTTTCTTAAACTCGGTGTAGGAGTTGTCTACAGACGGCTGCCCCCCATTGGCCGCCATACGTATCCGTACATTTTCACCTCTGAACGATTTGTGTAAAATGCAATACAGCAGATGTCCACGTAATGTCATTGAGCATTTATGAGTTTCATGAGAATCGGCGCAGGGGAAGGCCGCGCTTTGGTAGTGGGAATAGATGGAATTACCTTTACCCGTGTGCTGTCAAACCGTATGACATTTTCAAAACAAAGAACGTCTTGGTGAAGTCTGTGTACTGTGTACGCCATTTGCAGTATTGAACGCCAGCAAGAGCCCTTACCGGTGTATGTCGGTCCGTCCCATACCCGGGTCACCGTCAGGCTTCACTGACGCCGTGTTCTTTTCCTTTGTTCTCGTTGATCGGTTCCGTAGCACAATGCTGCGGGGCCCTGGCTGCGCACACCCGCTAACACCGTTCAGTTCAGTTCTTGAGAACATTCTACTTGGCAATTACAAGGAATTTTGGATGCAGGCCTCTAGAGCATCATCTGTGAGCCATCGGCGTCGGAAAGATGTTATGGAAGGTGGGGTACACTAACACGTAAAGTGACCAGATGGCTTCATCATCAGTGCTGGACAGCATAGCAACATAGTTGTTGTTTAATTAAAAGTCTTTAATTAATGTAATTAACCCTTTAAAGACGAAGCGTATCTGTTTTATATAAGGACTCAGTGCGTACCGCGCTGTAAACACTCTCCACTTCGGTTATAAAAACCAGTCTCTTAACGTTTTATAAGGCAAAAGTTGCTGTTTGTTCTGAGATCCGTACAAAACACATAAACGCAATGTGGGCACCACGTAGAATTTTTTAATGTTAAACCTGGTGGTACATAAAGTTACCGCTAGGCTTTAAAAGGTTAATATTTATTTTAATTTCACAGTAAAATTAAGTAAAATTTGGCATGTTTTGCGCCTCCAGAGGGGCATCTCGTGATGACCGTCAAAAGAGCAAATCCAAAGGTGCACGGCGAGGTGCAACAATAACCGCAGCAGTTGATGAGGAGTCCACACAAAGGAGTCACAGCTGTTTGCTTGCATGCAGGTTGACCTCGACCCGCGTTCTTTTGACGCTGCTGCCGACGCGAGAGATGCAGCACAAAAAGCTAAGAGGGGCGAAGACATTCAGCGCTCCCCCCTCCTTGCTGGCCCTGTCAACAGACTCCGGTACGCGCAGTCCAGCGTGCGGGCTGCTGGAGCAGTCGTGCGGCAGCTCTGGTGGCGGAGAGTGTGTTGTGTTGGTGTTCTTGGCTGTGCGCACAGTGGACACTGTCACGTCGGGGACGAAAGGTGAGTTTTGGCGCTGTAGTGTTTGCTATGCACATACACTGCGTTTCTTTAACAGCTGTGCCGAGCACCGCAGCCGTCACGGCAGATGAAGGTTTCCTATGCGATAAAACTGGCGTGCTCGCCGAAATGATGAAAGGACTACCTCGTCGCATATCAACAGCCACCTCATGCATCAGAGTCTCCAGCTGACAGTTCCTCAAGCTATCAAGAAATTCCCGCGTGTCGTGGAACTGGAACGGCCATTACCGTGCTCACAGCAGCCCACCACATACCCAGATCCTGAGCCAGATGGATCCAATCCACATATTTCCGCCACAGCATTTTGCTTTCGAACTCGTTCATGAAGTGTGAGGTTTTGTTCTGCCGTGTTTTGGAATCGGTTCGGCGTTTGCTCACGTTGTGGCTGTCTGGGTGTCATTAATACTTGTAAAACACTTGTTTCGCACTCCGCTCTGCACAGTAACTGCTTTTAATGTGTATATTTTGCTGTCACCGTTGTCATTGACTGATATCTCCGAAAAGTTTCTAGTCTTCTGCTTCTTGCTGTAAACTCTAATGCATGTGATAAGAATTACCGCACTTCAGACGAACACCCACGCACACAGCTGTACAGTCATATGCATTGAAGTGTTGAGGTGCTCTGAGACGCTGACCGGCCGTCCGTCGACGAGTGACTGACTGCTGGACTGGAAAGATTGAGAAATACTGTCAGTCATTGTTGTGTGCTGTGAGCTAAGTGGGAACGCTGTGTCCTGCACCTTGTGTGGAAACGTATTTAGTGTTAAATTAGTCCTCCTGTCTGGGGATTCAGGTCTTCCGGTGTGTGGCGCTGTCACAGGGTTGCTGGTTACCGACGTTTCGAAGGAAAGTAGTGCTTGCGTCTTTAAAAATGAGGGAACTGCGTTCTTTTGAAACGTCGAGAAGCAGTAACCCAGCGACACAGCATCACGTACCAGAAGACCACTGCTGCATGGCGCGTCCCCAAGTTGCAGACGCAGCAGACGTCCTGCATGCATGGAGGGTAGCTGTGAGTGGGCCTGTGTTGAACGAGGGGTAGTGGTTAGCCGCCAGGGCTTCAGGACGGGGTTGGGCGAGGGACTGCGGACTCGTCAGTGTCTGAACAAAAAGGTTACGAAATATTATGCAGGGCTTGAGGATAGAGACAGGTAGCGGGCTTTTGTGGACACGGTAATGAACCTTTGGGTTCCGCAAAGATGCGGGGAATTTGACTGGCTGAGGAACTGTTAGCGTCTCAAGAAGGTCTCTTTTGCGTGGAAGTAGTGCGTTTTATATAGCTTTTCCTTTGAAAGTGTATGATGTGTGTTGTAATTCTTTTTAACGGTTGCCGTCGTTTTCGGTTTCTGTCTGTGTATCAGCTAATGTAACTGACGGTTGTGTGCTGTAGACAGTGCTTAGTAAATTGCTGTCAGTTGTGCGTGCTGTTTGAAGTCACGGTGTTCTATATACGTACGTTGAACAATACCAGGCATTAGTTACCTTGCTTACAGTACGTGCGTGTGCGCCGCCATTTACCAACGGCTGCAGTTAAGTGTGCTTTTCTTTTCCGCAATAGAAGTTACATGTTGGCGTGTAAATGCACTGAGAAGGAGGTTTCCTTTATTTAACCCTCTAAAGCCCAGCGGTTACTGTGCGTACCGCCCGGTTTAACGTTCACAAATTCTACGTTCTGCCCACACAGTGTGTTTATGTGTTTTGTGTGGATCTCACAACAAACAGCGATTATTTCCCTATACAGCATTAACTGACTGGTTTTTATAGCCGAGACGGAGTGTGTTTACTGCGCGGTACGGACTACGCAGCCTGTAAGACACGCCACGCCGTGGTGACGCAGGACCCACATACCGTGCCACATAGTTGTGGTTCTTAAGGTGTCAGTGAGGCTCCAAGGTGTGTTTGTTGCCGTCTGTTTGTGTAGGTAGTGCAGTAGTGTATCGTATGCCTTTCACCACTGTGTGCTGTATTCAGGTTATGTACGAACAGAAGGCGGTGCAATGAAATTGTGCTGTGACATGTAACTGGACCTGATGTACCATTAGGAGAATTTAACCTTTTAAAGCCTAGCGGTAACTTTACGTACAACCAGGTTTAACATTAAAAAATTCTACGTGGTGCCCACATTGCATTTATGTGTTTTGTACGGATCTCAGAACAAACAGCAACTTTTGCCTTATAAAACATTAAGAGACTGGTTTTTATAACCGAAGTGGAGAGTGTTTACAGCGCGGTACGCACTGAGTCCCTATATAAAACAGACACGCTTCGTCTGTAAAGGGTTAATCGGGGTTTTAATAAAAGACGGACCAAGAAATGCTAGTTTTGACGTAACTGTGAGAATCATTCTGGTTAATGTATGCTTCACAAATAAAAGTAGAAAGTGCGTCTGTCGAGTAGGAAGTACTCGGACGGACGTGTTGTGTCCAGAACCGTTCATTTTCAGTGTTTCTTCACTGAACTGTGGAGCGTTTTATTTCACAAACAAGACAGGCACTGTACGTGCGAACGTAACACTGAGGCGCGTTCGCGAAACCGTTGTTGCCGTGGAAGAGCAATAAGTGTTACATATTCTAGGCCTTGGCCCCTGGAGGGCTGTTGCGCCAATTACTACTACTGCATATTCTGAGTGTGTGTCTGTAGCCTTAGTTGCCCAGCATGCAAAGCGCATGCGCTGTATTATATTGCCATCTGTGGCCTGTCTGGCTGTACCATATGGAAAAGCAATAAGTATTACATATTCTGAGTGTGTGTCTGTAGCCTTAGTTGCCCAGCATGCAAAGCGCATGCGCTGTATTATATTGCCATCTGTGGCCTGTCTGGCTGTACCATATGGAAAAGCAATAAGTATTACATATTCTGAGTGTGTGTCTGTAGCCTTAGTTATCCAGCATGCAACGCGCATGCGCCGTATTATATTGCCATCTGTGGGCTGTCTGGCTGTACCATATTTTTCCACATTATCTCACAAACGGCACGATTTTCGGAAAAAAAGTTATTGAACATAAAATGTGTGTTTTGATTTTCTCTACGGCTTTTGTCTGAAACATTTCTTATTTGAGGAAGAATTCAGCGAGATATCATCATAAATGTGCACGGGTCTTAATGTAAAGTACCCGCTATTTTTGTCAGATTTTAATGAAACTCGAATTTTCTCGACAGATATTCGAGAAATTCACAAGTATCAAATTTCATAAACGTCCGTTCAGCGGCAGCCGAGTTGCGCTGTGCGGACAGACGGACAGACAAGGCGAAGCTAACAGTCACTCGTCGCAATTGTGCCAACGCGCCTAAAAATTAGCGCTTTAACTTAGCCGTTGATGTTAACACACAGTGTTTATTGTGTGTACCTTTAACACACGAGTATACGCACTGCGTGAGGTCACTCAAACAGCGCGCAGGAACACTCCCAACTTGAACACAGACCCAACGTAATGCGTAAGTCTAGACACAGTCCGTCGCACTGTACGGACTGAGTCGCAACGTACTGCTGTGTCTGAGACATGCAGGCACACATTGCACTGTATAACCATTATGTAATCCACGCCCCAGTTAACCCTTTAAAGACGAAGCATATCTGTTTTACATAAGGACTCAGTGCGTACCGCGCTGTAAACACTCCACTTCGGTTATAAAAACCAGTCTCTTAATGTTTTATAAGGCAAAAGTTGCTGTTTGTTCTGAGATCCACACAAAACACATAAACGCAATGTGGGCACCACGTAGAATTTTTTAATGTTAAAGCTGGTCGTATGTAAAGTTACCGCTAGGCTTTAAAAGGTTAAATCCTTCGACTTCCACACCTTCTGTGCCATCTGCTTCGTGTCTTGAAGTTGACAAGCTGGCTAAGGGAACCCTCATAAAAATGGCGATGAACTTCAGAAAAGTAACGCGTCACTTGTCGAACGTCGTGTTAACCCGTGATTCTGGAGCAACCCTAACTTCAAAACATACAGGTGTTTTGGGGGCTAAGTATTTCACTTGGTTCTGTTTCCAGTTTAGACGTGTGTATCCACAGCTGATTTATCCACATTGGTGGCTCAGTTCAAGGAAAAACTACACAGGTCAGTGACGTGTGTAGTTTCTACAACGGTCAATGTTAAAAAGTATCTTTAACTATTGAACGCGTGGAGTGGCGTATGTAGACGGTGTGGCTGCCTTCAAACATAGCGGTGCGCCTGTTAACACTTTGGCTACCCAGCCATCTCACTTAGCCGTTCTGCAGGTATCAAGCTAAAGTCTCTTGTGGTCTTCGCTCTTCTGGAATGTTACGCAGCGTCGTTTGGTAATCCTTTATCGACGTTTCGGTGCAACATATCGGTACTATATTCAAGAAGTCAAGAAGTCCGAAACTTGTTGACTTCTTGACCCTTGAATATGGGACTGGTACGTTGTCCCGAAACGTCGGTAAAGGATTACCACACGACGCTGCGTAACATTCCAGAAGAGCGCAGATCACATCAGCATCGCGGTAGACGTCTGAAATTGCGGCAAATGTCTCTTGCATTTGCTGATGACTTCCCGCTCTTATGACAGCCACCGGCTGGTCCCTCATCATCAGGGGTTCGGTTTGCTTCTGTACATACCGGTGCCGGGGTTACAGACCGTTAGCGTCATACCGCGGTGTTTGCCGGTCCATTAACTTTTGCTTGGCGTCAGACCACCAGTGGCTGCCATGGTGCTTCCTGGAAGGCCCAGCCTGAGCCAGCGGCCTACCTCGCAGTAGCCAGTACACCGCACTTCTTGCCGAACAGTGACATGTGTGGTTTTAGACGAAGGTCCATTGTGCCAAGTATAACAGATTGCCTGCCGAGATTAATTCTGTCAACCGCTGTTTTATGATCCAGATAGTTCTGACGTGTTGAGATAAACTTGGCCGACATAGCGACGTGTTGATAGTTCGGTTGTTTTGTCTGGCGTGAAGCAATTCCCGTCCCACTGGACGCACGGTCTCACAGCTCCGGATTGTAACAAAGATGGAAAGGCGAGTTTTATATTTAGCATGTACTGCACATTTTGCATACTGTCGTCGACTGACGAGAACAGCTTTGGCCTTGACAGCATCGACAGAGTGTCGTACCTGTTGGCTGACCTCGACGAGAAGACGTACAGGTCCTGTCGAAAACGTTATTTTCTCTCTCTGCATGAGTCGCTTTCCACTGGTCGCTGTTTGCTACATGTTCGGTTTAAAACGGGCCTAAATTCGAACCTTATGCATAGCTGTAACTAGGCAGAACACAACGGCAAGCTGTACTGTTGATTTTTTGATTTCGCTGTTCTCGGCGTTGATCATTTTGCATCGATAAAGTGTGAAGGAACTTTCGTGTGTCGTGTTTATACTAAGGACGGCACCTAACTGTTGTTACGCTTTTTGGGTACAATTTGAGTACTGTAAGTATGGTTTGTGCACTCACAAACGGCTACTAACTAACTAACTAACTAACTAACTAACTAACTGACTGACTAACTCCATGGAGCAGAGGCCGTCTTGGAAGCTAACAGTTTCTCAGCTAGTCAAGAAATTCCCCGCATTTTATGGAACCCGTAGGTTCATTACCGCATTCACAAGAGCCCGCCACCTGTCCCTATCCTGAGCCAGCTCAATCCAGTCTGTGACCCATCCCACTGCTTCAAGATCCATTTTAATATTATCCTCGCATCTACGCCTGGGTCTCCCAAGTGGTCGCCTTCCCCCAGGTGTCCCCACCAAAATCCTGTATGCACCTCTCTTTTCTCCCACACGTGCTACATGCCCCGCCCATCTCATTCTTCTCGATTTGATTACCCGAATAATAATTGGTGATGAGTACAGGTCATTAAGTGCCTCGTTATGTAGCCTTCTCACACAAACGGCCAGTAATTTTGTTTAAACACAGTAGTTGACTGTCAGTGACGTCAGGCTGCCGCCGCGATGCTGATGAGATCTCCGCTCTTCTGCGATGTTACGCAGCGTCGAGTGGTAATCCTTTACGTTTCTTTTCTTCTTGGACTTCTTGACCCTTGAAGACTGGACCGATACGTTGTGCCGAAACGTCGGCAAAGTATTACCACTCGACACTGCGAATCTTAGTAGTATTAGTAGTATTAAGTACGTACGAAGTTCCGTTCCGTGTCGTGTTAAGGTGAACTTTGTGCGTCTGTGAACAAAGTTTTGACCTCTGGAAACTAAATTTGTAACGTGGGAAGTAATGGGAAATTAATTTCCGTTTTTACTTTACGAGCAGTTGCAGGGGAAAGACCTGAGCCAGCAAAGTGACGCGTTACTATATGAACGCAGACGGTGAGGTTCAAAACACGAAAACCAGCATTTCAAATGGTGTCTGTGAATCTTTCGATTTCTCTCAGTGATTCATGTAGTGACACATGACATTGCACGTCTCATCGTTTTGCTGTGGGGACAGTCATGGCAGGGACTGTGTTCTGGGAATTAAGAATTAAGAAGGGAATTAAGCAAGGAAATGAGGATGTCTTTCCTAATCTGTAACGTCCGGAATCCAACGCTCGTTTCGGTGCAGATTAGAGGGAGATAAATTGATGTCCATGTCTGATTGCCCTGTGAAGGCGTGTAGGGGCAATGGAGGGGAAGTACCGTATAGAACATCGCAGTGGAGTATCTAGCGTTCGTGCTTGTATTCGGGAGTTACCGGGTTCGACCCTAGGCCGGTTATCCTGCCAGGTTGTGTACGGTGTTCTGCAGTGCAATCGCATCTGAGGTGTTACTTATTCTCTTTATTCAAGGAATAGTTTCACTATGTACTTAACTGAGTAACCGAAACGTCTGTGCCGATATTCCGTCCGTAGGGTCTGGTATAGCCTCACAAAATGTTTGGGTGATCAAATCAAGAAGAATGAGATGGGCAGGGCATGTGGCACGTATGGGAGACAGGGAGAGGTGCATATAGGGTTTTGGTGCGGAGACCTGAGGGAGAGAGAGAGACAACTTGGAACATCTAGGCTGGAGGACCACCTTTTGTCGGCTGCTGTGGCTTTTTAGGTTACGTATACTGTCAGCTACCTTGTGTATCTAGACGCTGTCTTTACTATCCGCGGCTTGAAGACACGCCTTGCGGTGCTGAGTGGGGACCCACTTAACATGGGCCTTGGGACCGTGCCGTGGTTCAGGCGGTTTGTCGCCAGGCACTTGTTGCGGAGACCCGGGTTCAATCCCAGGCCAATCCATATGGGATTTGTGTTCCAAGTACTTCTGTTTTCCTTGTCAGTGTCATTCCGTGCTCATTGATTTATCGATGCATCCATCACCGACGCTATACAACCATAGCAATTTACAGCGTCGTTAACCCTTCAGTGCCGGCTTCGGTGCACAGTACGGACGTTTAATTCCTCACATGCTGCCGGCCTCGATGCACGGTGCAGTCGCGAGTGCGTTTCAGGGCCCTATGAAATCTGAAACCTCTCCGACCTAGGCGGTAGTTGGAATATAAAACACAGTGTGATTGAAGGGTTAAGTAACACGCTTAAAGAGCGTGGGGCTGTGAAGACCGCAGTGAATAGGCTGTAATTGCTGGACAATGGATATTAGAAAGTGGGGCGGTCGTGCGTAGCATAGCATCGATTACTTCTCACTGCGATGGTGAATTGCATCAGAATAGTAGAAAAGTGCACGCACATTAGATGTGTGTATCTGACGAATAAGGTAATCTTAAATGACGGATTGTGACGATGAACCAGGCATAAAATGTCACGTGAACGAATAAATATGTTTGCATCTGTCAAGATTTTCCCTGCGTTAGCCATGCGATATGAGAGCCTAAGGGCTCTGACCTGAGCCTGTGAAGACTTAAGTCGTACATACAGAACTGGACTGCGACCGTGCACCGCGTCGCCACGGACCGCTTTGTGATTGTTCAAGACAACGGTCCGACACAACACAGAGTCCAATCTTGTGTGTGAACTGAGATACAGCAGCGTGCGGCCGACACAGCACAGAGTCCAGTCTTGTTTGTGGACTGAGATACAGCAGTGTGCGGCCGACACAGCACAGAGTCCAGTCTTGTGTGTGAACTGAGATACAGCAGTGTGCAGGCGAGATAGTGTTGCTGGAAACGGTTCGGCTTTTTCCGGCTGCCGCACGAACTTGCACGAAAAGGCCACAGCACGGTGCCTATGGACAGCCTGTAGGCGACATGATGTTACTCGAAGCGGTTCGGCTCTTTCCGGCTGCCACACGAACTTTTACGAAGGCCACGGTCCGACACAACATTTCTACAAAAAAAAAAAATCCTTGCTTTCCATAAGTTGTATATTTTTCGGAACTGTGTTACCGTGCATCATTTCAAGGCCTCACTTAAATATTGCTTCTTCCTCGCAAGTTCGTGCGTCCGCCATTTTCTTGTTGTTGATTAAAGGAAATTAAAATGTGACGTTGGAGGTGACCTCGTGTGGCTTAACGTCGATCACCTGGGTGAGGGGTCAGGCTAAGAGAGTTCACTAAATGGGATTCCACTTCCGAAATTGTTTGTTAGTCATGTCCTTCGTCTTCAGAACGTTCGTTATATGATACAGACTCCACCAGACTGACGTCCTTTTCACCAGCGAACATCCGCCAGTCGTTACTGAACGCAGAACGTGCTTAGCACAAGAACACAACTTTCTGCTCTAGATGTCCGGTACCAAGAACAGTCGTTGCAGCGGACGCAGCAGCGGTCCCAGACATACTGCAATTCTGTCGTAGCAGCGACTATATTAGACGCTGCAGCCGCTGTGTGCAGCATTAGCCGAACCGCGCCTTCCTCGACACACAATACCGACGCTTGCCCCCAAGACATTCACTTGGTCTTACAAAACAGTGAGATCAGTGGACGGGAGCAGACTTGCGCGTCGAACTGATGGCAGAATTTGGACATCCTTACGACGGCAGGTTTTGGTTTGCTTTGCTGAAAATATCGGCCAGTTTATGTGTGTCATTAAGTAGCATTTCGTTAATTTTTTTTTTTGTGAACATCGGTGTATCCGAAACTGTTCTGGGACCCTATTCGAGACTCAGAAGCGGATCTAAGCCGGTGCGAATGATCACATTGCACGCTGGATGTTGGGCGCACAAGACGGAAAATAAAACAAGCTGGTAACAGAATACATAACAGTGCTGTCGCCTTTGCAGACACTGGTTCACTGACAGTAGGAAGCATGTAGCGTACTCCGTTCGTAGTACGGAGACTTCGCCTAGGCGTTCTTTACTTTCAAAATGCCGTACGGTTTCACGGTACTCACGTATGTGTAATTTCAGTTACACCCACAACAAAAGTACCGCATTCCCTTCGCCGATTTTATAGGCGCGAGGCCGTTGTACTGATGTTTGCGAGGACCGTCAGTGTAACATTTTGTGCAGATCGCTTGAACGGCTTTGGAATTCAGTGATTACTTGACGTGAGACGTAGTGAACATGTGTGTTGGGCGTAAAACGTGTTTAAAGTTTCTTTTCCTTGCTCCGAAGAGCACTAATGTGACGAGACACTGTACTAGAGCGCACAAACGGACAGGTCTTGAGAGTGACCTTTTTGCTTCAGGTGTGCTCACCAAAACCCTTTACGGTCCAGTGGCTTCTTTATGTACTCGTACCGCCAGGTTTCACATACATAAATACTACGTTCTGCCCACACAGTGTATTTATGTGTTTTGTGTGGATCTCAGAACAAACAGCGATTATTTCCCTNTGTGTTTTGTGTGGATCTCAGAACAAACAGCGATTATTTCCCTATACAGCATTAACTGGCTGGTTTTTATAGCCGAGACGGAGTGTGTTTACTGCGCGGTACGGACTGAGTCTTTTAAGTGTAATTCACGGCCCACCAGTGCTCCATACTCCTTTTCATCTACATGTTCCTGTCACCAGAACAGACGGTCGAAGCCTGGGAACATGCAAACAAAGGAATGCTCTTTTGAAAAGCGAGGATCACTGGACAGAAAAACACTTGCACTGAGTCTTTAGAGGTTTATATTCTTGTAACCATAACAGACACATCTGTACATGCAATTTTGTGTTCTCGACATGTGGTCGAGCTTGCTGCACCAATGTCGACCACCGCAGACACCTCAGCATTGTTTCCACAGTCCACATACGCCTACGCGGTGCACGTGATACAGCGCGACTCTGTCTTTGCCTGTTCGCAAGGATTTCTTAACATTTGCTTGTAGACAAAGTGATTCGTGGTTTACTGCCGTAGCGCTGTGTGAAGTGTTGAGACCACTGAGTCATTGCACATAAATACCGCGCGCGGAACTGCACAACTGCGCACCGTCAGTAGCTGCTGCATGCTGCACGTCTGTCTAAGCACCACACCACCAAGAAGTTTGGGGGAAAACTCAATGCAGAGTTAATCTCTGTAGCGTGCACAGATGGGACCGAGTAAGGTCCGATTGCTGTAGTGGGTCCGTTCACAGCTCGCTCACGGTCAGTGAAAATATTGTTTGCTTGTATTTAAACGCGTCTGTTCGTGCCCGTCAGAGAGGACACTGCAAGTGAGGCACAGTGAAGCATATGACTGCCACTGTCGTGTGAATCGGGTAAGCGGTAATGCTGGTGACTTGTGCCCCAGTGACTGCCGGGAAACGTATTGTCCTGGCCGCCGCCGTCCGTGTTTTCCTGTAATCCCCCGCAGGCAGATACAATACCGTAATTGTGGCTGCGGCCGTCTTGTGCTTTACATTCTTTCCAAGTGTTAAGACCGACCGGCACAATATATTCTGACTTCTGGTTAATAAATAAACAAACAAGGTAAAGGTAAAGGTATCCCATTACATGCCTGGACAGTCCCTTAGGGCTTCAGGAGGTTGAGGTTGCTAGAATTTATAGACAGTCCGCGCGTGAAGGATAAAGCGACCCGGAAACACACTGTGTGGGCAGAACATAGAATTTCTCAGTGTTAAACCTGGTGGTGCATATAGTAACCACTGAAATAGGGTTACTATCCATTGGGTACACAAAGAATTAAACGGCGCAAAGTACTTCTGTGTCCAGTGCTCTGTAATTCACGAAACAGCATTCCTTTTCGGAGGATTCCCTGGCTTCGCCGGTTTGTCCTTCTGGTAACAGAAGTTGCTTTATTAACCCTTTAAAGACGAAGCGTATCTGTTTTATGTAAGGACTCAGTGCGTACCGCGCTGTAAACACTCTCCACTTCGGTTATAAA
>BLKM01005534.1:0-32353 GCA_013340265.1 Coptotermes formosanus | reverse complement strand
AGATATAAAAACAATAAGAAGATATGGCGCTTGCCGTAGGTAGGTCACTAATAGTAGAATGGAAATATGAACTCCATACATTTGGCGCAACTAAATTTCCAATGGCGGGAGATTTTGTCTGCTATGACAAAGTTACGGGGTGCGTAAGCGTAAACTGCACCGCCACGGTCCCTTGTCGCCGTCACATAACGTTACCCGTGTCTGCCAGGCTCTGTGCCCTCTTCATAGGCAGACAGTTACGGAATTTCTGTGACAGAGATATTACTCACTCTAGTTTTGATGTGTCTGATACAGGAAGTCCAACTGAAAACCGAACCCAGACACACGGCAAGCTTAAAACCTCATGTAATATATACACAGCAGGACCCGGTTATAGCGACATCGCTTTACACGACAACTCGACTATAGCGTCAGATTTTCTGTGGTACGCATTATTTCGTCACTGTTAGCATAACATAACACTCCTTGCTTATAATGACACTCGTTTATAACGATACAAAATATTCAGCCTCTTTCATGACGTTTTAAACGAGTTCGACTCTAATGTAACTTCCCGCATGTTAGAGTAGGTGTCGGATATGGCCTCTTTGATCTCACAGACGTTCTTGACACATGGTGAATACTTTTGACGTTCTTGTCTAGAAGCTGCCGGTACAAGGCTGGTAGTGATTTCTTTAAATTTGTCCCCTGTGTGGATGATTTTCATATGCATTGCCTTTCTAAATTCACCACAGATTTACGTGGAGTTAGACAGGGCGAGCGAGTAGACCACAAAGGACGACTAAATATTCCTAAACGTTCCGTAAGGCAGTCACTGAATTGCACGCTGGATGCGCAGTTGCACCACCTTGCTGGAAAGAAAGTTTTCCAGCTCATTGTCACTTAAATTTTTAAGAAATATTCCTACAGTATTTCGGGGCACGCGGTGGCGCTGTTGGTTGAGGCACTGCGCTATAAGCCGGAAGGTCGCGGGTTCGATTCATGATGGTGTAATTGGAATCTTTCATTAGCATAATCCTTCCAGCCGCACTGTGGCCCTGGGGTCGACTCAGCCTCTAACAGAAATGAGTACCAGGAATACTTCCTGGGGGGTAAAGGAGGCCGGTGAGTAGGGCTGACAACCTTACCACCTTCATGTGCCGCTTGTCTTGAAGTCTGGGAGCCTCAACCTCCTGGAACCTTCAGGGCCTGTCCAGGCCTACAATGGGATACCTTTACCTTTACCTTACCTGCAATATTTCCATTTATATTTCGGAATTTATTGTGTCCGGCAAGAACCTGGGTTAGATTATTATTAAATAATATTATATTGTATTATTACTTTAACGTCGTGTATTAGCACGTCATGTATTAACCTTTTAAAGCCTAGCGGTAACTTTACATACGATCAGGTTTAACATTAAAAAATTCTGCGTGGTGCCCACATTGTGTTTATGTGTTTTGTACGGATCTCAGAATAAACAGCAACTTTTGCCTTATAAAACATTAAGAAATTGGTTTTTATAACCGAAGTGGAGAGTGTTTACAGCGCGGTACGCACTGAGTCCTTATATAAAACAGATACGCTGCGTCTTTAAAGGGTTAATCTGTGATAATCTGCTGACCAGTATCTGCTATTTTGGTTATTTGCGTGGCCATTTATGTAAAACCAGGACTCGTCTGTAAAACAAGACAGCAAATGATCGATTATGCCTTTACGCACTGCTTGACAGAACCAGTTACAAAAGCCTACTCTCGCAGCACGGTACGACTCCTGGAGTTTTTGCACAGTTGTAAATTTGTGCGGCTTCAAGCGGAATAATTTTGTGGCTGCGTGTACAGGTGACTTAAACACTCCGGTCTCTTGTGATAACCGTCTTAAAGAATATTCGTTGAGCTGCTTCTAATCGCGCCCTCCGACATTTACGTTGCTTCTGAAAGAACCTGCCATGTTTTCTGTCACTTGTTATTGAATAATGAACCCATTTTTCGAAATTTTTGCACCATTTGATGTAGCTTATTTTTGATTTCGATGCAACTGAAACACGGAAAAAGCTTCTTCTAAATATTCTACAACAATTTTCGAATTATTTCTGGCTTATGTACGTTTCCACAACGAAAATCCTGTGTGTTAATGTGTACTGCATACTCTCTTACAAAGGAAATGTACGTTACGCTGTTTTTAACACTTTTTTTAATATGGTAATGAAACTATGGCTCCACAAAGTGCGGGGCATTTACTTTCCAAATGAGGAACTACTAGATTCTCAAGAATGACTCTGCTGAGTGGAGTTAAGTTAACTTCTCAACGCCGGTTTCGATGCACTGTACGGATCTTAAATTCTTCACATGCTGCCAGCCTTGGTGCGCCATACGAGCATGAATGCACTTAAGGGTACTGGGCAGTATTTGTAATTTAAAGTCTAGCGTCTTTGAAGGTTGAAATTAAGTTTTGACACAACTTATATGAGAACTACTTCATGTAGTTTCAATATAATGCACATTAAAGTGCACTACACTTTGTATCTTTAATATACGTGAGGGAAGTATCCGTAACTGCTTACCTGTTTTGAAGAGGTAGAATTGCATGAAAACGGAAATTAATTGTAATATATTTCTGGGTGGTATTTCTTCTGCGTTCATGATGACATATTTTGGATTTTGTTAATCTGTACTTTTTAATGGATCAAGAAACAGAAAACTATGTTTCCGATTTCTGTCTAGACCCCTCTTCCACAAAAACGGCCTGAACTCTGCAACAGGAACCTTTGTGAGGTACAAATAAATACAATTAACGCACAAATGGAGCACAGTAATCAGGGTTTATAGTTGCCGAGTAATTTGATAACACAATGTATTTTTTAAAACTTCCATCTAGACCAGATATGGAGCAAGATTCTGCCCTATGTTGTAGTGAGCCTCTGATTCTCAATTCTTTAACCTCTTAAAGCCTAGCGGTAACTTTACATACGACCAGGTTTAAAATTAAAAAATTCCACGTGGTGCTCACATTGCGTTTATGTGTTTTGTACGGATCTCAGAACAAACAGCAACTTTTGCCTTATAACACATTAAGAGACTGGTTTTTATAACCGAAGTGGGGAGTGTTTACAGCGCGGTATGCACTAAGTCCCTATATAAAACAGATACGCTGCGTCTTTAAAGGGTTAATGATGCGTACCTACACCGAATGGACTAATAAAGTGAAAATTAACCTAGTACTTGAATAGAAGACTATTCTTCTACAACTTTAGATAAGCTTATACAAAATTTTTTGATTCACGTAAGTTGGTTATAATTGTCATTATTACATTTAATTGCCATTTCCATATTAATTGTTTTACACTGCTTGCTAACTTATTATTTGGCCGCGCGGTCAAAGGCTTAACGTCTGCGGCCGAGCGCTTGCTGGGATCGTGGGTTTGAATCCCAGCGGGGGCATGGACGTTTGTGTCCTGTACAGCGGTTGTGTTGTCAGGTAGAGGTCTTTGTGACGGGCCGATCCCTCGTCCAGAGGAGTCCTACCGACTGTGGCGTGTGTTTGAGTGTGATCAGGTGAAAATAAAAAAAAACTCTCTACACCTACTGTGAACAAGTAGGTAGAAGAGGGAAGGACTACGAAACTAAACTAACTTATTACATGCAATTATCAGGTTGTTTAAAGTCATAACAAGCACATCCATTTAAGTTCCCTTCTCCGATAAACATTCAACTTTACGTGAGACCACTACACACGAAAAGCCTTCTGAAGAAGTGTCTACTTCTCCACTAACTTTTAACTTCTAATTCCAATTTTTAACTTTTTAATGCCATTTTTACTCAGTTTTGTAAATCTAGCCCTCAACATTGTGAAACATAACTATGCAAATTACTTAGTTATATATAATATATATAAATGTAAGGACTTAAGATCTCAGTTTCCATTCAAAGACGTGTACTCATTCTTCCGTTCTTGCCAACCTGATGATCGGTCGTTGGAACAAAACATGATGTTGTGGTGATAATGAATAAATGAGTTGTTGTTGTTGTTGTTGTTGTTGTTGTTGATGTTGTATTTGACTGAATCTCTGAGTCTTGTAAAACTTCTGCTGTTCCAGCCATTGGATCATCCAAGGGAGGGGGAAGGGTTGCTGTCGGCCTGCAGCCCCCCACCCCCAAAGCGAAATTTAAAAAACACAGACATTTTAGGCACGATATCAGGGCTGATGACTAGTACATTGGAATACTGAAAAATATAATAAAAACTTAAGAATATATAGATTTTTTCAGTTAGTTTAATTTTGCCTGTAACCTAACTAGATGTCGGCTCGGACATTTTGACATGATTTTCATAACATCGTTTTTAAAATGAAATATAAATTATATATAGCCTCAGGGTCAGCCCCCTGCCGTCCAAAAAAAATCTAGGTGCACCTATGGTCGCAACCAGTGTCAGTTGTGGCTTGCTCAGTTGCAGAAAGATGTACAGTGAGAAACTTCTTGACTGTGGTGTACATTAGGGCGATCAAATGAAGGAGGATGACATGAGTGGAATATTACATGCACACATTAGAAAGAAGAGACATGCGTACAGGGTTTAGATTGGCAAGTCTGAATGAAAGAGACCAACGACAAAGCGTCACATCGCAGAAGGACGAATTCTTCAGCAACACCGCCGTGAACACGGCTATGGACCTGATCGCTCACCATATGCTTGGTGTGCATTCTGCTGGGCGAAACTGTAACTAAATCGTACTCGAAGACGATACGACATGTTGAATATCGTACTTCACTCTTTGAGCGTGCTGATCTCTGTGTGTAATCCATAGCAACCAATGCGGTCAGTGCAATATGAACCTCATATGCAGTAGCAGGGTTCGGTGTGTGGATTTGTTCTGCAAACAAAATTACATAAGTGTGCAAAAGTTCAGTTGATAGATTTAAGGAGGAGGAAAGTTGAAGGTATGAGATGTAGCCAAGATATTGTGTGTCAACGTTCGTAGCTGCGATTTGAAGATGACTGATTATACGATATTTGCCGTGGAATGCTGGTATTACATAATCCGTGCTTATCGTCTCAGGTGTGTGTGCAACTCCATGGTATTTGTCATAGCAAGAAATGCTGTGACATGACAGGATTATCAGGGGAGTAGGGATTGTATTTTTTTTTTTGATTGACAGCCTCCTCTTTGTTTTTTTGTCAGTTATCATGACTTATTTTGCAACGTATGTGATGGGTTATGTGATGTGGAAACGGGAGTTCACATAAAGAAGGTTAGAAAGTTCGTATTTGTGGTATTTTCATACGTAGCAATGCAACTTAAAAGGACGTGTAGGTTTTTTGCCAATAGGCGGTTTGCTTTTTTAGTTACCTGCGTATCAGTGACATTGATTTTGTGGTCAACCAAGCGCTTGAAAAGTAATTTGACAGATGAAGAATTGGAAGTTGTGATAACCAACTTAAGGGTAGATCAACTGAAGAAGGAGCTGAAAAGACAAGCTGATGGTGCAGTGAGGTCAGAACTGTGGAACATCTCCTCCCACAATGAGAACGATTACGAGGCTCAAATTCGTCAGGACGAAGCGAGGAAGGTTCCAGGACTGGGAGACGACGGAGTACCTGTTATTTTGCAAGGCGAAGAGGCGAAACGGGCCGAGGAGCTTATGAAAGTGGAGGCTTTCAACATCCTTCTGAGTGACAGGATACCCTATTCGAGGAAGCTTCCAGATGCACGGAATCCAAAGTACTTATTTTTTGTGCCATGTTGGTTTCCGAACTAGGTGGAGATAATCACAAAGATTCTTCATCCCATGTCAAAGGCTACTAATTTGCTGCCTTCCTTGAGATGCTCTGTAGCAAGTTCTTGTAATAATGTATGACTCAATGGAGTTCAGAGAGCACCATCATTTTACTTTATATTTAGCATAAATGTAATAAACATGATGAAACCACTCTGTCATGTATCTTTGATACCATGACTTTACATTCTCCAATAGTCTTGTTTGCAATCTTTATTGAATGTGGTTTCAGATATATATATAAGTCTCAGTATAAGACTCAGTCTGAATGTGTGTCATCCTGTTGTGTTCACAGTAGATTATTTTCAGTCAAAATTGAACAATGCAACACAAGTTATGTTGGACTTTTCATAATATGAGCTTCTGAAGAAGGCTTTTTGGCTCATAATATTTGTTAGTGTAGTTATTTCTTGTAAAGACAAAATATTGTCTTTTGCCAAATCACAGAGCTTTTTTTTTTACAAGTACTGCAGTTTTATTTCTTTAATCTTCAGGTATTTTTCTTATGTTTGAGTTTGTTGAACCACCATTGTAATGTCATCACATGTTGTGTTTGTGTAATGTGGTTTTGCTGTTACTTTGTTTGTGCAAGGAGACATTCTTGTTTGTATCAGTGGGCCTCTGTGTGTATGTGCGCAGGTGCAAGGATCTGACATATGACTTGGACCTTCCCTCTGCAAGTGTCATCATTGTGTTCACCAATGAGGCATGGAGCACTCTTATACGAACAGTGCACAGTGTTCTGAACGGTTCACCTGCACATCTGCTGAAGGAGGTCATTCTTGTGGATGACAGCAGCGACAGAGGTAGTCAGCCTGAACTTCATTCTTTTAGTTTATCCCCAGATTGCAAGATGGCAGTTAACATACCTATATGTGATTAATTTTTGTGGTTCCAAACTGAACTGACTCCATGGTACAGAGTGTTCCTTGAGAAGCTTATAGTTGCTAAGTTTGTCACGAAAATTTCCACCTGTTATTTAATCCAAAGGTTCATTACCATTTTCACAACAGTCTGACACTGGATCCAGTTCTGAACCAAATAAATAAATCCAGCCCTCAAATTATAGTCTGTAAAATCCATTTTAATATTGTCCTCCACTCTATGTCTGTGACCCTCAACTTTCCCTGTTCCTATTTTGTCTGCCCACACACACTTGATATCAGCTCATCTCATCCTTCTTTGTGTGAGTCTTCTAATGACAATTCATGAAGAGTAAAAATTTTGACTTGTCCCATAATGCTATGTTAATACTCTTGCATTGATCACACTTTATTCTTACACAAGGAAATCTCTTTGAAAGTATGGGGAACAGAAACTATTAATGCAGAGCTCATATTTGTTGTATTAAAGTGCTGGATATTTGCTGATGATTAGAAGTTCATTATTGTGTCAACTCATACACATACAAACAATTTGTGGGTTGAACCCTGAATCTGTGTATTGTATTTATACAAATGCCTCTGTATCTCTGCAGTGGAGCTGCAGGACAGGCTGGACTACTACCTGAGGACACGGTTCCCTCCCAAAGTACATTTGGTACGTCTGGGAGAACGGGCAGGCTTGATACGGGCGCGACTTGCTGGGGCAAGAGCGGCTGTTGGTGATGTGCTTGTCTTCCTGGATGCACACTGTGAAGTGGTGCAGACCTGGTGAGCAGCCTTTTGTTTGGGACTTGTCTATATTCAGTCACATCATGATATTTCATGCCAGGGATGGGAGTATGAGGCATTCTATACATAACAGCCATGCTTCCCAAAGTGTCTTAAACAATTTTTTTTAAATTTATTCTTGCCCATCATTTTTATTTCCAACCACAGTTCTTCCAGCTAGAGATTAATTTGTGCAAAAATTGAAAAGACGTTCTGGCATGGAACATGCAGAATTCTGCCCTGTGTTATTCCTGTACATGAACTATTAAAAGAGTTGTCAAAGAATGTAAGGAGCAATAATGTAACAGTTAACTTTAATACCATCGACTTTAGCTCTTTACAAATTTTAATTTTCTTGTTTTTGCTGTAGAAAAATACTTCATTATTATGTAGTCTTCACTAAAGAATGTAAATTGAAAATGAAGATGAAATAACCTTAACCTTTATCATCCTGTGAGGCCATATGCTGCTCTCTAAAATGTACTGGAGAATGGCCTAGCCTGCCATATACTGGTCTCTGTGTTTGCTTGATAGCAATTTAAATCCGTCTCCTAAAGGTTAATGGAAAATGTGTGTAGGTCAAGATGTACCTGAAATTCAGATTGTTGTGTGGGCCCAGTGTGTCAAAAATGTATTTAAATGTAACATTATTTAGTGAGTTATTTTGAGGTTCAAGTTACAGTCACTGACCAAAGTGGTCCTCAAGTATTGTCGGTGTAAAATATAGTGTTAACAGAATGAAATAGACTGACATATATCACAACATGACATATCTGCATCATGCTATGTACAGCACACATTTGGTGTTGAAACACCAGCAGCAAATGTCTTAAGGGTGAGTTTAATTTTTTTAGTCTTGCTAGCTTTCTGTTTGAAATTCTTGTGGTCTTGTCTGTTGTAGGCTGGAGCCGCTGCTTCAGCGAATCAAAGAGAAGCGCAGTGCTGTCCTTGTTCCTATTATTGACGTGATAGATGACAAGACGTTCGAGTACATGTACAGCAAATCTTCTTTAGACTTCTTCCAGGTACAGGTTTTCCCTTAGTGACCTACATTTAAGCCCACTAGACCCCAAAATGAAGTGGCCACAGATAACCAGTGCCTTTTGCCAGTGTCCATGTAACCTGCATTCCTCTGTCCAAATGTGTCGTCTAACAAAACTGAATTGCCATTACCATACACTACAGATACCTGAGAAGTCGCTAACATATCCTCAGTGTTGTCACATCATATGCTGGTGGCCTAGAGTTATGATAAACAAAAAAGCACCAAAATGTAACTATGAACGCATGTGCAAGCAATATGTGAGTTTTGTGAAGGTTACTTTTGTGGACATATCGCCTTAACAAAATAAATACATACTTTTGATGTGAGATTTGAGGCTTTAACAGTAGTGCAGATGAGGTCTTTGTTCTTCCAGAATACAGTGCATCATCACTAGGTGATGGGTGCATGACATTTTGAGACAGTATACTGGTTTCATCAATGCATCCAGTGAGGTGGACTACCACTGCACTGCCTCAAAATGTTGGGTAAAAATCATCCAGTGACATGGCACCATAGTGTGAAAGAACAAAGACCTCATTTACTTCCAAATTTCTGGTAATAAGTGATGAACCATTGCATGTTTGAAAGATGCAATGGGGAGGGTAGGTACTTAAAGTCAGCACTTCTGAACAGTTGGGTTACAGGTTGGAGGCTTCACATGGAGCGGACATTTTACATGGGTGGTCATCCCTGAGGCAGAACAGGCCCGTCGAGGTTCTCCTGTTGCACCAACAAGGTACGTGACCAGGATTTGGTGCCTCTTTTTAAAGGTGACTGAAACCCACTAACGATATAATATATAACTTTGTCGCAGGTCACCCACCATGGCAGGCGGTCTCTTTGCCATTGAGCGCAACTATTTCTGGGAGATAGGCTCATACGACTCACAGATGGATGTGTGGGGTGGCGAGAACCTCGAAATGTCATTTAGGGTGAGTTATGTGGATACTGTACGAATATGATTGGTCATTTCTGTGGTCCTAATGGTATTCTGTGAACTTCGTGGATAAGATGATGGGGTATTTGACCAAATAAGGTGTCTTTTAATATTGCAAAGTTGCATATTTGAAATCGTGCTGACTCTTTGTTGACAAAAATTGTTCTTCTGTCAATTTTAGTATCATACTCCAGTTGAGTAATTCATAGTTTCATTTTCTTTAAGATGGGAAAGTTGTGTCAATTATCAGGTCAAGGGTTAGGGACATAAGAATGCGCCTGGTCAAGAGACATCCATATGATTTTAGATAGATTTTGCATATTCTGATTATTTCCAAGAATGGCTGTGGTTGTGCTGCTATGGAGGGACAATTATGTGCTTCAGGTGTGGCAATGTGGGGGCTCCTTGGAAACCATCCCATGCTCTCGCGTGGGGCATATCTTCCGCAGCTTTCACCCATACACGTTTCCAGGAGGTAAGGACACCCATGGGATAAACACAGCCCGCGTGGTGGAGGTATGGATGGACGAGTACAAGAGCCTATTCTACATGAATCGCCCTGACCTGCTGGTAAGTTTAGATATGTCATTATTATGGAAGGGACTGAAAGAAAGCTCTAGTGCTTACCATTTAACATAATGCTGAGTTGATTTAAGCAAGTCTAGTGTCCTAACAACACTGCATGAGCTTTTTGTAACTCCTGTCCCTGAACAGCTCTCTGTTGTCAGTGAATCAAATTTCAGTGTGGCCTGCCATGCTATTGAAGCTTCAGAAAATAAGTTTTACATTCAGTTTACAGATGCTCATCAAATTTAACACCAAGATTTTTTTGTGTGTCAGAGCACAGAGCAGGAACTAGAAACCAGAACTGTTTTAATGTTATTTGCTTCAGTATTTAGTGAGTGAAAAGAATTTTAGGATGTAATGTGTAGGACAGCAGGAGTTGTAGCAACACAGTTTCTGTATCTCTCTTCAGCTGTCAGTTTTCTTAGTGATATATACTTTTCTGTCTTCCAGTCTTGTGCCTTATCTTTCTGTTGGATTTCTCCCCATTATGTAAGTCTTCAAAAAATTTACACTGTGGTTTTGATTTGCAAGTGAATATTTTCTGTTAGCAGTTTGTTTCACTGTTGTATCAGTTGTAACTTTGCATCATGACCTTAGCCTTTCCTGATATTTCCTAACCCAAGTATAACATTTTGTACATATTTTTCCTGTGAACATTCAAGAGTTGTATTCCCTCATCAGGATCGGGACATTGGGGACCTGACTGAACGTCTCAATTTAAGGAAAAGACTGAACTGTAAGCCCTTCAAGTGGTACCTGCAAAATGTGTATCCAGGCATGTTCATTCCCACAGAAAATGTCAAGGCATTTGGACAGGTATGTTTGTTTGGTGGCGCAGTGACATATCACCCAGTGGCAGATGTCCTGTATTGTATTGTGTTGTATTTTCTTGTATTGTTTGCAGGTACAAAACAATCACAAGTGTTTGGACAACCTGCAAAAGGGGAGCAATGAGGAGCAATACGAACTGGGGCTCTACAGCTGTCACCCCAAGGCGACCTCAAGTCAGGTCAGAAAAGTTGGTAGAGCACATGGAAATAAACTGTGACCATCGTTTTCAATTCATTGTACATAATTGCTGTATCAAACTGTTTATTGACGTCTTGAGGTCTTGACATCACAGCGCCTTGCCAGATGTTGTCTTTACACTCTTTGATACCACTGCATATTGTCATAGTTTTAAGCACTCAAGACCATGAGTAGCTGCTGTGATGCCTGTACCTGAAGAACCTAACCAGCTGTCTCTTTGCAAAGCCTGATGCTTCCGCCCTTCTAATATCAAAGCATGCTGTTGGGCACAGTTCAGAGTCAGTTCAATTGTGGTGATGTCTTTCACATTTATTTTCATAAAAATTCATCTTTTGTGATCTTTCCATCTCTTTGCCCCTCTTACGTGTCAGTTGTCTCATATGTTATATGATTAAAGTGTATGGATTTCTTGTGTATGTGTCCAGCCCATCATAACCTTCTTGAATTTCCTACCCTGACAGTAACAGGCAAGGTGTATAAGTCACGAAGTTTCTTCATTCTGCTATATCTTTTATTTGCTCCATAACTTCCTTCCTGTTCTTGAAAATAGTCAGTAAGAAACCGTAAAATGTTGATACATGAAATAAGAAGATGAACTCCTTGCAGTTCTTCTCGCTGACACTGACAGGAGAGCTGCGCCGTGAGAACTTTTGTGCCGAGATACAGAACCCAATTGTCATACCAGTACGTGTCATCATGTTTCGCTGTCATGGGCAGAAAGGCAACCAGGAGTGGCAAATGGAGGTTGGTATGGAACAATCATATTAGTCTCCATGTTAACAGCAACGTGTAAGCTCGGTCAGTATAGTGTCTGGCTACAAGTTCGATGGCCAGACGGCAAGGTGTTTTGCCTTTGATGATAGTTGTTTTGTAGAATCCATGTGTGTGTGCATTTGTAAAATTTCAAAAAGCAGCTACTGGCTTCATGTCCATCTGTCCATCCGCATGGAACGGGTCAACTCCTACTGGCCAAATTTTCATGAAATTTGATATATGAGTATTTTTAAAAAATCTGTCAAAATTCAAGTTTCATGAAAATCCAACAAGAATAACAGGTATTTTACGTGAATACCTACATACATTTATGATAGTATCTTGCTGAATTCTTAGAATGTGAGAAGTGTTTCAGACAGAAGGTGTAGAGAAAATCAAAGCACACATTTTATTTCAGTACATTTCTTTTGAAAATTGTGCTGTTCATGAGATAATGGGGAAAACTATGTTAGAGGCTGACAGGCCGCAGGTGACCATGTAATACAGTGCATGCACTTAGCATGCTGGATAGCTAAGATTGCAGGTACACACTCAGAATGTGTAATAATTCTTGCTTTTCTGTGGCAACAATGGTTATGCGAACACGCCTCCATGTTACATTATACATCCATTGCTTGTCTTGTTGAGAAATGTAATAAAATTTTGTTTCATCTTTACTCGACTGATGTGGATGTAAATTAAATTCTCACATCAGTTACATAAAATTCTTAAAAAGACCAAAAAATGCACTTGAGTGTATGAATGTAAGTTTCTTATATTGTAACCAGTGACATGTCACTATCTTCAGGGTGGCAAGAACAAGAATACAGCCACAATTATGACATGTCAGAATTAATTCACAGCTAAAAAGATTCATATAATTTCCATTATGTTCACAGTGAAAAGCGTATGTTACAGATGGGTATAAAATATCAGAAGCTAAAAGGTTGTTGTACATGGATTATAGTGCTGTGGATGATGAACACAGAAGATACATGTCCATTATTATGGTCCATGTTTGTGAGGGATGGTGTAAATGGCACAGTGAACCACGCCACAGCAGTATAATCTATGTACAACAACCTTTTGTCTTCTGATGTTTTATACCTGTCTGTAAGGTGCTCTTTTGACTGTGAATTTAACCAAATTGTATGAGTTTTTTATCGGGGGATTGATTTTGACGCTTTATAATTGTGGCTGTATTTGTGTTCTTGCCACCATAAATATGGCCACATGAGTGGCCAAAACATGTCGGTGGTTGCTATATAATAAACTTACATTCATACACTCAAGTGCATTTGTTGGCCTTTTTAGAGATTTTGTATATCCAATTAATGCGTGGAAGAAGGAACATACAAATCTCACAGCAGTGTTTAATGTCTACCTTGCAGTAGCAATTTTCACTGAAATCTCTTCATTAATTTTGAGACAAAATAGACACATTCTTCCCCTATTGTGATTATATCGTTATACTTCCAACCGTAAGGTTGGTTCTCTGCAGTTTTAAAATATTTATGTGTTACAGCACTATTCTTGTTTTCAGCAGTTTATGTTATGAACAAACTTATGTGAGGTATACACCCCATTATGATTTGCTTGCACATGCATGGTGTAGTTGCAGAGGCGATGGATGTCTGATGTGGTGAACTGTCTGTGAATAGGGTGGTCAGCTGATAAATGTGCAGACAAACCTGTGTCTGGATGCATTTGATGGTGAGAGCTCTGGCAAGGTAGCTGCATCAAAGTGCTCTGGGAGCCCGTGGCAGATGTGGAGGTGGAGCAACAGCATTGCATAGAATGATGAGTGACAGGTCTGGCAAAATGGCTGCAACATAATGTTCTGCAAGTCCCTAGCAGATGTGGAAGTGAAGCACTATCACTGTTTAAAGTGAGGAGTGGTTGTGGCAGTATACTCTGGGAGCATTGGTATTGCTTGGGTTGAGGAGGAGGAGGAAGTCTGGCAAGGTGCCTGCAGCACAGCATTCTCAGAGGTATGTGGCACCCATTAAGGTGGAGCAACAGCATTAAGGAAGCACCACAGCATAAGGACTCCAAAGTACATTTCAGTGTAATCAGCTTCAGTTCCAAGCTGTAATGTACCAGACCTACTGGTTAAGAGAATGAAGAACCTCTGCTGTTACTGTACTAATTCACTACACATACTCTTTGGAGGCATAATATACAGGAACTACTGCAAAGTCCTGAGGTTTTCATGGCACAGTATCCCATCCCATTTGCCATTCGTAACCATTATATCACTTCTGAATTTTTGCACTTCACACAGTAATGTTAAACAAAGATACTTCTGAAGTGTAAGTGTGTTAAAATTATTTATTGGTGGTTGTAACACTCACATGCATTTAGTACTGAAGTTAAGGATGAGACAGACAGGACTGCTACTCCTCCCTAATGTACCTTCATGGTGTGCAAAGGCACAACTTTACTTTTGATTTGCTTTACTGTAATGCCCTTCCTGGCCATGAAGTGTAAAAACATTTGACAGTGCAGGAGTTGAGACATACAGAGTTATGTTCAGAGCGCCATATTAGTGGGAGGAAACTGCAAGGCAAGTAATATACATGATTAGCAGTAATTCTGGAAGACTGCAACAGAGCGTAATTCAATTTCTGACAGTGAATTAACATTTATCAACTGACTGGGACACCCGTGTTTCATTAGATGTAACTCTTCGTGGCCAAAAGAGAAAATACTGTCTCACCCAGGTCCAGGCATGGGCGTTTAAACAACAAAAATAACTGCAGCCGTCAGTGGTTCAATGGGAATTTAAAGGCTGAAGATAAAAGTTAGTAATATTGTATCAGACAGAATAGCTGCCATTTGCTGTTGGTAGCACTTACCTATTTGTCAGTTCGTTGAGCTGAAAGTAATAGCCTTTTTGTCTGCTTTTACCTTCAACATCTGCCCCTGAATTCTCACATGTACCACATCATCTGCATCTGTGAATTTGACTTGTCATCTTGTTTAGAATAACATTTCATAGTCTTGCAGTGTTTTTGTTGTTGTTCTTGAGGTTTCATTAATTTATTGAACTTCTGACTGACTATTAGGGATTTTTTATTTCGCCATGGTCCTGTCCCATGGCATAGTCTGGGCATCGCTCCTCTTACTGTGGTTCTGACTGGTCACATTTGTTGCTTCTTGCTTATATGACTGAACCACATCCCCATCCCAATTCCTGTAGCCTCAAATGGATGCTGTTCCTTAAACCGAGAAGATGGAGGCAGTATGTTCCTCCAGAATGTTGATGTCAGCCTACAACTGTGCTGTGCCAAAACCCAGGAAACAACAAATTGAATAATCCCTCACGTGCACATAATGATTCCAACAGAATGACCAGTCTTTTAACCTTTGTATCAAGTAATGGATTTGCTAAGTCTCTTTTAAGTGACAATTCTTAACAGCTTTAGCACCATTTAAGATTCTGGTGTACGTGCCATACCTTAAAATAAACTGCTGTAATTTTGTGTATCACTCTGAGGAAACAGTTCTTATACAGGCCCAAGTAGTCACTGCAGCTGGTTTGCCTTTAGTTGTACCACCACCACCACCACCACCACCACCACCACTGTTGCTGTTGCGGCTGTGGCTGTAGCTGCTGCTGCCCCTTACAGTGGTGCAGTTTCATAGGGCAAGTTAATGTGTACATTCATGAAATATATTCCATCTTGTTCATGGAAAACAGATTTGTGTAAGCAGGATGACAGAGGAGTGAGGGTTTAAGATATTTTTGTCTTCTCCACAGCATCCAGATCGGCTTAAGTTTGATGCTGTAACTCACGGGAAGGAACACTAATGCAAATGTTAAGAAATTCTGTTGATATTTACAATCACATGAGAAAATTAAATGTATTTTTATTTCACTTACTGTTGTAGCGGTATGATTTGGTGCAATTCTGTAACAGGAGTGGGCAACTGTTTTGGCTGAGGCAAATTCCAAATTTACCCCATAACTCTGTTTTCATGATTGATAACACAGCTTATCATAACATGCTTAGTGAGAAGTGCCCAAGTCCTCATCAGGAAAGGATGAAAACCTGGTTGTTGAAGAACAAAATACCATTCAGTGGCAACTTGTTGAAGATGAAACTTTATGCTCTTATAGAACTGCAGAAACCAAGGCACAAGAGGTGTGTTCTTGATAACATATTAAGTGCTCACAAACACGCAGTTGTCCAACAGTTCCTAAGAATGAGGTGAAGGTAACTCATCAATATGCACAACCTTCATTTTTAAGTTAGGTTGGCTGCCCAGTTGCATTAATTGTCTGGAAATATGGGGGTGTAGAGAATGTGCAATGAACAGGCTCAGAAATATGTTCAGTCTTATTCAAATTAAGGAAACCCTTATTTTTTCAGAATGTTGGGACAACAGAATACATGTTATATCCTTAATCCTAATGGAATCCATTTGGGTTCTGTATTGTAACTGGCTGGAAGGGTATGTTATGTCCTCCTTCTGGTCAGTAAAAGTTTGTTTGGGATTGCTGTGTCTCTCTTTTACCACTGTGGCCCTTTATGTTTGACCTTGGCTGCCATAATTACAGATGTGTGTTCTGTTCTGTCCAAAGCTCTTGTTCTCTATCTTTTTACACCCATACTGCTCAATTTTTCCTTTTTTCTCCATCGTCCTGGCTTGCCTTCCAGTAACTTCTTTGCTGTACTTGCGCCATCCATTCTTATGCTCAAGCCATTTCAATTTATATACTTTAATTACAGTTACAATATCTGGAGCTTTACATTTATTAGAAATTTCTTGCTGTATTTTTGTCCTCCAATAACCATTTTCATATGTTGTTGCTTCTATTTCTCTCAGTATTTCCTTTGCCGCGTCATTAAGACTCTCGATTTTATTTGTTGGGGTCCATGATCCAGCGCCATAGGTCACAATCAGTCATATAATTGTTTTAGCGAGACACTCATAATGACCATGTTACAAATCTTTCCTTCAGTAAATGGCCTGGTGCTTGGTTTACATTTATTACCAGCATTTTATATTCTTGGTAGAGCAAATGCTTGTATGTGCTGTTTTTGAGAGCCAAATATATTTTCTGAGCCCCACAGCCACTGCAGTTGCTCAAGGGAGTTGCAGTCAGCAAAACGGAGTGGGCTGTTGTGTTCTAAGTACTGCGGTAATACATTTGGGATTCACATACAGGAAGTGGGTTGGCAGTGCAATAAAACAAGAGTGCTAAGCAATGGAACACTTGAAATACTTTATACATGATTAGGCCTCAGTGAAAAGTTACATACATTGCTCAAAATGCATGGACAAGTTACTCCTCCCTATGTTTAGAGAGAAATCATATTGCTTCATTTGAGCACTTTAAGTTTGAAATTAAGAACACTGTAGAGTGAACTTGTCAACTCAAAATATCAAAACAGACTAATAAATATGTGACATATCAGATATTTAGGAATAAACACCAGAGATAAAATACTAATACAGATTGTGTGAATATTGATGTACCAGCTAATACACCTTTTTATTATCATAAATTAGTATTCCCCGACATATGTTTCGGTGACGTAAGTCGCCATCATCAGGGGGCCGCTTAATGTGAATTCACTCAGTCACCAAAACATATGTCAGGGAATACTCATTAATGCTAATAAAAGGGTGCATTAGTTGGTACATCACCATTCATATACTATAAAATGCACAGTGCTAACAATATAAAAAACTAATACAGAGGCTGTAAGCTAAGTGACTGTTCATCTGATGATCTGACAGCATCATATCTGGCCAGTAATTGTCTGAGGATTGTAACAGGACATGTCTGACATAAGAGTGTGTTTCTTTTTGAACTGCAGTTAAAATAGAAAATCTTATATAAAGATTGTGCAGTTTGTGTACTGTGATGACATAACCAAAAGTTTTTGGTATTACGGGTCTGAAATAGTTGTGAAGGTCCAGTATGAATGCAGAAATTATATAGATAGGGGCGAAATCTGGTTATGTGTGACAAAACAAGACACAGTGTTGTCACAACATCAGTTTATATCCTTGTTCTTTGTGAGGGATTAATAATGTCAAACTGTTCAGAATATGAACAGAATTCCTGTTGCGTAAGTCTTGTCCTTTATTTTATATACTTTAGCCTTGCTACTCATAACTAGCACGCACTGGTGCAGTTGGTTGAGGCACTGCACTACAAGCCGGAAAGTCATGGGTTCAATTCCAAATGGTGTCAATTTTTCACTGCCATAACCCTTCCGGCCGCACTATGGCCCTGGGGTCGACACAGCCTCTAACAGAAATGAGTACCAGAAATATTTCCTGGGAGGTAAAGGCGGCCAATGCGTAGGGCTGACAACCTTACCATCTTCATGTGCCGATTGTCTTGAAATCCGTGAGGTGCAACCTGCTGGAACCCTCAGGGCCTCTCCAGGCCTGTACAGGGATTGCTTTACATTTTTACTCTTAATTGTAAACAGCTTAACGTCTAATATTTTCATAACCAGACAAAAGGAAATATAAACTCAATATCTTTCCTTACTAACTAAGCAAGATTCAGTGTGTGTATGCGTACAATCAGTGGCAGGTCTGTAACCTATGATAAATTTGGTATTCTGTTTGTTTTGCATTTCTCCATAAGTACAGATGTGTGTAAATGGACATGTGTTGTCTTTTGGCATTGAATATACCTGCTCTGATTGCTTTGATGGAAGAGGGCTGTAGCCCATTGATGTCGGATACAATATGTGACAAAAATCACAAAATTTTACAGGTGAGACTGGTTTACATTACATCTGAATAAATTAAATCAGCTGCACTTGTTTAGACTATATTGTAAGAAGTTGGACAGTTACAATGTTAATTGCTTTTAAACGTGCCTGCAGTAGTTCATTACCCCAAAGTTTAGTTGTCGGAATAAATTTGATCTTTGACCTTACTAACATATTCTGTTCAGATAAGCAACTGTTAAGTCCACAATTTTCTTCTTCTGGGATGTGACGCTGCATTAATGTGTAATCAGATCTGATTTGACAACCTCAAAATTTGCAACTGGCCGTTCATTCAAGTTGGTTTCTGTGCACACACAATGCTGTAAATGCACGTGGGGGATGTAAGTTAAAATTCCATGTATTCTACAGTGGGTTCCAAGTTAAATAGAACTAAAAAAAAACAAATATTTAAGGTCTGAGGTTTTTATGGCAGTGAAAATTTAGTGTGCTGTTTTGGACAGTGACATCCTGTAGCCTTGTAGTTGGGTACCAGTATTTTAGTGAAACATACTGCCTCCATTTTGTACCATGAAATGGAGGCAGTAGGTTCCTCTGAAACATTGCTAACTTCCTATGAGACCACAGCTTACAAGGCATGTTGTAGTTGATGTACCATTATGTCGAATTCAGAGAGGCTACACCCAAACATGTATAATAATGACAAAAGAAAAGTAGCAATTTTCTTTTCCCTTATGTCGGCACTGCTGGTTGTGACTTATCAGTGTTGCACTTTAGCTGCTTTGCTGCCACAGATATTGTCTATGCAACAGTGCTGAGTCCCACATTTATTAACTTTTTATCATCTGGCAGTGG
The DNA here is from genome assembly GCA_013340265.1 of Coptotermes formosanus. Taxonomy (NCBI): domain Eukaryota; kingdom Metazoa; phylum Arthropoda; class Insecta; order Blattodea; family Rhinotermitidae; genus Coptotermes; species Coptotermes formosanus. The sequence continues at coordinate 13,054 of BLKM01005534.1, read as the reverse complement.
GATTTTAAATCTCCAAGTCTTACAGGGTTGGCAGTTGGATTTTAATTCAGGTATAACAGTATTAGTGTTGCAAAATGCAGAGCTCATCCAGGTGGACCACTGTAACACACAGTAAATTTTCACATACATTGAAGTTGCACCTTAGGTTAGTGCTACTGTGGGCCAGTCTTACCTGCTGTCAAACATGAATCACACTTGGAAGATAAAAAATTAATGTTGTTTAATACAGGCTTTTTGTGTTTATGATTAAGTTGGAAACTTGGTGATGATATGTTGTGACATAGTAATGGCATGCAGTCTTGCAGGAAGAATAAACATTTGCAAAATAGAACAGTTAATTTGTGCTGTCTTGGACGTTAGCTGAGATTTGTACAGGACACAGACTGTGTGTAACATTACCAAACTTGTTGCCAACTTTTAATTTCAGCAAACACTGAAGAAAGGTCTGGATTTTTCATACTGACTTCTCAAGTAGTGGTCATCCAATCACAACCAGTGAAGTACAGAAAAAGAAGGCTAATGTTCATAACAGATTTTTAAAATCTCTGACTTGCACACAGGAAGTAGTGGAGGATGTTTTCAGTTTTTCCCACACAAACATACTCAGATGTATGAGAACATGTCCAAACGTCAGCAAGAAAGATTGTACGTCGAGAAAGATTTAGAACAAATTCACATGAATTGTGAAAACATACAAAAGCTGCCATGGTATGCAGCAGAGTTTGTCATTTGTAGCCACGGGTTTACTGCATCATGTGTCACTATGGAAGACATGCAGAAGGCAGTACATTTCACTTTCCATTACCTTCCCATCTCATTCCATGCTAAATAACATGCTGTGATACAGTGCCAATAATTGACCTGAGCCAACCAGAACTACAGTACATTGCAGTAGCATTGTTATGATGCAAGAAATACAAGTTATTCCTCACATTGCAGTGCAGCATTCTCTGCTCAGGCATCCTAGTGGTATAAAATGTTTAAAATGTGTAACTCACTACTTATCTAGATGGTGACAATAAATTTTCAGAACTCAGGTTTTCTCACAGAGAGTACAGGCTACTCATACAGCATGTGTAGCTTAATGGCAGCTGGAATGAGATTGCTGAGAAGTATAGGTAGGAAGATGTAGAACAGGGAAGAAGAAACAAAAAGAAAATCAGAAGATAAACTAATGGGCAGTAAGATGGTATAGGCATTAAGAATGAAGATTGTAACCCCAGAAGATTTTGAATGAATCTAAAAGGAAAACACCAAAAGCGAAGAGAAGTTGGCAACAGGTTAAGAAAGACAGTGCACAGAAAAGAGGAAAGAATGTGTGAGGAAATTGATCTTTTGGAATACAGAATATGGAGAGGCTTGGTTGATAGACAAGTCCCATAAATTTGAATGTCTAAAGAAGAAGACAAATGGAGTGGCTTGGTTGCTAGATGAACCACATAAAGTGGAAACATCTAAGGAAGACAGATGGAGTGACTTGCTTGATTGTCTCATCCCATAAAGTTGCATTATTTAAAGAAGAAAACAGATGGAGTGGCTTGGTTGCTAGATGACCTCCATAAAGGGGACCTAGTATCTAAAGAAGAAGACAGATGAAGGGGGGCTTTGTAGCCAAGTGACCCACATGAATTGGACATGTATGAAGAAGACAAATTTAGATGGAGTGGCTTTGCTGCTGGATGACCCACTTAAAGTGGAAATGTCTGAGGAAGAAGAAACATGGTGTGGTAACACTGGTATGTTCAGACATTGGACTGTGAGGTGCATGACCGTTGGCTGTCCACTGATGTAAATCCTCTCGCAACAAAATGGCTTATGCGTGTGTTAAGTTTTACATGCCCAAGACACTGAGTGCATACAGGTGACTTTTCCGTGGTATCCACATTAGTGTAAGTTAAAAACAGAACACCTCATTGAGATGAAATGTCAATTTGTGCTGTAAGAAGAGAAAGTGTTAATGTTATGTAAAATATTGATAGTTTAAATAAGTTAATATAGCACCATAGTGTGTCCAGTTGATTTCTGATCACTCAGAGAGTGTCAGTTTGTGCTACAAGGAGGTAATTTAAAGTATTAATATTATGGAAAATATTTTATACCTGAAATAACTTAATATAGCACCATAGTGTGTGTGGTGGATTTCTGATTACTCTATGTAGCCTAGCCCAACTGAGTTCCAAAATACACTGAATCAGCACCTTTTACAAGGTGGACATCTTGTGTCATGTGCTGGGTTTGTGTTTTGGCACATTCATGTCGGTGCACTGTTGGCTGGCCACTGAGGTGGTTTGCTTTGTGACCTGTGACTCTTTCGAGGTGTTATTTGTTTCAGCAAGGGGTGGAGTCTCTTGCACAAGGCCACCTAACTCTGCTGTCAGGTCTGGGACCATCCCACCACTCAGAACTGGGTCCTCATCCTCTTCCTTTCGTGCTGCAACCTGCAAGATATATGTTGATGGTGTAGTTGTGTTTTTTGCTAAGTAGGCCATTCTTCTGTCCCTCGTTTACAAGAACTGGTAGGTTCACCACAATCCTGAGTTAGTGCCTCCCACCCACCTCTATCACAACCTATTTCCCTAAGGTCCTTCTTACCCATGAACTAACTCTCTGGTAGCAGAACCTGAATGTCTTGCTGTCATTACCTAGTAAGAGGGCCATTAGATGATATGCATAAACCATTCTCTACTAGGTGTGTGCAAAATTTCCTACTGACTTCAGCCTTCATAAGTCCAAATGTTTTCATATGGGCTTTGTCTTCTAGCATGAAGTTCTTAGATTGAGAGACCATGTTTCACACACGTAAGAAACTGGCACTGTTACTGTTTTGTCGATTCTTCTTGTCAGTGTTTCAGAAAGAGATAAGAGTTTGAATTTCTGTTATAAATAATAAGGAGGAGCATTACCAGAATTTCTTCTCCGCCGAACTTCGTCGTTAACGTCATTTCTGTTTGTTGGCATTGTTCATAGTTCAATTTTTAAACATTCTGAAATGGGTAAAAATGAGTTCGATCAAACTTTTAGTACATCAGTTATTTTGTTGCTAAGAGCATGCAGCACCTTCATTATTGTGTCGGAGTCCTGTAACGCCTGCTTTGCCAGGTACCGCTCTCGCTTGATCTTCAGCTCAAGGCTCTCAGGTATATCAGGCACCAGCACGTCAATCAAGCGGCAGATCCCGAACACCACATGCTGGAACATACGGTGTTTATTGGTCTGTAATCATAGACATTGTCTGTAAAATCCACTTTGATATTGTCATCCCACCTTTTAACTTGCTGGATTTTCCTTTTGCCTACCCAAGTAAAAACCACTGCTAGCTGTGTGTCAGGTTTACTTAGCACCTTTTTTTTTTATCGACTGCTGATTGTTTCATGTCTTATACACGTAACCCACTTGTGCACCATCCCACTGAACAGTGATGAGGACATGGCTGTGTTTTACCCATCAACATTTTTTCTGAAACTTTTCTTGCTGCAGAGCTGTTTTTGTTTCAAAACAGCTTCACAGACCCTTAGACCAATAAAACACTGTATGAAAAATGAAATATGGATGAAGACATTTATTTTAATCTAGATTCAAAGGAAAGTTTAATAAAACATGGGCCTATTGAAGACCATTGTAATCAAACTGAATTATTTGGTTTGATATGAAATGAAGTGTAGTGCGTCATGTTTGATTTGTAAACCATAACATCAACAATGTTTGTGGGGTCTCTTATTTGAAGTGTTACTCTCCAAGTGGTTTCATATATGTAGTTCACTAGTGACAGTGGCAATTCAGTACACTGCACAGTGAAGGCAACTTCTGTTCCTGTTGTTGACACAATGTATGACTTCCTGGGGAACTGTATAAAATTAAAATTTGTCATTAGGGAAGGTTCCCATGAAAGGCTGGGAAATTATTGCACAGAGCAGTGTGGGAGTCATACTCTAGAGCATTTAATCTCTACTGAAATTGGGACAGAGCACGTTTAAAAATGAGGTGGATTTTAGGGTTGTACTAGCCACCTTGTGTGTATCAGATGATGATGTGAACAGTCTCCATGGTAGGTACACAGATGTCAAATAACAGTGAACAGTTAATCAGAAGATGGAAAAATACTCTTTTTATGCAGAAAACAAAGGCTGGATTTTCTGCCTTGTTTTGTAAGAAAACTTTTACAAAACTGTAACTGTGTACCTTGCATGTATAAACATATCAGTGTGATCAGTAGGATAGCTGCATTCCGAACTACTTCCTGTAGAGTTGAAAGGCTGTTTTCTCTGCAGGGCACAAATTGAGATCAGATAAAAGTTATATATAGGTTTCATCCAAGTTATCAACCAAATGTTGCACTCAGTGATTGGTCTTCTTGCTTCAGGTATAAGGCTCATATTTCGTTTGGAAAATAGCATGACTGCCCTGTCATGATTTTTATCAGGTCCTATAGGCAAATAATAGGCCTGGACTCCACTCAGTTAAGCATAACCTTATTGTACTCACCTCAAACACTATGACAAAGGCCAGCCTTACTGCCAGAAGTCGCCAGAAGAAGGGAGTGTGGTTGCCCTTCTCATCTCTCAGGCCACGGTAGCGGCATTGCTGAGGCATAGTCCCTGGCGGAGCATAGGCGAGGGTGAAGTTGACGTATCCCACTAAGTTCCAGTCATACTCATATTGATACAGCAACTTGGGCAGGAACTCGGATGTGAAGGCAATCAGGAAGGCCTGTGTAGTGAACCCAGTGTGTTAGGCCCCAGGAAGTAGACAGTATGCTTACTGGATTAACAGAGCAATACTCACATTGCTGATGACTGCTAGGTGTGCCAACATGTCCAGGATCTTGAACCAGATGCCGATATTTTCTGCCCGCTCAGCCACAATGCGTCTGGTTTCACAAACAAACTTCTGTGCATCCAGCCGGATCTCCACCCAATTATTTAACAGTGCAAACAGTGGAGCCAGTGGGAAGGCAGCCACAAAGATAGTGATAAAGCCAAATTGGAGAACTGGAAAGGAATGAGTTTAGCCTTACTTGCCTGAAAGAGCAGTTACTGTGAACTCATTCCTCATTACACATTTGAGTAAGACTCATCCATTCTCTTCTCATATCACATTAACCACTGGGGATTTATATCAGCACTTAACAATATACCGCCACCCCAGCAAGTCTAGCAAACCTACCCATGTTGGGACATTACTTATAAAAACTGACCTGCCCTTAGACATCCCATACATTCTGGTCAGAACTCACCATACTCCAAACATTTCACTAATTAAGAATTTATGCATCTTGTGATATCTGTTTTCAGAATCCCCAGTAACTTGAATCCACTTCTCTCCAGACATTCCTTCACTCTTTTGAGAAGTCACCTATCTCCACACAGTCTGGTAACTTTGAGAACTCACCTACCTATGGACACTACAATACTTCTAATGAAAGCCCTATTTCCATACACATCCCCAGTAACTCCTGTCAGAACTCACCCATCTCCAAGTACTCCTGGAAGAGTCCCTCACTGTTGATCAGTTGGTAGTCCTCCTCCCATCTTGTCTTGTGCTTCTTTGACAACTTGACCTGCATAGAGAGGAATGTCACTGTTTACGTATCAGCTACAGCTGCTTAATTTCTCTGGGACAATTGGACTAGTATGAAATGTGATTTCATAGCTGCACCCAACCAAGCTGAGGTTTCTTCTAAACATTCGAGAGAACAGTTGTCCCACTACGACAGTACTGCAAGCATGCAACTGCTGTTGGCTGAAAGACTTTTCCCAAGTTTGATGATCCCAAAGGACCTTAATATTACATGAATTTGAGTTTTAGGAGACAGGAATCTGTTACAAAGTGACTACATACGTGGACGGAGGAAGATAATATCAAATTATATCGTATGCAAAGAGTACACTGATAAACCAGAACAGCATGGTAGGATAGTGACTAGTCTACATGCTGGATGACCAATGAATAGCAGCTTAATTTGTGGCAGGGACTAGAGATTTTTTCTTTCTTTGTAGCATCCAGACAGCTCTGGGGCCCACCCAGTTTCCTGTTCAATGGGTACCAGAATCTCACACCCCAGGGGCAAAGCGGTCAGGGCATGAAGCTGAGCACTTACCTCCATCCAGTGCTGAAATTAAGAAAGAGTGGAGCTGTACTTCTGCTCTCCTATATGCCTTCATGGCATGCACAGGAACAGCTTTGCTTTAGAATACAATGACAGGTTTAGGTTTTATCAGTGTTGAGTATTCATCCTGAATGTTGTGTCATTGGTTCAAGTCCACGTAGTGGTAAAGGACCTATACTCCTAACTGGGCTGATTTGGTTTTCCTGAGCCTATTCAGCATAATTGCTGCATAAAACACTTTGATGTAGACACTGATGGCTGTACATATTATTATCTTCCCATCATTCATTGATCATCTTACACTGTATAACCTGTGCAGTTGAGACAGGTCATTCAATAACCAAAGAAATAATTTAGCCATATCGTATCTTGCCTTTCCTCAATCTCTTCCACCCATTGAGTGTCCCCATACTTGCCTGCTTCTTATGCCACCAAGCCTTCATCTTGGGCACGAGGATCTCTTGGGCATTGTTGATGATCTGTTTGCCAATCATGATTACTGCCAGCTGCTGAGCCAGCTCAATCAGGCACCCCCCTGCACTGCACTAAACGGAGAAGAACTATGAGGAGGGGTTTCGATACACACACAACTATAAACATGAATACAGGAGCCGCAACTTTTGCTTACATCCTCATTACGTAGACGCAGAATTCGTGTGTAGTTGCCAGGGTAGCCAACAAAGTGGCCTTTGAAGAAAGCGATGTAGAAGATGGAAGAGTAGAAGTTTACAAACTGGAAGATGAACACTTTGAAGGTGAGATTGTCATCAAACTCAGTCTGGGTGCGATGCATCTCTGTAATGTGACAACAGTTGTGCAAGTGACTGCCTCATAAAGGTGACCTGTTACAAAATGGCTATTGAAATAACTTATCATCACTATTAGAGTGTTATTCTATTTGCATTGTGACTTACTGAAGTGGCTCATTATGACTGACTAGTGAGGTGACTCTCACAGCAGTAGTAAAGTGTCATTCTCTTTGAATGATGACTTAAAAATGACTTTTCCTAGGCTTCAACTTGTTAAAAATATTGATTGTAGACTGTGACTCTTAAATTATCACATGGCATGGCCAAGTGTCTCCCAACAGTGATAAAAATGATTATCACATGCTTGTTCATGTGACTTTGCTGGTGACTCCAAGTCTGTTGAAACTTGTTTATATGACTCGCTGAGTTATCAGAGCATCTCCAACATATGCTGTAACTGTGATATGCTCTTAGTTATCAGAATGACTTACCATTGCCCTTGGCTTATTCTGATGATACACATGAAAGTGACCTACCCCAGGTGGTAAGCCGGTAGGCCAATTTCTCATACACGCGACTCATTGCCATGATTATAATTAGGTTCACTATGGCACCTGTCATATTGGCAATGGCCTGTGCCTGTGACCTGAAGGTGGAGTTTCGGAAAAGTGGTATGGAGACCAGTACACGGTAGATGATGATGGCCACGATGAAGATGATGACCAGCGAGATCTGCACAGAGGGACAGCACTCAGCAAATGGTATGTCTGTGCACATATGGGTCAACAGCAGCCATAAGGAGAGACTCACCATAAGGAAGATAATGCCAATACCGGCTGCCACCCTTTTGTTGCGCAATGAGCTGGGAAAGCTGGGTTCTTGTACCCCAGTGACAGGGTTCATCTTGAGGAAGGGTGCACGGGCAGCAAACTCTGGGCGTGGTCGCTCCTCCTCTTCCTGGAAGCCCATGCAGTCCCAGTGGTGTGCTAGGCTCACTGACTTACGTTTCCAGTATTCCAGGAATGTCACAGCTTTGGGCAGGACACACTTCAGTCAATTACTTGCTTATGATTGATTCAGTAGTATCTGTTTTTCAAGTTATGGTATGTTAAGAGTATTCTCTACCATTGTTCTTAAAGTGTTCTTGTTCCCCTGCTCTGAAACATTTGGCCTTCTTATTGTAGAATGGCATAGAAAATAACAGATGAAGAAACACCCCTACAGTAATATCTGCTCCAGACGATTGTGAGCATGATATCAGAGTACACAAAGTGTGCCTTCTAGCACACTTGTGAACTGTAGTCCAGCTCATATGGGAGGCCACCGTGGTGCAGGCTAGCTGAGTTTTATTATGAGTTTTTCCAGGTGACTGTCACTCAATGTCTTTTTCAGTTACTGGCAAAACATATCAAGTTGACAGTACACTGTTAAATAACTTACAAATATTTAGCTCATATATGTGTTTCACACTCACCCCAGAAGGACATGAACACTGCATAGAACACGGTGCCTGGGTGGTCAAACAGGTATGCAAGCTGTGCATAGCTGCACACTTCGCTCAGGTTCCAGAAGCTGCAGCCTACATTAATGTCACACAGTGGACACATGTTGAAATCTTTGTCACTGCTGCACACTTCTGTGGCTAGCTGGTTGGAATGCATGGTAAACAGGCCATACAGGAACACCAGCAGGCCCACCAATGCAGCTGGCAGTAGCCATCCAGTGTAGAATCCTGGAACATTCGATCGCCCTGTGTATTAATCGTAGATGGGGTATCATCTTGCGTTACACCACCCCTTCTCAGTACTCACCTAACCACGCGAAGTAGATAGCAATCTTCTCCCCAAAGTACTCCCGAATGTGGTCCAGGGGTTGGTACTTATACCACTTTCCCCAGCGTGCCCAATATTCATACAGTACCTGCCGTGCATTCAGAGGGGTCTCAGGGACACCATTTTTCTTCACTTCATATGGGCCCTGAAAAAAGTAAGTGTTTAGTCCCTGTTTGTGGCTTCATGGCACATGAGGTTATGTTGCTACAGGTGGTACTCACATCATGCAGCGGGAAGGCAGATGAGAACGCACCCTCCTCCACCAGACGGTCTATCCCAACCTCACCCTTTTTTTTCTTGCCAAACACAGCAGTGGACAGAATCTCATACAGGATGCGGCCTCTCTGCGCACTGGTGAAGTAATTCTCCCTGTTATCACTGCCCAAGAACCTGTGTGCCATACACAGTTAGTTACAGTTTGTCTGTCATAAACAGTAACTGGGAGCAAAACAGAAATGAACGAAAGATCTTTTATGAAGCAGTTGCAGAATAAAAAGCAGGAAATTTTCCACATTAGACAAGGAATAGTTAAAAACTGACAAGAAGAGGTGATTTTCTGAACCATATATCTGAAAAGAATGATTAACAAAAGCTTTCTTCACCAGCTTCATTAAAATAAGTGATTGTCTTACTTGGTTGCATCACCCACAGTCAAATTAAAAATACGTTAATGAAAAAAATAACATGTTTTTGTGAGTGTGAACAGCCATTTACTTTGAGGCTGTGACACGGTGGTTTTGAAGCAGGAGCTGTGACCCTAGTTTGTTAACGCTAACAAAAACGAACAGCAGAATCAGTGCACAGAGGAAATTTTTGACACTGTGTGTTCAGAAGTACTGTAGTGTATTTTGCACCGATGTTTGTGTTGTAACGTCAACATGGGAGTAGTGTTACCTGTCCAACTTGGACTTCCTGAATGGGCAGGTGTAGTAGTCCAGTGGCTTGTTGGGGACTTCTTCGTGCATTATGTTGGGCAGCCTGAGTGCCTTGAGAACCATATGTGACCAATTGACTGATGGATTTGGGTGAGCCTGCCAACATAACAGCATGTAAATCATGTATATGAGATACAGTGAAGTTTGAAGGCTTTTCCTTCCAAATCATTACTCCTGAGATGCATGACAGGAATGGCCAGGTGGTTGATCCCCAGCTAAAGACTCACCCCTGACATGATACTTAATTGAAATTTGGTTTGTGACATATATTTGATCATGTTCATAACTCTTTCCATGATGTTTTAAAGGCAGGCAAGAGGTAATTAAGTGGACAAGAAGTACCTGACATACTCATCGCATTATCTTGGATGAATGGACAAATATTGAAAAATTCCAGAGCTCTTCTGGAAGTGTACATCACCCAGTAAGACTGAGAGGGACTACAATGACCATCCACATACTGGGTACTCTAATGCAGTGGTTGCCAAAGTGTACTCTGCAGATCCCAAGGGATCCATGACCAGTTCCCAAGGGATCCATGGATATATTTCTGTAATAGCTGCTTTGAAGTTTAGTGTTTTTTCTAAATTACAGTAATAATATTTTGCTAAAAGTAATCACAGAACTTCTTTAGTTGGTAATGTGTTTATTTTATATGACAGAATATCTAATTAAGAAACCTCCTGTACCCACAAAGTGAATGATGGAGGCAAGAAGTTCCTTAACCTTTTAAAGCCTAGTGGTAACTTTACGTACCACCAGGTTTAACATTAAAAAATTCTACGTGGTGCCCACATTGCGTTTATGTGCTTTGTACGGATCTCAGAACAAACGGCAACTTTTGCCTTATAACACATTAAGAGACTGGTTTTTGTAACCGAAGCGGAGAGTGTTTACAGCGCGGTACGCACTGAGTCCTTACATAAAACAGACACGCTTCGTCTTTAAAGGGTTAATACTCATGTCCTGGATTATGCAGTGTTACATTCCTTACAACATTAAACATCATGGTCGCCACCATGCAGACCTCAAATCTGTGAGTATGAGACACACCTGCAATGGCGCACGCATGTTTAGCTCCTCTGCATGGTGGCAGAGGATGGGCCAAGTGGCATGGAGTTTGATGAAGCAGAGCATCTTCTTGTTGCTGATCTCGATCACTTCCTGCAACACAAACAATTGATGCAACATCATGCAACTGCTAAATTTCATACATTTAGAATTGCATTTGCTGTGTTGACTTCACACAGTCGATGTAATGAAGACGATGTTCTGTAAATTCCTGAAGATATCGTCTGGAATGTGACGCCGTGTATTCTGGCAGGTATTTACATGTAGGACTAGACGTAGAACAAATGGCGCCCACCCCCTTCCTTGTAGACCAGTTCCATAACATTAAGACGCAGTCGAGCTGGTTAAAAATGGATGACTCTAATGGACACTTTGCATAAGGACCTTCATGCGTTTCTGCGCGCAGGTGGAGCGTAACTCGCCAGATATTTACCGGAACGAAAAATGTTTGCAACGAAAGTTGCAGAAAGAAGTAACGTTGTTTGTTCAATATAGTTTTTCCTTAAAGTTTGCTGTCTTTGAGAAAATAAAAAGGGATCGAATGCGCTATAACAGTTACGCCACGCGTATGTTCCTTCTGACGTGTATATGTTTTGCTTTGTTGAGCGGAGTATTAAAACTCTGAATATATTTTATGCAGAGCCGTCCGGTAATTTCGTCTCACATTTGATAGGAAAGCTGTAGCAGGCCGCACAGACGGATCGTTTCGGCAGAACCTACTGCCTCCATCTTTCAAACACAGAAGCACCCTTAAATTAGAAGTATTAGTGTGCTCAGAAACGTTGATACCTAAATGTCAGCCAAGTTACAGAGTGTCACACCTCAGTTAACATCCCCTGACTTAAGTACCTCAGATGTTATTAGAGACGGAAATTATTTTTGGGTCATATTGGACAGCAGTAGACTGAACGTAGCCAAAAGTCTAAAGACACATATCACCAGCTATCGCTGCTTCGCAGTCGAATCTCGGTTTTTCGCCACGACTGTCTGCCGTTAATGAATGTACTGCTAACCTCCTCCATGTCGAGGCCCGCGCGCCGCAGGTTGGTCATGAATCGCTGGCGCCATGTCTCCAGCTTGGCTCGCCTGTCACCGCAAGTGTCCAGTGCCGTTGGCCCGGTCGATGCGCATCGTCGTGGGGTCTCCTCGTACACCAGCACGAAGTCGGTCTTCCTGAGCCCGTCCCGGAAGAATATGGAGCTGTCGGCAATGGCGATGGGCTCGGGGTTGGTCGGCGAGCTCCCCCGCATGATAAGGCCCTGATCAGAGTCCTCGTCATCCTGGACACACAAACACTTGCTCAGCATTGTTACTATGCAGCCGGCCGCACTGACTTGCTAACTGGTTATGATACGTTGGACTGGCGGCGCGATGATGCAACGTGCTAGCTTTGTTACGCCTCCAAGAAACAAATAAAATGTTTCGTTAATAGTGTTAGGCGCACTGTGTACGGTTTTTGCGCTTGTTGTGCACAGACAGGGTTCAGGTACCTGCAGTCAAGCCCCGATGTAACGCCACTGTTCCTTCACCGCAACTTGTGGCGATATATCGAGGGTGGCGGCAAATCGAAATGCCGAATGGTAGGACATTTCTGTTCACCCACATCATAAATGAACAAAATGGCTGAACGTCAACATCTAAAGTTGTTTTAGAGGGTCATTAAATAGCAGAACCAACTATTTTTAAGGAAGCCCTTAAATTGGCCGAGACCTAAACGGAGAACAGTCAAACCCTGATATAATGCCACTGTTTGTTCACGGCAATTTGTGGCGGTATATGGAGGGTGGCGGTGAATCGAAATACAGGTTGAATATCCCTTATCCGAAATTCTGAAATCCGAAAACCTCCAAAATCCGAAACTTTTTGCTCTCCGACACGAACACAATGCTGTCGAAATGTAGATACTTGTAAATAAATTCGATGCCCAGTTTGTTTTTGTACCCTAAATAAAACCTAGGGCTCTATATCCATAAGCTGTATATGAAACATAAATGGATTTCGCATTTAGAGTAGGTTTCCATCCCCAAGGTATCTCATTATAATAAGCAAGTATTCCAAAATAAAAAAAATCCGAGACACTTCCGGTCCCAAGCATTTCGGATAAGGGATGATCAAACTGTACTGTGTAACAGCGAATTCCCATTCAGACTTTAATGGGCGCGAAGTGAGACTGGCGCTATATTGGGGGTTCACTGCAGTTGGTTTCACGTTCCGACCGACTTCAAGCTGCAGACAGGTCCTGAATGAGACCCGAGAGCAGCTTCAGACACGATTATGAATAGCAGGAGCCCCACTCCAGCCGGCAGTAGGGTCGCAGTCATCCGACTAAACCCTCACGGACAGAGTGGGTAAAAACAGCTT
>BLKM01005527.1:0-39497 GCA_013340265.1 Coptotermes formosanus | reverse complement strand
GGTGGTGGTGGTGGTGGTGGTGGTGGTGGTGGTGGTGGTGGTGGTGGCAGTGGCGACCGTAGCAGCAACTATACTACACAATAATAATAATAATAACAATAATAATAATGAGTGGGGACGTATTAATTTTTTCGTACTCCTAAACATGCGCACACATCTGGAAAGCATAGAGGGCCTGGCCGTAAAGCTCCACACATTCTTTACCTGGCTTATAAGTAAATGGAGTGGTCAGCCTTACGGTCTGTCCACTTTACTCAGAACTCCCGTTACTCTGAGTAGGTTGCAGCAGTAGGCGGTCTGGTTATTACGGTGAACAGAAAACTGCCAGCGCCACTACAGCAAACTGAATCCCAACCTTCTAGTTCGTATCCCGTCGCCTGTCTGTCTGATTCCGTGGGGTAGTCATCGTGTAGAGATTAGCATGGCTGTGTACTCGCAGTGCCCCCTGTCTCATCACACAAATATAAGAACAAAAAGTTTTAAGCTTTCTGCAGTAGTGTGGACGAGATATAGTCATTCTGGTACGTGATGCTGCGTCACTGAGTATTTGGTTCCCGACGTTTCGAGACAGAAGTTTGGTGGCCCGTGTAAGCGTTGAAGATGAGAACACTACGCTGTCTCGGAAAATCGGAATAAAAATACCCAATGACGCAGCACCTAATCCCGGAAAAACAGCAGTGAACTCTCTTATTTCGTAACTAATATTCCATATTTTTCAGTCGTCATGGTCTAGTGTCTCGTTTTATTCCTGCATTAACATTGAAAAATACCAATCCTAGGGACCACTGCTTCCCAGAATTGATTTTCCGCCACTTCAATCGAGGGAAGGCGGTCTTTTCGTAGTTCGCGTGGAAAGTAAATGTAATTAATAACGTTTCCTCAATGTAACATTTTTATCGCAGTATTTTCCGTCTGACCGGATCCATAATAAAATGCATCCTCATACTGTTCGTTAGTGATATTATTCCTAGTCCATATTACGACATAAGAATCAGTTCTGCGTTGTGCTCCACAGACAATAGCAGCGTGACTTCTAGAGGCTCCCGAAACTTAGAAAATTTGAAAACTGCAGCTTTAAGGATGGCAGTTTCCATGTGACTGGGGATTGGCGTACCATGACATAAACACTGCGCAAAAGAAAACGAATACATATCCCGAGTGGGATTCAGATTCGTAACACCTGTATTCGGATGTTTCAGGAGAATGTAGAAAATTACAAGACGAGGAGCATTGTGATTTGTATTATTTATATGGGCAGATAGGCAATTGTGTAGCCAACATGGGGCAGATCAACAATGCACAAAAGATTACAGGCGGATAATCTAAGGGAAGAAAACATTTTAATGACGTCGACCTAGATATTAACATAATATTCAAGTACATCTTAAACGCATGATGTGGTAAAATTTGGACTGGGAATGTGGGAGGTTTTGGAATGGATCCATCCAGCGCGGGCTACGATCTGTTTTCATATCGCTAATTCATGTGTAAAACTGTACACAGCCGCATAAGGTGAAACGTGTACGTGACTTAAAATCTTTACAGTTAAAAAATGAGTAAAGCTTCTGTCTAAGGACAAATTTTCCTCTTATCAGAGAGGTCACCTCGTGACGAATATGGCTGGAATGTTTGAATATCAGATTCAAAATAGGGTCGGGAATAAAGTGCTTGACACCATGTCTTTAATTTCGACCCCAATCCAACCTTGAAGTTGGAAGCAGCAACTTCCTCGAAAACACTGGCACCCACTTACCTGACTCTAAGGTACTAAGACGTATAGAAACACAATGTGACGCTAAAGGCAATAAGAGCCTGCAGTCCTACAAAGAAGAGATAAAGGGCTCCCAGCTATTTCCAGTCTATCCCCAGGACCTTGTAGTGCAATTTTATCTACCCCACCTCGAGAAATTGCAAGATCGTTTATGGAAATAACAAGTTTGTCAAGTGCGTATACAAGGTATTTATTAGCAACTCGATTTAGAAGACAGGTAATTTGAATAGAAGGAACGATCCCCTACAGTAGCGAACTTATTACCTCTCAGATTGTGTAGTACCGGAGGGACTCCCCACTGCAGCACCCATTCCTCTTGAAGCTTCTGCCGCACCCCGCGCGTTCCATTGCTTTGCTTCAGTAAATGTAACGCCACAGTTAGCAGTAACACAATCAGCGTCTTCAGTATTTCATTAGGGTAAAATTTTAACACAGAGTAAGTAGATCTATCTGCATAACTCTCGTAATATCACTCCTCAATATCTGTCTTTAGAAAGAAGGGTTTTGGATCAGCTGAGTTGCTGTCACGAGAGAAAATGATTTGTGGTTTTTGTAATTATCCTCTTTTAACTGCATAATTTCTTACAGCACTAGTGGTGTAGTAGATTATAAAAAAGAAACTGGAAAAGAGAAATTCATACAAAAGTTTCAGCTTGAAAGCTTAAAGCAGACAGCAGTTTTGGAAAATACGAGCGTAAATGAGACGATAATATTAAAGAGGTTTTCAAATAAATAGTCTCTGAGTATGTGAACTGGATTCAGTACGAATTACGGACCTCTGGAGGACTCTTTTGAAACAGGTAAAGCACCTGCGGTTTCCATAAAAGCAGGGAATGTATTGAGTATCTGGGGCCTATTACATTCTGTAAATGGCTTGTGTTCGCGGAATTATTTAGTCAATTAGATCAGTTTGAAAGACGTTCTGGAAGAAGGCGATGATTGTCTGTTTCAAGAAAGGCTAATTTCCATGACTTGTGTCGTGACAGGGAGGAAGACCGTGAAAAGTATGGAAGTACAGACATCCCGTTACGATGCAAACATCGGAATCCCTTAGACGTGTTGTCTCATGTGCAAAAAAAGTAAATTATTCTTTCTGACAGTTCACGTTCACTCTTCATTTAGACCGTTTCGCGTAACGGAAGTCATCGGATCCCTTACCTTTGTCGTAGGTTTGGGTCCACGCTTTTGTCTCAGTGTGTTGTAGTCAATGTTCCCTCTAAGCTGCGCGGGTTCGCTGTCGCGCTGTAACTGAAATGCTTCCGCGTACACTGAATTGTTGCCACACAGCTGGAAATTTTCAATTTTCGTTGTAAATATTCGTATTATTCATATTACAAAAAAACTTTGAAAGTGCCGCGCAGTCGTCAGATCGTGTAAAAAGTTTCTGCTCAGAGCAGTAGCAGGTCCGCGCAGCTGTCAGAAAAATTAGAGGGAACGTTGGTTGTATTTATTAGGTTTTTACTAATTATACTGAAAGAAGGTGATGGACATGCTTAGCTTCGGTTCACAGATACGTATCACGTCTAGGAAATATTTTGTTTGTTGCACATCGAATTTTTTTAGGTTGCCCCAAGAGATGGTAGAGATTTCAGACAGGAAATTTTCCTATAGATAGGTACTTGGAATTTTTAGAGACGAAGTAAGGGCTCACTGGACATAACTTCATAAAGACTAGCTCTATAATCTGTACTCCTCACCTAATACTATTGAGGTAAATAAACCAATAAAGATGAAAAGGACTGAGGATAAGCCACATATGAGCAAACAAGAAATACACACTAAATTTTTTTGAAGAAAGAAATTCGAGTAAAATGTGGGCTTATATGTGAAATTTAGACCCGGATTTAACTTGGTCAAAAGAGGAACCAGTCTTTGTTGAACATATTAATGAATCCATCATTCCATAAATGTGAGGTAATTATTGAGCAGCTGATCGTCTATCAGTTGTTAAGTGACGACCCTCGATGAGTGAGTTACATCTTACATTCAAGACGTCACTCCTTGAAAAAAGGACAGTTGCTCAGTAAGTCCCACGCCCCTCCTATCGTTCGAGTACTGTTCCTTTAGTTTGGTTTATATATTCCTAACACATACACAGAATTTATCGAGGTAGCCGGTCTTAATAAGCAATGTGCACAATAGCTAATGGTTGCGCAACTTTTATATCTGAATCTTTCCTGTGCCACATAATATAAGTCATTTATTATGACGCTGTACATTCCTTCACGGGGATAATAGCAGGTAGGAACTTTGAAGAGCTTGAAGCCAGCTTCTGGAATGAAAATCGTAGGCTGCTAATGGGAAGGTCTCTGCTTCATGTCAATGTAATGACTGTGTTACAACAGTCTGGTTGAAGTTAAAGGTCGTAATAGAGGTAAATCCTTGCAGAAGCAATATGCTGACAGCTGTCCTTAATCTGGAATACAGAGAAGTGACTTTTAACCTTTTAACGCCTAGTGGTAGATTTCTGTACCATCAGGTTTAACATTAAAACATTCTACATTCTGCTCACAGTGTATTTACGTGTTTTATCTCAAAACAGCAATAATTTCCGTGTACAGAATTAACTGACTTGTTTTCGTAACCGAGATGGAAAGTGTTTACTGCGCGGTACGAGCTTAGTATTTAAATATAGTACGGTTTGTGCTGTTCTTATTCTTTAAAGGGTTAAAGGCATTAACTCAATACAACAGAGACCTTCTGAAGAAACTAATAGTCGCTTAGCTAGTCAAGAAGCTCCCACACTTTATTAAACCATGAAATTTAATATTTCACAGCACCGTACTCTCCTTGACCAAATGAATCCAGCATAGACCTACACCCTCCCACATTAGTTCTGTAGGATCCAATTTAATATTCTGCTTCCCTGTATGCCAAGGTCTTCCAAGTGTTAACTTTCTTCCAAGCTCTGTACGCATTTCTTTTATGTCTCATACGTGTTATATTCGCCATCCATCTTTCAAACTGACACAGATAAATTTCGTGTCCAGTGTCCTAGACCGTACACAATGGAAAAAACGTCAAAGCACGCGTCAATTATATGATGAATTTTAGGATTTTGAAGTGTTAGGCTTTACAAGCTGATAAAGCTTATAATTTATTCGCAATTAATTCCTTCCAATAAAAATTTTGAATTCGGACTTTCTTTCTTTCTTCCCCTCTACAAGGACCTGTTCAGCAAATAAATAGCTTATTTCAAGTCCGAAGCCTAACTAACTCCATGGAGCAGAGGCCTTCTTGAGAAGCTAACAGTTTCTCAGCTAGTCAAGAAATTCCCCGCATTTTATGGAACCCGAAGGTTCATTACCGCATTCACAAGAGCCCGCCACCTGTCCCTATCCTGAGCCAGCTCAATCCAGTTCATGCCCCCCCATTCCACTTCCCGAATATCCATCGTAATATTATCCTCCCATCTACGCCTGGGTCTCCCAAGTGGTCGCCTTCCCTCGGGTCTCTCCACCAAAATCCGGTATGCACCTCTCTCCTTCCCCATACGTGCCACATGCCCCGCCCATCTCATTCTTCTCGATTTGATTACCCGAATAATATTTGGTGATGAGTACAGGCCATCAAGTTCCTCGTTATGCAGTCTTCTCCAATCCCCTGTCGCCTCGTCCCTCTTAGGCCCAAAGATCCTCCTCAGCACCCTATTCTCGAACACCCTCAGTCTTTGTTCCTCCCTCAGTGTGAGAGACCAAGTTTCACATCCATACAGAACAGCAGGTAAAATTATAATGCTGTATACCCTAATCTTTGTGCTTTTGGATAGTAACCTGGAAGACAAAAGATTCTGCACCGAATGATATCAGACATTCCCCGACTTCAATCTGCTCTTAATTTCTTCATGAATGGAGTTTCGATTCGTTACGGTTGCTCCCAAATATTTGAATTCTTCCACCCTTTCAAAGGATTTATTATCTATATTTATGTTGTGATTGTGTCCTGCATTCTGATTTCGAGACATGACCATGTACTTAGTTTTCTCAGCATTTACTTCTAGACCAATCTCCTTATTAGCAATCATTAAATCTTCTGCATTTTTCTTTATACTATGTATGCTTCCGCCCAATATATTAACATCATCGGCATAAACTAGAAGCTGATGTGTACCATTCAATTTCAAGCCCTCCTGGTTTGCCTGAACCCTCCTAATGGGATATTCTAAACCAAAGTTGAAAAGCAATGGCGACAGAGCATCTCCTTGTTTCAAGCCATTCTTAATAGGAAACGTGTCAGACAAACGTTTGCCTACCCGAACTCTGCTATACGTTTCAATTAGGCACATTTTTATTAACCTTACTAGTTTCATGGGGATACCGAACTCAATGAGAATATTATACAAGACCTCCCTCCTAACTTGATTCATAGGCTTTCTTGAAGTCTATAAATAGCTGATGCACTGCCTCATTGTATTCCCATTTTTTCTCAAGTATTTGACGAATGCTGAATATATGATCAGTAGTTGACCTGTTACGTCGAAATCCACACTGATGATCCCCAATAATTTCCTCTGCATATGGAGTTAACCTTGACAAAAGAATGTTGGATAGAATTTTGTACGTAGTCGACAAAAGTGATATGCCTCGATAGTTACTACAATCTGTTTTATCACCCTTTTTATAAATAGGCACAACGACCGACTCCTTCCATTCCTCAGACAATTCCTCCTTATTCCAAATAGAAATAATAAGTTTATGGATTTCAGACCGAATAATCCTACCACCTGCTTTAATCAATTCTGCTGGAGTCCGAAGCCTAAGCCTAAGCCAATTAAAAATCCAGTTTCCTACATCAGCACACTAGCAACCCAAACAAGAACACCGCTGCATACTTTTCCATCTTGATTATTTGTTTCTATTCGTAACTCCAAAAATACATAGAAGGCAGCACGGCGAACTTATGATGTCAAATGAGTATTCCTTACACAATGGAATTTCTAACGTGATTTTTTAGGCTGTAGATGTGCTGAAGCAGTCCTTCATTTATTACAAGAAAACACAATAAAGGCAAATAAACGTAGATTTTCCCAGTGGGTTTCGAACTAGCGACTTTTGCGTGCGATTAAAAAGCACGGCTGTAAAATCGAACGATAAACTTCAAATAGAGAGTGGCTTGAACATGAATGTGGATGGATGAATGAATGAATGAATAAATAAATAAATAAATAAATGTACTTTGGCGTATATGCAGCCAGTAATGTGTGTGTTTTCTATTCAGCGACCTTGAAAGCGTGCTACTTGTATAGGTAATTCGTGTCATGGAGTTAATAGGCCAAATTGTGCACTAGAATAGCGCCCACATGTTAAGAGGCGTGCATAATGATGGTGCTAGGGCGTTCTGCAGTGGTTATTATCTTACTCACTTTCGCTGGTAAAAATAGTTCACATAGTCTGAGATCGGCGTGACGTACCTCAATGAAACTGTTTTCTCACCTTGATACTTTGTAGAGATGAAGGCTGCTTCCTAATTTGGTAGTCCAGTTCATTATTTGTATCTTCCGCAAAATTAACTGGAGTCTTGAGATGTAAAATGAAGTGGGCTGCGATCCACATTAAGAATATACTCTACAATAAATTAAAGCCCTCTCAACCGCAAATTTCACCCAAATATTTCAAAATTTTGCTTCTACCTCACAGAAAACATGCAGAAGTTCCTTTACAAAATCCAAGCGTTTAATGATGTTCAAGGATAAAACCGCTCTTTATTGTGGGAGACATAAGAAATGAAATACACAGTGCGGCAAAATGAAAATATTTCTGGTATTAAAGCCAGTAACTTGCAGTCTTAACATTGCCAGAGGAAACTAAATAAAACTAACCACAATATCCGGTTTCCGCGTCCAGATCGATTCACACGACCTGCAGAATGGGACGTCGTCGTGCCAACTGCTTGATTGCGACGATTACCACTCATGGAGCTGGGACACCGTGGGTAGGACACGGGCCGGAGGGCCCAGGAATCTTCCTTCGATTTCCCTCAGGGGTAGGTTTTCTTTTGTTTTCTGCACAGTATTCTGACCAGATCTGAAGCCATTCATTGGGCACCACTGGTTTTCTTAAGTGTTTTTAACTGATGATTCACATCCCTCTAGCGAAGTGGTTAAGAAGGCGTGGCGATGTACCTCCATCCACTCCCCCATATCCCTCAGAGACATGCGCAGGGACAGGTTTACCTTCAATAAATAAGATATGGTGGTCTTGGATGATTCAGGGTAGGGTCTACTGATGGCGGTAATAAAGTAAGGATTTTCTTAAATTGACGATAATTTATTGAGTAGGTTAGAGACTAAGTTATTTAGTGCAATTAATTTAATATGGAAAAATATAAAACCCTGTTCAACCGAGCCCAGAACACTGTAGTGCCAGTCGGAAGTGCCTAAAATGACTGTGTAGCCGTTTCTAATGCCATAAGCCTAACAATTTCAGATGAGAAATTTAATGACATTAATAAATACTTTCCTGCTAGAGATCCTGAGGCCAAGTACCGCGTTAGCCCAGAGAAACACTGTGATCGCCACTTCTTACCTCGCTTGTACATTAATCTTTGTTAAGTCCTCGGTTGTGTGTGTTGTTGCGTGGTGGCTCAGGATTTCCTTATTTTATTTATCTATATGTCTGTTGCTATATACTGCATTCATATTTAATCAGGCTAGGTATGTTGGGCGAAAAATACAATATATGAAGTTCAATATCTGTTAATTTTCTCCAATACATTTTTCCTCTGTTTTTTGAAGCCCTTATGTTTTTCGAATACTGGGATAGTACGCTTCGTTCCTTTGGTTTTTGAAGCCCTTACATTTTTCGAATACTGGGATAGTATACTTTGTTCCTTTGGTTTTTGAAGCCCTTACGATTTTCGAATACTGGCATAGCATCTTAAGCTTGCTACAAAAGAACGGCTTCTCTCCTTTCAACTTTACTATATACTGTAATATTTCGCCAAATTGTATACCTGATGGGCTTTACAGAAAAGCTTTTCATTCTTCAAACATGAAGTTCGTCTAACTAATATTTAAAAATATAATACCTACCTCACAGGAAGCAAAACATCTTCCTTCACTCCCAGTGTGTTACAGCACTCAGAGGTTCCCAGCCCTCTTACATGTGGTGGTATCTAGTGGCATGACATTAGTACGGACAATGATGAAAATCACTTAACTGGTTCTGAAGTTATCAGATGAGACACACATACGAAAAGAAATACTTATGCCATAAACTTATCTGTTCTCACAGAAGAGAGAAATTAGGCTAAATGGTGCAAGGCGAAGACATACACACGTAGAAATTAACTGGGAGATTCTGAGTCATAAATATTGATCAGTCTGACTGATGGGTTAAACAGGGCTATTTCCTGTTTAAGACACAGAAAACGTGATCTACAAAACTGTGTGCACTTGAGGTTGTCAGTATTATCTTTACAGCTATCGTTGAGGCTAATTGAAGATATTTTATAGGAAGGCATTGTGTGTCCAGACGACCGCAAGTAGTAGCTCTCTTGATGCAGGACTGTTCATCAATTAAGCTATCAGAACATTGTCTAGTGTCATAGATATGCTAACAGGTTAACATTATACCACGCTTTTAACATGTCCGTAACGTCTCGTCATTGACATTTACAGACGCCAGTAATTTTACAGTCCACGGAAGAGAATACAGAAACATTCTTACAGTCAGTTATCCGGGGAATGAGAGTTTAGATACATTGTACAGTCGCGGAACTGAGGTTTGTCTTGAATTTTTCTTACAAGGATGAAACAGATGTGCAGCGCAGTGTACGAGAATTACATGCGAAGATTTAATTAACCTTTTAAAGCCTAGCGGTAACTTTACGTACGACCAGGTTCAACATTAAAAAATTCTACGTGGTGCCCACATTGCGTTTATGTGTTTTGTACGGATCTCAGAACAAACAGCAACTTTTGCCTTATAAAACACTAAGAGACTGGTTTTTATAACCGAAGTGGAGAGTGTTTACAGCGCGGTACGCACTGAGTCCTTATATAAAACAGATACGCTTCGTCTTTAAAGGGTTAAAACACCTTAACGAAAGAAACTACTTGGGATTTGTAGACTTAGATGGCAGCATAATATTAAGACGCGTTTGAAACAAACAGGGTCTAAGGCTGTGAAATAGATTCGTCTGCCCCATGATAGTATCTACTGATGGGCTGAGGTCTGCGCTCTTCTGGGATATTACGCGGCGTCGTGTGGTAATTGTTTACCGACGTTTCGGGACAACATATCGGTCCTATCTTCAAGGGTCAAAAGTCCGAGAAGAAAAGAAAACAAAATACGACGCCGCGTAATGTCCCAGAAGAGCAGAGATTTCATCAAAATTGCGGCGGAAGCCTGAAATCAAGGTTAGTGATAGGCTGTTGCCAACTCGAACATAGCCTTCTATTTCCATTAAACGTGTGTTGTATCTTAACTATATTCCGGTTAAGAAGACACTAAGCACACAGTCGCATCAACTCGTCCGCCCGTCAAATATCTTCCCATTCTTAGTCTGGCTTTCGTTCCGTCTACAGGATCTGTGATTTCCCTTTCTTTTAACCTTTTAATGCCTAGCGGTAACTTTACATACGACCAGGTTTAACATTAAAAAATTCCACGTGGTGCCCACATTGCGTTTATGTGTTTTGTACGGATCTCAGAACAAACAGCAAGTTTTGCCTTATAAAACATTAAGAGATTGGTTTTTATAACCGAAGTGGAGAGTGTTTACAGCGCGGTACGCACTGAGTCCTTATATAAAACAGATACGTTTCGTCTTTAAAGGGTTAACATTTATGATGACATGCTGGAAGTATGTGATTTTTGGTAGAGTAGCGAGCGACCTACATAAACACTTTTCATTCAAGTCCCAGATGAGTGGCTTCCATCGTCTTCAGGGGGACTGTGCTCCACTGAGTTAGGTACTGGCTTAATGTGAGCAGGTATATGACATAAGACGCTTTGTTTCTACGCCATTTTGTTATGACACAGTACAACAAAAACATTTTTAAATTCATGCCACTTGTGTATTTATACAGTCACTCCCCCACTTAGGCTATTTCAAGTTACGCAATTTCAGACTCACGCAATTTATAAAAGTAAAAAAATGAAATAGTAACACTTTTGAAGCGCGCAGCGAATTCTTGCTTGCGAGAATTAAAGCGCAGTGAGAAGGTGGCAGTAGAATACTGCTGAATGATAACACAGGCGACGAGGCGATCATGCTGCGAAAGATCGGATTCCAGTGTTTGGAGTTTGGATTTCGACTGGATTCCCTTGTGTATACATATATAGTTGACTATGTTGACTATGTGTACTCAATTCCGACTTCCGTCTGGCCTTGCGGAATGTAACTATTGAGTAAGTTCGGGCGTGTCTGAGTATTTGTATTTGCGGTTGATCTAATCACGCTGTCACTATAAGGCTATGCATGTGTGGCATGATATGATGGTTTAATGAATAATGAATTGTAAGTAATGTGCGGCGAAAGAAGTCATGGCTTGATTTGAAGAATTATCCAGGCAGCTTCCTACGGGGAGTGAGAAAAACGGTGGAAACCTTAATCGTGTTAGTCATTGTCCCGACAGATTTTCGAACCGAACGCCTCCCAAACACGCGTCAGAAACATTACCGCTTGAGACAGCTTGCTCGCTGGAATAAATAAAATGATGATGTTCAACTTCCTGTCTTGAACATGTGACAAACTAAACATCGTCAGATTAACCCTTTAAAGACGAAGCGTATCTGTTTTATATAAGGACTCAGTGCGTACCGCGCTGTAAACACTCTCCACTTCGGTTATAAAAACCAATCTCTTAATGTTTTATAAGGCAAAAGTTGCTGTTTGTTCTCAGACCCGTACAAAACACATAAATGCAAGGTGGGCACCACGTAGAAATTTTTAATGTTAAACCTGGTGGTATGTAAAGTTACCGCTAGGCTTTAAAAGTTAATAAATTGCAAGAAACCCCATGGCAAGCAGATCACATTGTTGTTCACATGTATACCTAACCACCACTTCATTTCACATTTTCACAATTGCTTAGGATTAAATTTAATATTATGTTGTGTATTCTCTTATCTACACCAGAGTCTACCCATCTGATATTCGTTCCATGATTGTACAATCTATTGACTCATCAAATGATTTCTTTCCGCTATTGAAATAGATGTCATATGCGTTGCGCTGTGTCATGGCGAGTCATGCCCCCCACTCCCCCCCGTCTGTCTGTCTGTCTGGCTGGCTGGCTGGCTGGCTGGCTGGCTGGCTGGCTGTGCGATACTGGCAGGGTCCACCTGTCAGTTTGTATGGTGTGGTGAAGGGAGCCTTTCTCATTTCCACACGAAATGAATTCCTCAGGGGACGGAGTCCTCCTTTAGATTCTCACAATTCGCGCCTTTTAAGGAATCATAACAATCTTTACACTTTCCAAAAGAACCCGCCTCTGGGGCCGTATCTCGAGCCAAAAGAATCCTATCTAACTCTCACACGCCACGCCCCGAAGACGCGATTTTTTTCCCCCCCAAAACCAAGGAAGCTGGCTGAAGGGGTAAGGATCCTAACTGGGGATTTTCAAGATTTTCAGCCGTCCTTCCAGGGAAACGCTGGGATAAACTTAAAGTATCCTGCCCCCACCATGAAGGAACATAGGGGGAGTAGAAGTATAACTCCATTCAGTCTTAATCTCGGCTCTAGATAGAGGCGAGTGGTTAAATTCACGCCCCGGCCGCTGTGCCTGCAGGAGAGAACGCTCGTGTCCATTCAATGGGAGTCTGGGTGGGCTCCACAGTAGGTCTGAAGTTTTTATAAAGAAGACAGAAATCTTGTCTGTGCCCAGGTTAGGTCCACGGACCGTGCAGCCCCTAGCCCAGTCAGCATACCGACTGCACTGTACTGGCTCCAACCGCTGGAATAGCACCTCAAGTTAAGCCACGGTATCTTCTTCTTGCCACATCCTTTTCACTTCAGTATTTAACGATCTATTACTATTAGACTGTGTATAGTTTGGGGTTCTGACAGCGTAGTTAAAGAATATGTATAACAAATAGATAAGGTATAGCCATTTCCTACCGGGTCTTCCACGTCTTACGTTCCTTCCAGTCTATATGCATTTCCCATTCTCCAAACTCGATATATGCCTCTCGCATTTCAGTCTCCTTGGTTTGGTGATCTTGATAATAATTTACGAACAGCACAAATTAATCAGGTCCCATATCCAAGATTCTGTAGTTCCCACTACTTCCTATGTAAAAAATATTTTAAAAATCTGGAATAGGGTATTTTTTGCAGTTCGTAAAGTGCCGGTCAGTATGTGACAAGTGTGTTCATTATCGGGTTTCGTTGCGGTGCGGAATTCAAGATGCAGGATGCTCTAAATCGATTAGAGTTTAAAATTTCGCATGAAAACTTTTCAAAAGATAGGCCTACTCTCACAGTACCATGCCAGGATTTGTCTGGAGGAAATGAAGAAATCTGTGAAAGTGGTAGGATACGCATTTTTAAAACAATTCCCGTTTTAATATCAACATAATTCTTATACGATTTACCTGGAGATGAAAAATATGCTTTGACTGTAGATTCGTAAAATTAGATTGTAAACAGCTATATCTGTTGTAGAGTAAATTTCACTCCCGAAAATATTAAGTTAGTTTTAAGATTTCATCGGCTTCGTATATTTTGAATCGTATTTGTTTTTTTTTATGGGTAGCCATTGAAGATAAGTCGACAAGAAACTCACTGACCAATTGCGTAACTAAGGAGCCAACCAGTCAAGTATCTAAGCAACGAAACAACAACTTAACCATCATAGGCACCACAGCCGATTTTCAACTGGGATTCCAGTACGGAGAGCATGTTCTTTTTGCTATCGATAGCATATTAGTGATCCTTTTAAATTATAATAGCGAACGTAAGTATCACCTGTTTTAACTCTCATGAAATCTGACCTTTTTCTCCACAAAATTCGTATGTTTCGTATGAGCCTCAAAATAAAAGTGACTATCTTCTATCATTGAACAGCCTTCACTGACTACCCTTGTAATCGAGACATACGATGTGCATTGTATGTGCTACTGTGAGGTAGGCACTGAATTTTAAAATGTTATTCAGATTAAATTCAGGCTTCAAAATGGTAAAGGTGCTTCTCGAGTAGACTGGATGTGCAAGTCATTGCGTAGCTTCGAACGGAGTGAAAATTATTAATGATGAATCTGGAGTATTTGTAACTAAATGGTTGGCAGTTGTTGTAGGATGGCACATCAGCATATTGCTGTACGACATTACTTTCATGATGGCGTCCGGTCTTGGGATCGAGATTTAAACCGGATCCTCTGGAATATGAAGCAATAATTTAAATTGGTCGTCTTCTGACGTAGTCTCGAGTGTTGGTACTTTATAACATCTCTAATGTGTTGTGTGTCATGAGGTGGTGTAGTAGGTGCTTGCGGAGGATTACAAGTATACTGCCTCTGCAATCAATGTAGCATTCCATCTATCTATTCTATTTTGTAACCCAGAAGAACAAAATACCTTATAAATCTTCATCGTCGTGAAACCTCGAATATGATTCACGTAACGTCAATTGAAACATGGATGGTTGTGAAAATCGGGACGTATCTAACTGGAAGCGCTCGTGGGTTCATTTATTTTGTGTTTGCTGTAGCTTAGAAGAACTCAAAAAAGATTTGGTAGGTGGCCAGTCCCCCCGAAGCAGAATCTGAAATCGGGCTTTGTCTAATTAAAGCCACACGCTACAGAATCTGTTGAACAGTTACAACTCACAGGAGCTGATTGCCGGTTTCAGAAAGTCTCCGCTGTGACGTCTGACGTCCTCAACTCCTGGAGGCGATCACACAACAGAAAGGAGGGCGATACGATAACATGTTTATGGACCGTAACCTCGCCCTAATGGACGTGGGGGTTCAGTGGGCTTGCACTTTCGAGCTGTTGTTTTAACCCGTTACAAAACACCCCCTTCACTTACTGACGGCAGTTTCTGATATCTTCATTTCGTAAATCTTAATTTTAGTACCTGCTGCTTCTCAGTTGTTGCTGCACACATGACACCAGCATTACAGATGGTCTTTGCTTACGATCAGCTGACTAGTCACTTCCTTTCATTTAAGTAGATCTTATGTGATGATGTCGCTTGATTCAACTGTTTTACGACAGACACTAGAGAGCGGCTGTTATGAAAGCAGTAATAAACGTCGGGTTCCGGAGAATGAAGGATATTCTTCTCCACCTGCCAAACTGTCAGCTTCTGAAAAGGATTCTGCCCCATTAATTTAATTAGCTGTGTGGTTTTTGTTTGGGTGGTTGGTAGGTTGGTGGTAGGTAGATAGGTGGGTAGGTAGGTAGGCAGGCAGGCAGATAGGTGGGTAGGTAGGTAGTTTGGTGTAGATCGATTTAAATGCATCGTTTTATAAGAATCTCCAACGTTTAAGTTATTTCATATTCTGGGGTATTTTTTTAGTACGTGCCTAAGTACACGAGTAACTGTGTTTCATAGAGAGCTCTACGAATGCTCAGTCATTAGGAATTTTTGTTTCTAGCATTTTGCTTTCCAGAATTAGGTACAATTTAATAATGGACCCTATACGATTTTCGTATAAATCCTTGGAGGGGTCACTAGCCCCTTCCAACATATATATTCCTGTCAGGTAAATTAAAATCCTAGATGAGATTTGAGGTTCTCACAGCGGTGTTTTGGAGAATTCAGGTCTTCTGTGATGTGACTCTTTTTCCCTGGGTTAGTGCATCCCTACATTTCGAAGACACTACTGTCCTTTGCAGGGTGGGTGACCACTAGTCAAGAGACATAGCGTCACATCCCCGAAGACCCGAATCCAGTAATACGCAAAATATTAGCCTGTCTCACATCCCGCCTCCTATCCCAGTAATGTTGAGACCCCAATACGTCAGCAGACTTCTCTTCTTCTGCTGCTGGTAGACTTCACTCCACGGCTCCATCTTTGGAGCAGTTTCAATGGAGGTGAAAGATATCGTATTATAGCAAGACATTTTTAACCTCTTCTTGCAGAATGCCAGCGGGTCCAACCATACGAGTATATCTGTTTCTTCTGGTACCCTCTCATATTCACCTTGCCAGCTTAATCCTGCTCACTCCACTTTACGTGGAGGTTTCTCTACAGTTTTTGAGGAAATTTCCCTTTTATTAATTCGATACTTCGAAGAAAGAGCGTGTTCCTAAGTTGGTTATGAAAAAGACGTTTTTATTCCTGTTTTCACAAAACCTGTGAAATTTATAAAACATATTACTTCAGAGCGGATACTGTGCAGAGCACCTGTAAACAGTTTATGCCTCGAGTTTTATGCCAGACCGCGTCATTTTCCTGTTCCACGATGGACAGAGAAGTGTCAAGCCGCTGTCCACGCTCGGAACCTACTATTGCTTCCTTCCGACACCATCACACAGAGGAAAAGCTCGTGAACTTTTAAACGACCTTTTGGCAGTACAAACGGCACTCGTGTGAAAAACACCTGTCTTCAATGTCCACCGATATAACTTTCAGTGTTGTATGGAACTATCTACGTCCTGTGTTGGTTCAACGGAATTACTCATGCAGTTAAAAACAAAGACTGCGAACGAGGATCGCAAATCCTGTCTAAAAGTCTGCCACAATGTCTACACGTCTCACGAACAGCCTTGGCTACCGTCTGCATACTTTATGATGTCTTCTAATTGGCCCGCTGTAGGAAACGTTAGAAAGACCTTACATTTACATGTTTACATGTCACAGATAAGTAAAAGGTTTCTGAAAATGCAACTGCGAATAACTTCTGGCATCGTGCCTCGCGCAATGGAAAGGTCTATCCGTCACTTTCTGTCTGGTCTAGCATTCTTTCTTCATTAGACGGACTTGGACGCTTCCTGACTGCTTCTTTGTTGGATTGTGCCGCGCCAGAGGGCGTTGGTACTGTACCATCATATGACTGTGTTCTGTCGGGCTGAGAGCAGCCGTTATAGCGAGACAGAGGACGTACGCACCCATTTGTTTGGGCGTTGTTACACTCAAAGTATAATCGAGATGGACGCGTTTAGAAATATGGAAATGCACAGTTGTAACTCTTTTCATGTGATCATGCTGAACGTGTAAGAGCAAGCTTGTCAAATATTTACGACATGTACGCTACTCTTCTTCAGATACGAGTATTTCCATATTTACAATAAAGCCAACAATTATTACACATTGATATTATATATCTGACTCCCTCCAAGGAAGTGTTTGGATATTAACTTTAAGTATGCCATGACGGCAATTCCCACCCAACTCTTTCATTTTTCATTATTCACTAATGTTACTACCCTGTCACGCTAAGTCTGAGCTTATGGCACAGCCGATTAATAAGCAATAAAATAAGTAACTAGCACTTAATATCTCTGAACCACTGTCTACATAATGTAACTGCCGAATATTCATGGAGAAATATCTTTGGAAAGGACTCACGTAGAACACTTAGGAAGATATGAGAAAAACTGATCTTGATGTAATAAGTTTAGAGGGCAGGAGGGATGTGAAACTGGCCCAAAATAGTGCCCAGGAATGATCTTTGATGATGTCCTTTGAAATCTACTCCTAGAACTTTCATTGGATGGTTGGTTGGTTATGTAGCTAATTGTTTTGTTACTTCTTTAGTCAAGGTCTTTGATTGATTGGTAGGTAGGGAGGTAGGTTCGTTAGTTGGATAGTTTGTTGATTCTGTTATTATTTAATTATTTAGCTGAACAGTTAGTTACCTGAATGAGTCTAGGTAACAAGTCAGCACTAAGCCAGTCCACGTTTTCCCAGAGTTCTACCAAATGCCTTCGGATTTTCAGAACTAATTCTGATACAGAACAAGCCAGAAGGATCAACTGGAAAAGGAACGTAGAAGACAAACTTTGAGGCGGTTCATTTCGTTGTGTATATGATACCAATAAAAGACTAATACACCATACTTCAAGCAGAGCTCTGTATTTTTCACAGCAGTCAGCTACATGTTTCGGCTTGTAACAAAGCCATCATCGGGCTGCATACGAGGATCACAAAGATAAAATCAATAACTTAACATACGCAAGTCAAGACCTTAACTTGTTACATCAATGGAAAATAGTATCACGTGAATTTTAATTCATTCATGAACCGATGGCTGATTTAGCTGCCTGTATAAGACAAAATGTCTTAAAAAGTTTGTAGACGTGAGACAATACAAAAATCTGGTTGGTTTGAGACTAGATAAGCTCTTTTCAAATAGCTGTTTGTGGTTGAAAATAATATTGAAAGAGAACACAATTAGGTCTCTAAGCATTATGGGACCTTGTGTGTCGGGTAAGTGGTTCCAGAAGTTTTGAAGGATTATGGCGGTTTAAATTTCGAGGGTTAAGCAGTCCAGCCCTTGGAGACTGAAGTCTGACGATCCTTCGAAATTTGGGGAAATGCTTATCCAACGACATAGAGCCACATTTCAGAAAACTTGAATCCTCACCCACACTATTGTAAGAACTTCAAGTATCAGCGAAAAAAAACTTTACCTTCGTACGTAAAATGTTTACAAAATCTACGCTTTCAGTACCTTTGAATTCATT
The DNA here is from genome assembly GCA_013340265.1 of Coptotermes formosanus. NCBI lineage: Eukaryota > Metazoa > Arthropoda > Insecta > Blattodea > Rhinotermitidae > Coptotermes > Coptotermes formosanus. The sequence goes on along the minus strand of BLKM01005527.1, from coordinate 21,144 downwards.
GTGGCACATATATGTGACGTAACAAACTGTGTGCGTTCTGGGTATTTGCATAGCCTCTCATGTGTTTGCATTTTTACAGGGCCCACGGCAGACGGAAGAGGTCGAAACGCAGGACCTGCTCGGTGAGTGCTGGTTATTACAAACTTAATTAAATGCAGGATTTTTCTAGTTCCTTTAATTAGCGCCATGAAACCTAACTAGAGTACAAGCATATATAGAAATGTGCTACATGAATTTCAGGTTTGTTTCCTTCTCGCCTGTTTTCTAGCAGGTGGATTAATTGAAATGCGAGATACGTATGTTTCTCTCAATTAGCAGTCCGTACAGAATACAAAAGTATGTGTATGCTTTCACAGGATTCTAAAACAAAACTTCTGGGAAACACTTCATAAAATGTGACCATCTGTCGTTCTGAGCTGCGGTGTCAGTACAAGAGATCGATCGAATACGCATATGTAGAATAAATCAATTTACCTCTGATGGGAGAAGGTGGAAGGAACAGTCGTAATTGCCAATCAGTCGTCTGTATTACTGCCCTTTCTTACAATCCTCACAGCCGACGCACATTAATTCATTTCTTCTTTGTTCACTCGTCTTTTCATCTCCTAGAAGCATGACGGTTTCCATGATTTGATCGCCCTAACAGTATCTCTTCAATAACACTCACAAATCATAAACTTCAGTATTACGTAATTATCTGTCCTATTTGTTTCCTCAAGTAACAAATATGATCAAGGAGATGTGAGGTTTTTATATCGGTGAAGAGTCACATTTGTGCGTTCTGTCACACATTGTAGTCTGCTAATATCGTCACGATGTCCCGAGCACAGTGCATTCATCTTCAGGGTAATAATGAAGGCAACAGTTTCTTTCGAAATGTTGGCAGCAAGCAAGCAAAGTGCAAGGTGCCGTAATCAAGAGCACTACAACAGCAGCGATTACAGCTGCCATTTATTTCAGATCAGAAATTCTTACACGTATACCTTGCAACGTGTTCAAGAATACTGGGATCGAGTCACCATACGAATAATACAGAACGAGTCCATCTCGAGACTCATGGGTTTAACACTTGGCTCTTTACAGCATTATCAGTCACAGTATATATAATGTTGACAAACTAAGAAATTCGTACATTTCAGTTCCGTCCTGATAATGAAAATTGAGGTTTTGTGTGAAACCTCAATCCCTTCCGGATACAGTAATTCAGACCGCTCTCACTTCAAAACTTGACGTGTTATGTATATATACAAGATGTTATACGGGAAGAGAGGATCTGAAGCCTCATTTCAGTAACAACGCCTCTTGAAGAGACGATGCTGCCCCCACCGGCGCATACTCGTACATATGGCCACAGAGCTGGGAAAGCATAAATATTCTCTTCAGGTAGAACTGACTGTGGTGCCTTCACAGCGGATATTTGAAAACGATAAGTTTATTTACCTTTCCACGTCTGTCTGTCCACACGTAACAACCAGACAGCCTCTGAAGCTCTTTTCGTAAAATTTAACATGGAAAATTTCGCAATAGTTTGTCAGACCGTGCCAGTTTTGTTTAAAATCACACAACGATAACGGCTGGTGCACACGAAGACTTGACATGCGTCTCTGCGGGCCGGTCGAGCGTTACTAGCTCAGTATTTACCGAAACGATAAACAAAACTTACGTCTTGCAGTTTTCGAGATAATGAGTTAAAAGTGAAGGATTGAGTTAGAGATATTCGCTATACTGGAACAACTAGCGTCACCATCGTTGGTGTGTTCTTTGCCCTATAACGCTGTGCCCCATCATACATTTAAGAAACCAAGCTTCATCTCCACGGCACCAATACGTCTTCATAATGCAGAACATGTGTAACAGCCTTTAGTATGAATGAAAGGAAAGAGACATAATTTTGCTAGACACTACACTGCCGTAGGGCCTGAGAATCACTTGTGTTGTAATTAAGGATGCAGTTTGGCAGTGTATCGTGCCGTCAGATCCTTTACAGTACAGCGATGTAAACGCTGCTGGAACTTAGAAGTCTATATCGCCCAGAAGTAGTGTGTGTGTGTTTCGTATGATTCGCAGAACAAAGAGCGACTATTTCGCTAAACAGCGACAATAACTTCCTTTGTCTTTGTAATGGAAACAGAGTGTATTTTCTTTGAAGTAGGAATGAATTTTAGATATTATTCATAGGAGCTTCGTTTTCAAACTGTAATATATCTATATTGTTCCCTAATGGAATTACATTCACTTTCTTCCAGTCTGTTATCTTGCTTACAGAAAGTCGGAGCCTTCACCTTCTGTCTGTTGAAATAATAAACCCTTTCCTTTGCCCCCATACAATTGACTTTCTTAGTAAGGTTCAGAGTGGAAGTTGTGCCTTGTCACGTGCGGTGCGTGTACGCATGTTTTGTGAGTAATTAACAAAAGAATTTACTGTTAATGTGAGTGGCAACGAGATATGTGTGACCCCAGGACATTTCATAGCCAGTGGCGTGTTTTGCTTTTAGCCTACCACTTGAAAGATTCTAGCCTTCTGGGATATTAAATCGTGCTGACTGGTATACACACACACACACACACACACACTCATATATATGCAGGACTGTTGCGGAGAACTTTTCTCCTTCCATCTTCAGGGTACGCCAAGAACAATATGCTGCGTTGTAAAAGCCAGTGGGCATGGCGGCACTTTACAATGGCTTCTGAACGCAGACGGACCACACAGGGCAAGGAAAAGGGGTGACAAATCATTTAAAGTTTACATTTATTATGTAGTCTGTCTTGCGGCAAGTCCATAGCCTTTTCGAGAGCGAGTTCTGCACACAGTGCAAGCTAGTGCTTCCTGTTCCAAATTCTAGTTTCTTATCTTTTCCTTAAGGTCATCCAATAGCTGCTTAGGTTTTCTTCCTCGTCTTCTCGTCCCTTCAATCTTTCTTCAGTCATGTGTTTTAGAAGATATTTCCTACGCAATATGTGAGCAATCCAGTTAGCCCTCCTCCGTTTTATTGTATGTATGATATTCCTTTCCGCCTTCATTCTACCTAATACTTCTTGATTTTTCATACGAGATGTACAGAATATAAATGTGACATCTAGCATTACACCGCTTGATTATCGACTGAGGAACTGAATAGAAGGTATAGTAAAGAGAAAAATTTGAAAAAATCGCTCAGTGAGGAGGGAAGAGACCACATACCGCAACTGGTATGAGGTTATTGACAGAGGGGATGGCAAAACTCAAACCGTCTGAGAGATGAAGACCTTCTTTGTGTTAACGGGAACGAAACATAACTAGGTACCTACCGCTGCAAAGCTGTTCACGATTATGATGATGATAACAATGGTGATTAGCAATCTTACTATTATTATTATTATTATTATTATTATTATTATTCTGTCTTTTTACACGAAGTACGTAAAATGAACCCATAATATGTATTTCGTTTATAAATATATTTTTTCCCTCATTTTATCTATAGAACGACTGAAAGGATATTTTATGAAATTTACGCTGAAAAAAATAGACAGTACACATACAGGCCTAAATTGCTTCCAGGCTGCTCGTTAGAAATCCATTAAGCTATAACTCATAGTGTCCATGAATCTAAAACGGAAATTAAAAACACTTTTGTCTTCAGCATTGTGATACCGTGCAGTCTGGTGGATGAGTTTAACGGGGGCATATTACTTTCTTCCCTGAGGATGGTGGCAACATGTTCCTTCGAAATATGGGTACCTATCTACCAGACTAAACGTTGCTATAACCCAGAAAACCAACACATACGAATTTTCGCCGCCGACGAAACCTCAAATTGAACTTCACAGGTTTCCTCAAAACAAATTCTCGTAGATAAATCAGAACATTACACAAAATATGTTCAGTATAAAGCTGTACCAATTTTCCAAACCGCCTTGTGTATTTAAACGTTGGAAGACTGAAGCAAAGAGCTTATTTGGGGCTCCCAGCGACAAATGGAGAGATAGCTCATGCCAGATCGTAAAGGAATAAGAAGTGAGGGTGTGAACTGAATTCCTTAGGGTCATGGTAGAGTTCAGTGCTAGGCCCTTGTGCACACGATAATGAACCTTCAGTACCCAAAAATGGCAAGATATACCTTGACCAGCTGAGCTCTTATCCTTATTGCAAGTAGGATTATGCCCCGTGGAGATAGAAGTTGAGTGCAACACCGACGTTGAGTGAAGTACAGATGTGACTTCGGCCGTTTCTCAAGAACATTGTGCACTGTAAGGTACAAAGTGCAAAATAAAATCTGCGAATTGCATTTCCTCCAACACGTTCCGATATCGTATAGATATTAGAAGTAACTGTTTTTCGCCCAGGGTATGGTTTATTTTCTCGTGACTATCACAATATGCAGTAGTTTAAATATTCAAGATGGAATCATATTTAAAAAATAAACTGTAGCCTATGTATGTAATTTGAAAAAGATTGCAAATAATGCATCGAATATTGCCTAAAATCCTTACCGATTATGTACACATTGTTTTAACAGCTGTATCTGTCATACGTATATGCAAAAGTGCGGGGTAGTTTCGTAACATCGCTGGTTATTCTCAGTTAGGTCTGCAGAAGGAAAGACGAGCGCTATATTTTCGTAGATATTATTTAAATATATAAAACGGTGTTTATGCAGTGCGGTACCCGTGCATGGTGTCACATGTACAGACAGTGAGTCTGTGTCTGTAATACGCGAACGTCTTAGACGTGTAGGGTCACTTAAGTTCCTCTTCTCCGTACATAATCTTCTGTCCTTCTGAGTGAAGTCAGAAAAGGACGGTACATTAAATACAGACACAGAGGGTCAACAAGTGAGAAATTTCATGCCGCAAGCTACCTTATAACTCAGGACAAATTAGCACTAAATACGAGGCGAGCAGAGCCCTTAAAGTGTTCCGGATATATTTCTGGAGACAGAGTCCCTATTTCCTTACTGGAAGTCAGGCCTATTCAATAGTACGTCCTGAAGAACTAGACTTCAAAGTTATTTTAACTATTGCAAGCCTAAGAAAGAGAAAGAAACGCAGAATAACAGACGACCTACCGGAGCGCCTGCTGGCAATGTGAGTTTCGTGTGAGGAACTTTGTCAGAACTTGAGAGTCCCTCAGTAACGTCGCTGTTCGCGGAAAACATCTATTAATTGAAGTATTTTTTCCTGAAATTCGTGTAAATAATATTTAAAAATACATTTTACATATGACAGACACAGAAAAATAACGTCTCCGCTGCAATAACATACGAGTCGGTTAATGGTGTTTTAAGGAAATATGTTTGCTAGTAACATTCTGAGATTCTTAACAAACACATGTAGGCCGCGTAGTGCACTTGGTGGGCACAAGACAGGACTTGAAGTGTTAAGGCAGGCGGAGTGTGTAGTTATCACTGAGCTCTAAAGGACTAAATTTATTATCCAGACGGTTTATTTATGCCCACCAATATTCTCAGAATTTGATCGCGTGTAATTTAATTACGTTCTCGAAAACTTTTCCCCGCATGAAGGTGTGTATAAGTGAACAACAGCCAGATCTTTATATTGATAAAAATTTAGAAAAAGAAACATTTACACCACAGAAGGCGAAGTTTCCATCCGATCTGTGTCTCCGCCACTGATTCAGGTCGGACATATTACATACACGTCAGAACTCTTGACACCACTTAGGCTTGTATGTCTGTGTAATATTACGTTGAAAGAACTGTAAGTCGCAGGACCAACAGAGGGTTCAATGAGCAAGCATAAGTGGCAGAGAGCGGCCGAAATGGTTCTATTGATATTATATTCAAATACCGTTATTCGGAAACAATGAGCCCTGTCTGGGAGCAAGCCATTCTCTAGACTCCCCCCCCCCCCCCACAATATGGAGGCCATGAAATTATGTTGCCAGAAATAAGAATCTCAGGCACACGCCTACACTAGAAAGTTGATGTCCCGTCACCACGCCAGGAATGATATAGGCCAATATGGGAATGGAGTTACAACTCAAAAATTGTATTAACCTTTGACACTAGATGGAAGCGAGGTGTTAGCTGCAGGCCCCGACCGCTTTACCACCGGGGAAACATTCCCTGATACCGATCGCCACCGCTGGTTATCGAACCTCGACTTTCCGGTCGTCCAGCCTGCTGCCTAGTCACCATACGGGCTAGGCCACTGCTCACGGAAGTCTGTAAGATATGAACGCACTGACGCTAACGTCTGCTCAGTAGTACGCTCGGCTCGAGGAATTCGAGTGTTCAAGATATTCTGCGTCCTTAATTGCGCCCGAGTGTTCATTATTGTTAAACAGTACATCCAACGATATGCACTTTCGACATATACACACATGATTTATGTAAACACTAAGATGTTGCGTTCTATCCGCCATCTTCAGCAACACGACATAATACAGTAAGAAAGATACTCAAGACAGTTGGCATCGCTTGCCGACAATAAGAGAGACAAGTGGCGGGTATAGGTACAATATACAATATGTCTCGATATGATATACAGAAAATAGAATATTGGAAACACCTCCTTAAACACAGGCGTAGCTTGGGGGCTGCAAACGGGAGCAAATGCCCCTCCAATATTTTTTCTACCTAGCAATAGTCTTTTACTACCGAGTTAAAGAAGGGCAAATAGAAGTACATTCTAAAATATTATTTGGGTGCTGTAAAGACAGAAAAATGGAAAACCTACCTTCTACGCGGGCGCCGAATATAGAATGTAGATTTCCACCGCCCACTCCCACTCCCAATGATATTAGCCAAGTGATGCCTATGTTCTTAAGTAAAATTATTTTAAAATCTATCGTAGAATTGGGCACTCAGTGTCGCTGATCTGAATGTCTTGGGACGCGTGACAGTCAGTGTTTTAACTCTTTGCTGTGGCAAAGTGGAGTGGTTCCTCCATAAATCCTCAGCCTGTTAAAATACGATAAGAATTACTGCCTTCACAGGCAGCTGATATGGGTGGAACATGTAGCACACATGCGAGAGATGAGATACACCTACATAAATTCAGCCCAGAAACTTCAAGGAAAGAGACCATCTCGGAGAACGGAGTACAGATGGGAGAATAATATACATCTAAAGTGATTCAGTGTAATAGCAATAAAATTTTGTATACCGGCAGCAGCAGAGATCGCTTTCCGCCTACCACTTCCAGACCGCGTCTGGAGCCCACGTGATGTTCTTTTCAATTAATATGACTACCTGAGTCTCTTTTACTAGAGGAAAATCGGCCGAACCATGAAGCTGACCACTCACGACCGACTTTCGAGTTTAAGAAGGTGGTGGACTTTATAACTTCACCGTCCCGTGCATACTGATGGTGCGGTGTTATGCACAGGGACTTCTTACCGTCATTAAAGAAACAAAGATGCAGCATAAGTACGCCTATGAAGATTCCCGAATATGTCACCACAGACAGTGAATTGAATGTGGAAAGTCGAGGCGAGAGACTTCGTACCGTGGGGGAGGAGAACAGCACAACGAAAGCACAATGCTCATGTAAACAAAACTGAGATTTATATGTCCAAGAAAATTATATGTCCAAGAAAATGCGTCGTATCCGCGTAAAAAGATCAGTCGATCGACTGGGGAATAATAGCTCTCTGTCCTACATTTCAGACGAATTAGCAACACGTTCTTCCGAAATGAGGATGTCCATTCGCAGACTCAACGGAAACAAGGGAGTTTACATTAATGTGTCACCGCCCCGGCTCGTGGCAACTTATGTAGTACCTAGTTGGCCTGAATACAGCGCTACGTGCGAGGAATGTTACTGCTGCTACCTATGGTCAATGCAGTGTACTAGAAACGCGCAAATGTTACAAATTTGTGTCACGTAACGCAATAATGCCGTGCTGACTATACATTTATGTTCATGTGTGTCTGCTGCGTAAAACACAGACATTTTGCTGCCTCTCGTGCATTCAGGCTGTGTGGAAATAAACAAGTACAACATATAAATGTTGCGAGATTCTACGTTCTCACAATGGTGTTCATAGAAGGAGTCAGGTCTACTGGCATATGACGCCGTGTACACTTGGAAATACCTAGCTATAATCTTCACTAATTGTATAACATTATGTATGAAAATATTTCGTTTCCAAAAATGAATTCGAAGCAGTTACAAACCAGATCGACACGGGAGTGCCGCACGCGGGCGCTGGTGTGTACGATGTAGTTCATGGCACAGTCTCGAGATTGCGGTAAGAACGACGAGGCATCCTGCTGCTATCTATAGCCGAAAGAACTAAACTGATGACTTGTTCGGAGGTTTTCAGCTGTCATTCGCAGAACTATGCGGCACGCGTGCGGAAATTTACGCGAAAGAAAAACGCCTGTGTTAGAGAACATAAAGCTGCTGGTTTTTTAGATCAGAGGATTAACATTAGAGGAAGGCTTATATTGACAGATAAGGTACGACCGACTTTTTTCTTTGTCTTATGAATTTACGCTATTCCATAGGTGTAACTTAGGTGAGGGGACAAGGGGGGATACATCCCCCTCCAATATTTTTTATAACTAAGAATAGTTTTTTTTTTGGCTACTGAGTTGAAGAGGGGCAAATGAAACAATTTGGGTGAGAGTGGGGGAAAGATGTGAATGTACATTAAGGACTGGTTCATACCACTGTCTACCCTCTTTCTAACTTCTTCGCAAATTAAAGTTTTACCCCCCCCCCTCCCCACCCAGTGTTATTAGACATATTACGCCTATGAGCTATTCCACCGCAGTGCGTCACTCGCATTATTCATTGTCATGTACTTCCCGGGCGACAGAAATGCATTACGGAATAAAATATGAAAACGCGCTGGCTGAAAACGTCACAGAATAGCGTGTGAAGACAGAGTGATAGGCGAGAGGGTTGCAGAAATCCGTGAAGACTGAGTGCGGGACGAAAACGTCACAGAATAATAGGACCTTATGCACCTTTTTCAAGTGCCGGGTCAGGGATGACGTCCCCAGCTGTCTGTATAATTCTGATACTGTTACCATTGAAACTGTTCAGCTGGGTGAGGCTTTTCGGCACTGCTCACAGAGGGTTAGGAACACCTGCGTTTTGGAGGATAATGGGATATTTGCTGGCACATTTTTAGTACCTTCTTATAAAAATTTATGATGGGATGTTTTGAGAGATAAACACCTTATTTTGTGCCGTGGGAAAACCTTGCTTTGGCCGACCAAAATTTACTGCTAGGGATCCTATTTGTACCACAGTAGGGGACTTGATATATTGTTGCCCGGCGGTAATGTAGGGAGATGAGTTTTGGAAGTGAGTTCTGGAGGAGGTGAGTGCTCTACATGCCGGCTTAGACGGAGGTACCCGCGTGCTGTGTGATAAGAGATTGCAGCCAACTAAGTAAGTGTATACATACGTAAATAAATTGGCATTAAAATTATTCCTATTATATAAGACTGGTTAGACTTAAAAGTCCGACTTAGGAGCCTACACGTCAAATATTCCCTCAGATAGAGCATGGCGAAACGCGAGCTAGTACGTTCTGCTTAGCACGTAAAGGAAAAGTCGGGCAAATTGAGGAAAAGACGGTAATAATACGATATGAAGGAAACTGATTGACCATATCGTGATTCACCTGCGACAATAGCAAGGTGCTTTGTTTTTCATTCTGACAAGATGTGAGGTCCGTGACTCAACCATATCATTACTATTAATAATCACATATCGTCACTGTAAATGTTTGCCGCTGCTAGATACAAGAGCAGGACTCTGAACGGTATGACAAACCATGGCGTCTAAACTAACAGCAGAAAATTTCATGACTAGCTGAATTGTTAAAAGAAGACATTGCACCATGGATGTGGCTGATCACATGGTTATTTAATTAACTGGTACACTGGGATCTTAGTTCGTTAGTCACTTTAATGCTAAATGTTTGGCTGGTATAGCAATGTTCCCCGTCTCAGTTCTCGAGTAAAAAGTCACTGCCAGCGGTCTGAGCCCACCTCAGAATTTCTGTAACTTACCTGCGCCATAGTGGCTCACAAAGCGTGACTGTTCCAAGGCCCAGGAATTCACATAACATCGCAGCAACTCTTACTTCTTCAGCCAGCGCTCGGTTTCTTCTGTTATCCTGTGGTGGCATTGCTCTTAATAAAATCCGTGTTTATTTACGACGTTTTTGAGATTACAATGGTTGCTTATCATTGTGCATTTCCTCAACTGACCATGCCTAATAATGCAACATAATATACTGGGCTCTGCAAAATGCCTTTTTGAGTTAAAAAGCGGTCCTTATAAATATTATATTGCTCATCCCGTGCATGATTATTATTAAATTACAATATTTTTCCAACTAATGCACTGTTTTTAATGTATAGGCATTAAAAACAGTGCATTAGTTGGAAAATTATTGTAAATGGTCCCTGTATTCGGAAAGGTTCGTAACCACCAATAAGGCAACACATTTCGTTTGTTCAAAGAGAAACAAGAAGCATAAATGGAGAAGAACTGGCTTTTTATTCAGCGTACGTTAAAAAGTGGTAATGTAAAAATTAATTCTTAATAAAAGTAAAACATTTAGGTACACTGAGTAGAACACAATCTGCACTTGATTAGTGTGATCAGATCACGACGGTTGGGATGTGCAGTTCACGTAGCACGGATGGGATATATTATGTGTCACACAAAATTTTATCCTGGAAAACTGAAGGAAGAAACCACTTGGGAAACTTAGGCCAAGACGTAGATGGGAGGATAAGATTAAAATGGACATTCAAAGTGCGCTGTAAGGGTCATGGGCCTTCTGAACGTGGTGTTAACCCATCGGTTTACAGCAACTCATCTTCTTTGACCCATCAGTAGTGTAACTGATTAAATTATCTTAAGATTAACAGCGTGATATTTTAGATGTTTTATCAGCAAACATTTGGGCACCAGAGATTGACAGTAGCCCTCTCTAACGGGCCCAAATGTGTAGCTACCTCCCCCTGTTGAACTGAATAAGGAAACACGTCTTAGTGTCAGGAAAGTTGTGTTCATTTTTGTGTATTTCTGAAACACTTGACGATAGACAGAGTCCAAAAATTGAATAACTGTGAATGTGACATGCCAATGTCACAACGCGATAGAATTCTATGAACACCCCGCCTCCATAAAAGCCAGGGAGTTTCTTTACCGATTGAACAACTAATATCTGCTAAACAAACGGATATGCACAGTGGTGTTGTTACTCGCCTGTTTACAATACAGTATCTCTATAGTTCACTGTGTCAGCAAAAGAAGTGCACAGTCATCATGGGGAATGGAAAATTACGAATCTCCTAATAAATGTAACTGACGAAACATAACAAAAGTCGCTCTGCAGGACAGACTTAAAGTAAACCTTCCCAACTCCATGCAAAAAAGTCCTTGTTGAAATGCTGATAGTTGCTGACCAACTCGCCTTTCATTGGAAACTGAAAAGTCATTGCCGTGTCTATACGAGTCCGCCACCGCAAACTATCCTCAGCCAAATGACCCATGTGACAGCCCTTCCCGTCTACCAGAAGATCGGCTACTATAATTCTTCACTCAAGTTTACCGACCAAAATTTCCTACCCATTTCTGATACCTGACCTCCGTACTACGTCTCCCGCTCAGCACATCCTACTCAAATTGATTAGATTAGTATTTTTGTTGAAAAGTACAAACTATAAAGATCCTGATTTCTCTCCGAACTCCTCTTACTTCCTCCGTCTTACAGCCAAACGATTTTATCAGTACTCTTTTTCCCAAACGCCCTCAGTCTGCACTATTTCCTAAACGTGAGGGACCCAATGCCACACCCTGTTACAACAACGAGTAAACTTTAACGGTGTTCACATTTTCATCTTTCGGCCCTTCGATGACAGAAGGAAATAAGCCTCCGTTAAATTAAAGTTGCGTTTTGTTGAATACTCTAGTTTTGGGGGGGTCCCAAAGTTCCAGGGTTCTCTAAATTTCATTTTCTGTAAGTTCAGTATTTTCGACATGATCAGCATCTCTTATAGGAGGTTCATAAAAATGCTGTCGGCAGTTAAAACCTTCTAATTTTTCACGAATTTCTTTTCCAACTGTTTCTTCAATTGCTGTCGCTATGTTAAACTTGGACCTGTTGGTGAAGAAGACGGCTATCTTGGAGAAAATCCAGTTAAATGGGAAGAGACCCGTGAGTCTGAGTTTAACATCCTGCAGGTCTCGCAGTCTGAACTCTTCTAAAGTCACTGTGCAGTTGCTGTCTGTGTATTCCAGTGTGGCTCGAAAAGACATCGAGTTCCTACCCACGGTGGCCGTCACTCTACCACTCGGTCCAACACGCAGGAGTTTTGCCGCATATCTGAAAAGGACACATCTCCTTTAAAACTAAAAGCAAAGTCGTAACTAGGACTACATATACCACGCGTTGCAACATCCAAAGACTGCACTTCGTACACCCAGTACCTTCCGTATTTCGTAAGACTGCCAAAATAACCACTGATTATTTCCGTACACAGTATTAACCAACTGGGGATTTTTTGTGAGGTGCAGTTCACTGTATCTGAGATAGAACTGAGGGTTCATATATCATTCACATAGATTTCAGGATTCTAAGGCTTTAAACCGTTCATTCACGTAGTAAGGCTACTAAAATACGAGAACAAGGTACATTAACAATTGAGTCACATATAATTTGTGGCTTTTACTGCAGTTACAGATTACATTGTGGTCTTCTGGTCTATGACACCGCACAGTCTTGTAAGTGGATTAACCTTTAGGACGAAAGGCTCTTAGGATGCAGGCGGTCGATTTCTCCGGAACGTTGGTAATGACAAGAACGCACGATGTCATAAACCAGAAGGCCACAACTGGCTATTTAAACCATACAAGATGGCGTCATTACGTTGTCTCGAAACGTCGGGATCCGATTACCTACTGGAGAAGGGTCACATCCCAGAAGAAAAGAATTCTAAATTAAAGAATTTAGTGTCATGTTTCTGACCATTCATATAAAATTTCTGCACAGTAAAGAAGTCGCTCATTCGCCATATTTGTAATTTTATAGCTAAAGCAACCCTTTGTCATACAGAACTTGTGCTTCCGGTTTTAGAACCTAGCTCCAACTATAGCTCCTAGCAGATAAATACAGATTTCATGGGTCGCCATAACGTTATTGTATGTTTCACTTATACAGGTATCATCTTAAAGATTGCTATGAAATTTGCGTACGTTTTGAAGATCACCTACCATGCCAAATTCAGGGACCGTGTATAATGTATCACTGCTATCTTGACGGTCGCATAACTAACACAGCGGTCATCAGATATTAAAATAAGAGCCAACTAAATGCACTGTATCAAGTTTTATTATTATTATTTTCACTCTACTCCGACATGTTTCGACGTTTCATCCGTCATCCTCAGTGCATTTAGTTGGTTCTTATATTAATATTTGATGACAGAACAATGCACGGAATTAATAGTATTAAACTAACATAATGGTATTTACTGATGACGGGAATTCAAACTGGAACCGCGAATTAACCTTTAAATGGAATGGCATTCATACAAATTTAATGCAAATCTGCCATTTGTTTCATTCACACCCTGTTAGTAATATTCATAGAACTACAAACGAAAGTGTTAACTTAAACCAGCCTTGTAATAGACAGGTAGCCTAAATAGGCTAAGCTACCGCGTCGTGCAGTTGTTGCGTTACCAGCGGACAGCAGTTGGCGGTCCGTGAGCAAACGTAGGCCTGCACAGACCTGTGTCTCTTGCTGAGTAATGCCAAATAATGTGTGATTATTTGTAAGTAAAAATAATAAATACATTGAAAATACGGCACAGCAGATTCCTACATTCTACTGCAGAACACATGCTTAAGTAAATTTTTCAGGATTTTCTCTTAATGCTATTAGTATACAGATGGTTAATAATTCATAACCTGGTTGTATTTAATACGAATACTAAGCTTTGATATTATAAATGTTGATGCAGTAGCTACAGGCCTGTACAAACACGTCACTTGAATCTTATTCTGTTTCCAAATGCAGACCTAATACACGAGACCCAATCGTATTACTACGTATGACACTGAAAATGTACTCTTACCGAAACTGTTAAAGCGTCGTGCACATATGGCAGAACAGATTTTCGATGTCATTCGAATCCTCATTCCAGTGCGTTTATTTCATAACTACAAGATTGTACGTTAGTTTGCTACTTTGAGTATCACACCTTCCTTAAACTGTGAGCAGCTATATTACATTGCAGGGCTGCAAAAATGCCCGGCGCCAGGTCACCGTAGCGACTGAATTTTGTACGGTGGCGTCTAATATTTTTGGGACCTCAGTACGGAATTTGTTTCATGTCACCCTTCTTGAGGCCTTGACATTTAAGGTGGCTCCTAAGATTTGGCAGATATGTGCACCCCCTGTTTTACTGTACACTGTGCTATTGACAAGGAAGGGAAATAGGCTACACCCCACGCGGAGAACGGGTAGGCTACGTCTGCCAGTTTAAAATACCGCTATTAATTCTTAGTACATACGAGTATATAATTATTGTTTTCACAGTCATAAATACCTTCGATATCCAAATTCAAGCGTCCTCAACCCCATGGTCACCTGAACCTGAATGGTATTATTGTTTTGCGTCATAGTGACGTCCGATGTTCGATGAAGTGTCTTCAGATTCTTTAACCATCCATCTTCAGCTCTGAAATATCCACGGATTCTAATAAAACCCACATTCTTTTCAAACGATTTTTCAAAATCTGGAATGACAATTTCATCTGTAAGATTCTGTTTTGTTATATTTATTATGTAGTCTATAAAATCGTTTGTATCTAGCATGCGGGTATTTGAAATGGCTTTAAAATTTATTTCATTTTCTGTGTCGTTGCACATCAGCTCCGAAATCGTGATGTTTTCGAGGATCTTGTTCATTTCTTCTCGCATGAGGAGGTTCATTCGCTTAGCCAAGTCTGTGTGTATCGGTTCTTGCAGCGTGCCTCGTACGCTGTTGCGCCTCTCTTCCGTCATTTGAGGGTTGCCTTTCTCGTCTATGTAGAAGATTGTTAAGACAACTAGATTCGGCCTGTAAAAAAGACTCACTGTATGGACTTGAAGGTTATTGTTATTGAAGTTCAGACCAATCAGGCCTGATATGTCGAGATTCTGAAACGTTAAATTGAGACTTCCCGCGTCCGATGTTACTTGTGCCATAGAAGTGTGGTTCATGATTTCTATGGAGATAGTATAATTCCCTGTAACTTCTAAGGTGTCTATATTTCCATGTAAGTTTAGACTCATGAATCGTAGGTCTGGTTTCACTGACGTCATACGAAATGGCGAAGATCGTAACTGAAGGTTTGTAAGGTGGACGAGTAAAATGTCGTCTACGTCCAAATTCATGTCTTCGAGCGGAATATTGGGTGTCCCGTTATGCGAAAATCTGATGCCTGAGTTTGAAAGAATAGCTTCCATAAGTACGGTCTGAGCTTCTGACAGAGCTTGAATGAGAGTTTCTTCTGTTTGAGGGAGGGGAAGTTTGTTTGCTGCTGTGAATGGCGCGATATAAGCGTGCAGCTGTGCAATTACGGGCAAGGCGAATATCAACACGTGCGTTGCTCTTGGTGGCATGATTTCTCTCGTAGCCTGTGGAGAAGAATATCAAGTGGGTTTTTTTAATTTGACACTTCGTGCACGTTGGATTTAATAACAACAACAACAACAACAACAACAACAACAACAACAACAATAATAATAATAATAATAATAATCAATCGGTATTTATTAACGTGCAAGCTTAACAGCAAAAATGCCTATTATAAAGCCAGCACGAAAAAGAAACACAAATATAAAAACAGCACAAATACACAAACACTAACCTTTTAAAGCCTAGCGGTAACTTTACGTACCACCAGGTTTAACATTAAAAAATTCTACGTGGTGTCCACATTGCTTTAATGTGTTTTGTACGGATCTCAGAACAAACAGCAACTTTTGCCTTATAAAACATTAAGAGATTGGTTTTTATAACCGAAGTGGAGAGTGTTTACAGCGCGGTACGCACTGTGGTTTCTATAACCGAAGTGGAGAGTGTTTACAGCGCGGTACGCACTGAGTCCTTATATAAAACAGATAGGCTTCGTCTTTAAAGGGCTAAACAAACAAACAAACAAACAGGCAATCAAAAGAATTCAATAGATATGTAAAATTACTGGGGCAAAACCTCTCCACTCTGAAGAAATACAAATAAGTTAATGTAAGAAATGTGAGAAATGTCCAGTTTCAGCACAGAAACTGCTTTAAAGAAGTAACGGGCTTCCTAAAGATATCGATGTCTTTGCACATGCGGTTTGCAGCCGTTACACATCGCGCTGTCGGAGAGTTTGTACACGTAACAGTGAACAGAGAGGAGTTTCTGACATTGCGAGAAGGAACACGTATGCCAGTGGTGTCCAAGAGAGAGTGGCAGCATTTTAGGCCTGAATAAACAGAGATAAGGAATAGCGCATCGAAATGAAGCCTTCTATCATGCAGGGTATGAAGCTTCAGAGATTCAAGGAAAACCTCATAAGTAACATGGCTGTGAGTAGAGAAACGATCTTGACACAGAGCAACGAACTTCCGCTGGATGCGTTCAAGCTTTTTAGCAGCAGTGGCCGTTATAGAGTTCCATACTGTTAAGGCATACTCAAGTTTGGGTCGAACTGGTGTGAGATACAAAATCAGCAGGCTGTCAAGGGTAGAAAAGCAATAGGTTACAGTTCGTATTAAGCCCAGCGTCTTTATAGATTGGGAGAAAATGTAGTCAACATGCGCGTGGAAATGTAATTTAGAATCAAGTAGTATCCCGTTTTTTTTTATAGTTTCAGTACGGGTTACAGCCGAGTCACATATTTTATAATTGTAATAAAGAATATTTGTTTTTCTAGTGAAGGCAATAACCCTGGTTTTGCCCATGTTTAATTTCATGCAGTTAGCAGAAACCCAATCTTGTATGCGATTTATGTCAGATTGCAGGAGAATGCAATCGTCAGCGGAGTTCATTGCACGAAAGGTTTTAAGATCGTCAGCAAATAACAACAAGTTAGAATACTCAATTGCTGTACAAAGGTCGTTGATGAATATATTAAAAAGCAAAGGGCCTAGAACGGATCCTTGAGGCACCCCCGAAAGGACTTCGAAAGGTAACGAAGAGGTGTCTGAAATGCGTGCAGATGATTGCCGATTACTCAGGTAACTGCGAAACCGGTTCACGTAACCATCAGAAAGCCCGTACGCGCAAAGTTTGTTAAGTAAAACAGGATGCGGAACAAGGTCAAATGCACTGCTGAGGTCGAAATAGATAGAATCAACCTGGCGTTGAGAGCTGACTAAAGGAGAAATAAAATCAAGATAAGTTACTAGATTGGTTGTAGTAGATTTATGTTTTAAAAACCCATGCTGGCTGGGATGTAGTTTGTGTGTAAAATAATGTGACATGTGATCGTGTATGGCAAATTCAAAAACCTTGGAGAAGATATTTAAAAGGGAAATTGGTCTGTAATTACTTAAGAAGGAAGTGTTCCCTTTTTAAAAATGGGCACTATGATCGCTTTTTTCCACTGCGCTGGAAAATGTTCCTGTGACAAGCTAAGATTAAAAATATATTTATAATAATAATAATAATAATAATAATAATAATATAGCCTCTCTATGCTCAAGACCGACCATGCGTGATGAAGGATCGCACCCTATAACAGGTAGCCCTGAACACCTCTCCAAAACACAGCGGAAATCGGCCTACAGCACCTTGCTAATTCGAACTCTTGAATACTCGTATCGTATGTTCAAACCCCACTCGGGACATGGGTGTATTTACGCGCCCATTTTGTGAGCAGTGGTGCACCCAAGGGGGCAGCTGCTGGGCTGCAGCCCCTGCCATCCCCCTCCCCCCCCAAATCCCCCAAAACCGAAAGTTAAAAAACAGATGTTGTAGACATTATGATATCAAAAATTTTACATGATTTCCCCTTCAGCTGAAATCAGCCACTGAAGTCGGCTGATGACTAGTACGTTACAATTTTGAAAAATAAATTAATTAAAAAAAAGAGGACGAGACACTGTAATTGAGCCATGGAACATGTAGTTATATTCGTATGTATATAAATGCAGTTGCAGACAGTGTAACGTTGTACTTAAACATCACCTTTATAACATAATATTTAAAACCAAACTTTATTTATATATAGTGTCAGGGTGAGGCCCCCCCCCCCCGAAGAAAAATCCTGGGTGCGCACCTGTGTGTGATTCTTGTCATGTGAATGTAGAGGTCTTACGACTGGCCGATCGTCCGTCCAGGAATCATACCAAATAACTAACTAACTAACCAACTAACTAACTAACTAACTCCATGGAGCAGAGGCCTTCTTGAGAAGCTAACAGTTTCTCAGCTAGTCAAGAAATTCCCCGCATTTTATGGAACCCGAAGGTTCATTACCGCATTCACAAGAGCCCGCCACCTGTCCCTATCCTGAGCCAGCTCAATCCAGTTCATGCCCCCCCATCCCACTTCCCGAATATCCATCTTAATATTATCCTCCCATCTACGCCTGGGTCTCCCAAGTGGTCGCCTTCCCTCGGGTCTCCCCACCAAAATCCGGTATGCACCTCTCTCCTTCCCCATACGTGCCACATGCCCCGCCCATCTCATTCTTCTCGATTTGATTACCCGAATAATATTTGGTGATGAGTACAGGCCATCAAGTTCCTCGTTATGCAGTCTTCTCCAATCCCCTGTCGCCTCGTCCCTCTTAGGCCCAAAGATCCTCCTCAGCACCCTATTCTCGAACACCCTCAGTCTTTGTTCCTCCCTCAGTGTGAGATACCAAGTTTCACATCCATACAGAACAGCAGGTAAAATTATAGTTCTGTATACCCTAATCTTTGTGCTTTTGGATAGTAACCTGGAAGACAAAAGATTCTGCACCGAATGATAGCAAGCATTCCCCGACTTCAGTCTGCTCTTAATTTCTTCATGAATGGAGTTTCGATTCGTTAGGGTTGCTCCCAAATATTTGAATTCTTCCACCCTTTCAAAGGATTTATTATCTATATTTATGTTGTAATTGTGTCCTGCATTTTGATTTCGAGACATGACCATGTACTTAGTTCCCTCAGCATTTACTTCTAGACCAATCTCCTTACTAGCAATCATTAAATCTTCTGCATTTTTCTTTATACTATGTATGCTTCCGCCCAATATATTAACATCATCGGCATAAACTAGAAGCTGATGTGTACCATTCAATTTCAAGCCCTGGTTTGCCTGAACCCTCCTAATGGCATATTCTAAAGCAAAGTTGAAAAGCAATGGCGACAGAGCATCTCCTTGTTTCAAGCCATTCTTAATAGGAAACGTGTCAGACAAACGTTTGCCTACCCGAACCCTGCTATACGTTTCACTTAGGCACATTTTTATTAACCTTACTCGTTTCATGGGGATACCGAACTCAATGAGAATATTATACAAGACCTCCCTCCTAACTGAATCATAGGCTTTCTTGAAGTCTATAAATAGCTTATGCACTGCCTCATTGTATTCCCATTTTTTCTCAAGTATTTGACGAATGCTGAATATATGATCAGTAGTTGACCTGTTACGTCGAAATCCACTCTGATGATCCCCAATAATTTCCTCTGCATATGGAGTTAACCTTGACAAAAGAATGTTGGATAGAATTTTGTACGTAGTCGACAAAAGTGATATGCCTCGATAGTTACTACAATCTGTTTTATCACCCTTCTTATAAATAGGCACAATGACCGACTCCTTCCATTCTTCAGGTAATTCCTCCTTATTCCAAATAGAAATAATAAGTTTATGGATTTCAGACCGAATAATCCTACCCCCTGCTTTAATCAGTTCTGCTGGAATCTGATCAATACCTGGTGATTTGTGACTTTTTAGCTTTTGGAATCATACCAAATATCTTAAAAAAAGATTCGTGACTTCAGAAGTTAATTTCGCATCGTAAAAGGCCAGCAAGTCACGTTCGTGAAACGATGTGGAAGAGAAATAAATGTGGGGGGAGGAGGAGGAGGAGGAGGAGGAGGAGGAGAATCGAACGTTGATGTCAACTCAGTAACACTTGTGCTTCATATTAGGAAAAATGTGGGTTGAAATCTCAGCACGGAGACCGCATATCCTGTCTGACGATTTTCGTTGTTTTCCTCAGTCCTTCTAGAAAAATGTCGGGATGGTAGTCCTACTTCAAATTACGCCACGACAGCTTGCTACTACATCCTGCCAACGTGTTACTCGTTAACGATCCTACCGTTCGACACTACACGCTCTTAGCTGCCCACCACATTGACCATGCAGCCTAAGGCGGGTACTGTTTTTGGGATCATGGATTCGAAACACCCTCTGGACTTTGATTTCTGTCGCCCTTTGTTTTAGTGTTTGTGTTGCGTTGTGTGAGTAGAGGCCCTTTGTTTTAGTGTTTGTGTTGCGTTGTGTGAGTAGAGGCCCTTTGTTTTAGTTTTCGTGTTGCGTTGTGTGAGTAGAGGTCCTTTGTTTTAGTGTTTGTGTTGCGCTGTGTGAGTAGAGGTCCTGTGGGTAGCCCATCTCCCGTCCAAAAAATTATGTCGAATAACAAGATTCATAAACCCTCAAAACGGGAGTGTGAGGGACGCACAGGGCTGTAGCGACATACGCATCAATGGATGGATGGGTGGGGTGAGCGGATGGATGGATGGAAAAGCGGGTGGATGGATCGTAAATCTTGACGACTGACTGTGTCATTGACTAACAGAATCTTTTTAAATAAAATGATGCTATATCGAAAAGGCCAGTGGCTACAAACAGTCAAATTTCCACAGTATAAAATAAGTTTAAATAAGTGAAGTGATGTGAAGTGTAGTGTGTAAATAAGTGAAATGATGTGAAGTGTAGTGTGTACATAAATGAAGTCATGTGAAGTGAAGTGTAGTGTGTAAATAAGTGAAGTGATGTGAAGGTGTTCTGAAACGTGTGTGTGTGTGTGTGTGTGTGTGTGTGTGTGGGTGTGTTGTATTTGTGTGGGAATATCACATTGTACTTGTATGGGTATACAGTATTGTATTGTATTTGTGTACTATATTGTGTTTATGTGGGTATATTGTATTTGTATTGTATTTGTGTACGTATATTGTGTTTATGT